>CM050917.1:35149134-35195891 GCA_027742785.1 Vigna reflexopilosa
AGTCGTATTATGCATATATTTAAGAATCGATTTTAACTTTATTAATTTAAATAGGCCTAGATAAACTAAATTGAAAAAGATAAAACTATGAGAATATATACTTTATATTCTATATAAAATATGAAATTGAAAAAAAAAAATCATAATTACTTCTATTAGTGGTCTTCGTAGATTAGACAGTTTTGCATATAAAAAAGTAAATAAAGTCAAGTGATTATACATATAGTCTTTGCATTATAATCAATTATGTCTCAGAACATCAGTTGCTTTCTTATAACAGCAGTGTTGTTGAATTTTTTTATTTTTTATTTTTGTGTTTTCCACCTTATGCCTTCATATTCTCCATGCATTATGATTATTCATCATGAAAGCTTTAGAATCAGAGAAATTGCATGAGGGATACTACAGTGTAAAAAGTGTTTCTTTAGGAAACCCTCGTACCAAAATTTGAAAGAATGTGAAAATTTATTAGACAGAAAAAGCAAAAAAGTAATGTGGTTTTATTGAATTTTTATTTGGATTAACAGAAATGTAAAGATAATTTTGTTTTTTTTTTAAATAAAAAGTTGGGTTAATTAGCCAAAACGTACTTAATTAGATTTGAAAGAGTTGGGTTAGTTGCGTGGGCCTTCCATCTATAGCTTCCTCACATGCAAACGGAGACAAAAAGTATCTCATTTCCCCAACATTCTAAAGCTCAAAACCGCGTGAATGCACGAATCAATAACTAATTAACATTAATTAATTAATTAATTAACACAATTTAATTATCATCAAATGCGTGTTCATAGAGTTTTGGCTCTTTCCTTTCACAAGCAAACTGCTTCGGTTCAATTTGCAATACATTGGATATTTTTTCCTCCAAGAAAACACGAAAGAAAGTTATTTTGGTTCAATAAATATTGGGGAAATTATAACGTAACCATGATGATACAGTTGAAGAAGAATATTGTACTACATCAATCAATTTACTTTAAGTGGTTCCATGTGATTATGTACTTGCATTATAAATAACCCATTTTCATGAGCAACGGTTATATGCCATTCATTTCTCATCAATTAACTATTCCTTCACGGAGGAAAATAACCCACCACCTAGATTACATCAAATAATTAATTATTATATAAAATAATGTCTAAGAATCTTATCCTATCCTTGCCAATTATTGCAATGTTTCATGCACGCTTAGTGCCACCATCACTTTTCTTTACCCTAATTCATCAATGCTTCATAAGCTACCAAATCACTTCTGCAGATTCCTTTTCTCAGAATTTCGTTTTCCCTTTTTTTTACCTAAGCAAGTAACAGAATTGTGTGTATAGATATATAGATATATAGTCTCTCCCATCAAAGTGCTAATTGTTGATTATGTTTTGAGGATTTTCAAACAAATGGTGTCAGAAATTGTGGCTTTTAAATAAAAATTGTTAACTGGTTTCCATAAAGTTTTCTTGGATATTGATTTTGTTTGATAGCAGAAAATGCTATCCAATGTATTCGTAGACAAACGTCAAGGGTTTATTTGTTTTTTGTTGAAGGAAAGTATGTAAGAATTTGTCTGTATGCGTAGCATTCTTCATTCTGCAACTTTGGTGCATGGATATTAGGAAACCAAGTGTGAAGAGGGTGTATGAGGAGGACCCACACGGTTGCAATGAGATCCATGGCAACATTTTCTTACCAAAACAGTAAGTTAGGTGCTGCATAAGCCGTTATTCTTTTCCCCTCTTTTCATCTAAAAGGATTGAACTTTACTGTGAAAAAGAGCTACAAAAATGGACCCACCATTATCTCAGTTGCCCCCCTTAGGATTTTGGTGAAAAAAAATTTCTTCTCAGCTCCCTTCTTTGACTGGCAGATACGCAATGTGGCGGATCATCTCTTAAATGTTCTTACTAAGCCTTGCCAGTAGAATGTGTTTGATATTTTATAATTGTGAAGTGATGAACACTTTTGATATCTTACCTTAGGACGGTAATCTCTGAGATGATCCAAATATCATTTTCAGATGGCAGAAAACCAGATTGTGTAATGATATTTACATAACTTTATGAAGGGGTGAGTAGTGGTTAACCTTGAAATTGGCTAGAGAATATAGGTTAAAATGGAAAGTTGATGTGTCGTTTTCATTAGGGAAGAGTTATACGACACTGCATTATAAGCATTTGAGTGAGAACAGGAAAATGATGGAGGGAGTGAGGAGTGAGGACTGAGGAGGGAAAAAGTAACGACAATACATGCTTTAGTATATGGTATGGGAGGGCGTGATAATAACTAATAAAGCCATGGCAAAATCCTCTTTTTAGTCAAAATATAAAATCAAAGCATATACACACAAAAGGAAAAGGGTATGAGATCTTATGCCTTTAATCATTCCTCTAACTAGACTTTTATTTTTGTTTTAGTCTGACCAAATAGAACACAAACAAAAAGCAGTGGTTAACATTAATCTAAGATTTTGGTAAAGTCTCTCCATGCAGCAGGGCTCCCTGTTACATGTCTAAATGGTTTTTCAAGTTCAGATGATTTGCTTCACATCTCCTCTTCCAATGCAAAATTTATATGAAGATGACAAGTTTTTCCATTCTGACAAAGTACTGCTGGATCACAAAATGCAGAAGAATAAGAACACCCTGTAATATTGTTAATGGTATTTATTTACACTTTTCATGGACAGTTTTTTATTTACCTAGGTAGTTAAAACTAGGTAACTATTTGCTATGAATCTGAAACTGAATAAACGAAAGGGAACTAGCTAGTTACTTTTTGATTGAGATGCTAAAATTATTTACTTAAAGTTTTACATATGTACACACGTGCCATCCGCCGCTACCTAAAAGGCTGAATATGAAGAGGATTAGGTTCCAAGTTGGACCACTGAAATGAAATCACATTCCCTCTCCATACCCCCACCGAATTTTAGTCCTTGTGAACATACTGCCTATTTGTTACAAAGCCAAATGCACTTACCATTTGCCCTTTGTGCTTTAAAATTTTGGCGCTTTCTGTCCCTTTTTCAACTCCATGTCCCATGAAGTAAAGTTCAGGCAAGAATAAAAGGAAAGTAGACACCAGGATAGTACTACTACAATATTCCTCATTTGAAGATCCAAGACAGATATATTCTCCCTCTCTTCCTCCTCTCACTCTCACTCTCACTCTCACTGCACCAAATGGAATATGAATGTACTCCTCTTGCCTGGGAATTCTACTACCAAGAAGAGGTGTCACACATCTACTTTTCTTTTCTATCTTTTCTTTTTGTTCCTATTTGCTTACTGTTGTGTCATTAGCAGGGGTTAGAAGACTTGAAACATTCTCTTCTGTACACAACCTTGGAGCTAGAAGCAACGATTGCATCAGCTAAGGAGGAGATTACCAGAAGAGAATGTGATTTGATCCATGTCAATGACCTTTTAAGCAGGGTCACCAAGGAGAGAGATGAAGCTCGAGCAAAATGCCAGAAGCTAATGCTGGAAAAACTTGAGCTTCAACAAGAACTTCAGCAGAAGCAGCAGATGGAACATCATCAGCACCAGAACCAGCAACAACAACTTGGTCAGACAAACCAAAGAGACACCTCATCACAGAGTGAAGAGGAGCTGCAAGAAGGGTTCTCTGAAAAGCATTGTATGGCAGCTGCTTCTTCTGACTGTGAAGAAAACAGCATGCCCTCTTCTGGTGGAAGTTCAACCCCACATCCAACACCACTGCAAGTAGTCCTTGAATTGGCAGAAAAGAAAGCATTGCCTGAAAAAGGAAAACTCTTAAAGGCAGTGGTGGAAGCTGGACCACTGCTACAGACCCTTCTCTTGGCTGGACCACTCCCACAGTGGCAGCACCCTCCTCCACAGCTCAACTCCATTGAGATCCCTCCTGTGGCCATTTCACCTCAAGACTCTTCCAAAACCGCTTTCCCTTTCAATAAGAAGAGGGACCTTCTCCTCTCTCCACCCTCAGATTGTCCAGTTTCAAAGAGTAGAAAGGTCATCACTCAGCACTTGCCAACACCTACCACTGCTTCACATCATTCCCTATCACACCCATCATTTTCATAATGCTTTCATCTGCATAACAAATCACACTCAAACAGGTGTCCAACTGCATCACCTCACCTTTGTCCTCTTATCAACAAACTCTGACCTACTTTTCTATGCTGGGAAAAAAAATATCTTGATTTTAGTGTTTAAAATTTTCTTTTCTCTAATCTTATCTTGTTATGTACATATGAGAGCTGAGTTCTCACAAAATTGATGGGAATTAAGTAGCCTCCTCCATGTTATGACACAGTTTTGTACTTTGGTAGATAGATATTAGAGGGTGATGTAATGTAACCAGGCTTCAAATGGCTTAAGGCTGTTGTTGTGCTAGTGTTATTTCTCTTAATCTGTTGCTTTCTCTCCTTAATACAATAATGATACTTAGCAATCATACATTTTCCAAGAATTTTTCTTTTCCATGAAGCACACTTCATTCAATGTTAGTGTCTGCCATTAAAAGAGCACCTAATTTGGCTCCCCATCATGAAGAATGGATGTTGGTCAGACCAAGCTAAAATGACTATTTTATGTAATTAATCGTTGGTGGTTTATTTTATGAACAAAAATAAAAAGTACATTTTGGAATCACTTGAAGTTATAGTCAAATAGTGTTCATTTCACATGGAGCGCCCATGAATCACGATCATCGGTGTGTCTCGGCCACTAAACGTAATTAGTCAATCAGAATAATTAATACTAATTAACATGAGGCAAATGCTAATAACAAGTATTTTATAACAAAATGAAAAAAAAAACAAAATCTTTAATTTTTAAAACATTTAGAAGATTTATAAAATATATATATATATGGATAATGATACTTTGACAATATTTTTTTATAACATTTTAACATCATTTACGTGTCATTTTGTGATTGGTCCAAAATTAATCCACAGTCAATAATAATAATTATAAACATCAACAAAGACTAATAATATAATAACACGTAAACGATGTTAAAATGTTTTCAAAGTATCATTAAAATATATATATATATATATATATATATATATAATATGTGATTAAGACATTTGATTAAGGGGAGAGTTATAAAAATGATTGAGTGCACATGCAATGAGAAGAAGATCCACTTAATCTGCAGAACATGGCATTGATATGGAATTCCACATAGACTTGGAGGACCACATCACCCTGTATATGTACCTACCTACTAACTTGTGTTTCATATGTTATTATATATAAATAGCTTAATACGTTTTTGGTTCCTAGTTTGGAAGGTTGTGTTCAAAATGGTCCCACCTTTTTTTCACGTAACAATTGATTCCAACTTTTGAAAAAACAAATCAAGTTGATCCTTTTTGCTAACGGCGTCAAAAATCAAACGGTGCAGTTACTACCCTGGACAAAACATATTTAGCTGTCTCCTACGTGGCACAATGGGTAATATAGTGTCAATTTTGAATTTAAAAAAAAAATTCTTAACACATAAGCTTCATCTTCCACCTCCACCAGCTTTCCAAGCATGTCTCCTCCCACTCCGATTCTGCCGGCTTCGACCTCCATTTCCACTCCGACTCCGATGAAGAGGGATACAAATATCAGAGCAAAACCCTCTTATTTTTCACTCTCACACGCCTTAGTCTCTTTGTGCACAGAAAACAAATTTCAAAGAAGGAAGCATTGAAAAACAAAGAGACTCTGGGAACCCCAAATCCCAGAAACTCAGCCTTCGCTGGAAAATGGAGAACAAGCTTTAATCGAATCGCAACCTCGCCCAAGAAGATGCATCGCTGATTCGATTTCTAGGGTTTCGGTTTCTCTCTCCTCGCCTTGGACCAAATATGGGAAACGTTGCAACGACCATGGTTTTCTGTCGAATCGGAGCACATTCGAACATCCAATTGGACGGAGAAGACAATCGGCGAATGCCCATTTGTTAGTTTCAGAGAGAGTAAAAAACGTTTTAGCATGTCACCTAAAGTTTCACTGCTTTTCCTCCCCTCTCACAAGTTGTATTGGTTTTTGTTGGGTGTTGAAATGTTTAATCCAGCCCTGTTTTGAAACGTTGCAAAAGTTTTGCTAATCTCTGAAAATTTTCATTTTTTTGTTTTTCTTTTTTGTCTTGTTCATCATGTTCTGTAAAAAGGAGTTGACTTTATTGTTATTCCTGGGGGTATGGTCTTCTTTCTCTGCTTGGTGGATAATTTTCTAAGGTGTTAATCAATTGGTAATGCTGCATTATTGGGTTCTGTACTGTAGGGTTCCTTAGCTGATGAAAGAGGTGTTTGAGTTGTGAGGGTTGGTGCTTGTGGTTTTCGAAAAATACTCTCCTTGTTCTCCACCCCAGTCTTAGTGTTTGGGAAGCTTAGGTGGGTAAGTCCTCTATTTAATGGTGGCTTCAACCTTCCCCATTATGGTTTCAGTCTTTCAGCTTTGAACAGATACTGTCGAATGTGTCTAGAGAGGGAGATGAAGAAGGAGACGGCACATGCCTCTAGTGTCATGAGAGAAAAAAACCCTAAATTCACGGTGGAAGTGGAAGATGAAGGTTATGTGTTAAGAATTTTTTTTTTTAAATTTAAAATTGACACGTTATATTACCCATCGTGCCACGTATGAGACAACTCAATATGTTTTGTCCAGAGTGGTAGCTGCACCGTTTGATTTTTTACGGTGTTAGCAAAAAGGATGAACTTGACATGTTTTTTCAAAAGTTGGGATCAATTGTTACCTAAAAAATAAGTAGGACCATTTTGAACACACCCCCAAACTAGGGACCAAAAGCGGTATTAAATGTATATAAATATAAATCTAGAACATTCTATCTTTTTATTTTCTTCTTTTTACTGGTTAATTACTAACTTCTTTTTATTTTCATATGTTAATATGCATGAAAATCTCTTTATATAATTGACACCGTATTAAGAGATTATCATGCATATTTTAAATTATTTTTACCCATTAACAATTTTAACTTATAAACCATCTAGTAATTAATAGCTCATGAACTTTTAACTTATAAGTTGTGTGTAGATAATTTAATTTCTTGATTATGAAATAATTAATATAATTGATTGATAAATTTGTTGATAAATATAAATAAAATAAAAGGATATGATTATATAAATATTATTTACATAGATAAAAAATTATTTTTTATACCATAACATATTGTGTAATCATATATTTAGATTTTTAATAAATAAATTATTATTAATATTTTAGTGGTTTTATTTGTTTTAAAAGTTTGATATTTATATTTGAACTATTGAGAGAACCAATACGAAGATTTGTAAAATTCAAAATGAGTAATAATAAGTACAAAAAATTTAAAGATGATCAGAAAATATATTAAAATGTAAGAAATAATAAAAATAAATAAATAGACAAGTTAAAAATTAGTTGAATTAATTTATAATTTAAAAATTATAAAATTTTAAAATAAATTACTTATAAATATTACTAGACACTTTATTGGTTAAATAACTTATAAATTAATCAAATAATTTAATAGGTAAATTATGATGTTATCAAATGTCTCCCTGGTTGAAAATAACTAATAAAATTGAGTTTTAACACTTACGTGTATTGAAAAATTAAATAAAATTATACCATGTTATACTTAAATTTAAAAAAAAAATGTATTTCTCAAATAAGAATGTCAAAAGATATATATATATATACGGATATAAGTGGATAAAATCAGCAATAATGGATAAAAAATTAATATTATTAATGGATACTTGAAGTAATTTATAAAAGTATTTTTTATACCTGTATGTTATCGGAGTGGATATGAGTAATATTCCTACCCGTTAATCTTTAATTTACCAAAATACTTTCGTATATATTAGAAAGAAAGTGAGTGACCTAAATTTCTCTATATTGAAATGGTAAAAGTCCAGAAAGAGGAGCTTTGAAAGATTCAAAGATTGTGCTAATGAGATGAAACATTTGATGGTAATTGTATGTAAGGAAGCAAAAAGTAGTGTTTACTTAAAGAAGAAGATAGATGAATGTATTTGTTTGGGTTGAAAAAAGAAGATAAAATGAGAAGGGGTGGTACCTACTTGACCAAGCAAATCTTTGACAGTTCTTATGATCAACATGTTTGACAATGATATATCAAAGACCATCAAAGTATAAAATATGAGATTAACATGTTGACAGCCTGTTTTTCCTTTAAAAATATTTAAACCAAATTTCATGGTGTTAAGCGCATGCAAGTGTGTGTGCCACATGATGCAAACTATGGACAAAAAAACCTTTGTCCAACAATTCAACACCTTAATCTTCAACATCAACACAATTCATAATCACTTGTATAGCAAAAACACTCTCTATGTTTATGCAATTTCTTCAACCTCTGTAAACAAATGGGAAAATCGGTTTAATTTTTTTTTATTGATTACAAATAAAGTCTCACATCAGATAAAATAAAAAAAAATAAACACGAATTTTTATATAAAATGTTTCTATTAACCAGATGAATCATGAGAAGTGATTCATGTTGAATTTTATATTTCTTTAATTTCAATTTTGGTGGAATATTATGAGAAATGCAATGACTATTTTTTAAATTGTTCTTTTATAAAATCAAGTGTTAGTCCTGAGTCACCTACATAAAGAAAAGTTGAAAAGGATTATGTATTAGTGATTGTTAAGATAAAAAGTTGTATCACTAATTTGTATATAGTAGTGTGTGCCTGAGAAAAGAAAGATGTTCAGTGTTTTCACGTAGTGGATAGGACCACAATTGGATCCAATGGACTCCTGGTATAGCCCACATACCTAGTAATGGACCAAACTCTGTAATCATCAGCCCATACCACAATCACTATCATCAAACCACAATGCTCATGCCTGCCGAAAAGGAAAAATACCTTTTTTTTTTAAATATATTTCACCAAAACTAATGTGGAACTCAAACTCAGTGTTCTGAATAATAATAATAATAATAATATTAAAATTGGAATTTTGGAGATAGGTAATTGATGAGATTGCATTGGAAGAAGAAGAGTTTGACGTAACTGATTGGAATTCCCAAAAAGATGAACCCTAAAAAAAATGGGTATGGAAAAATGATGGGAGGGAAGCAGAGAGCGGCAAGTGCAAATGAACAGTACTGAATTTATTAATTTAATTTGTTATTTTGTTTAAAAGAAGAAAGGTAAAGCAGGAGAAAGTGACAAAATCCCAGTAAAGCGTGACAGTGCCAGCTCCATTTGGCCTCTCAACCCAAAGTCTTGTGCTTTTCACATACCCATTTCCCCATTCGCCCCACTCCTCCTTTCTGCTTCCCCTTTCACCAAATGGGTCATCTCCTTCTTCCATAACATAACAACAAGCCCACGTTTTCTCCTTTTCTCTCTCTTCTTCCTTTCGTGGGGTTTAACGTTTCACTCTACAACAACACCAACAAGGAGAAGAAGAACAGGATTAGGATGTTTTCTAGGTTGATACATCCCCATGAAGGGGGTGTTGGCCAGGAAGACATGCAGGGTGCTTCCAATCATGCTCACCTCGGAGACCCTTGTCTTGTTCTCACCTCTGATCCCAAACCTCGTCTTCGGTGGACCGCTGACCTTCACGAACGCTTTGTTGACGCTGTCACTCAACTTGGGGGTGCCAGTAGTGAGTAATTTTTTCCCTTTCATATTTCATTCATGCTAATATGCCTGCTACTGTGTTTTTTTTGGCGTGCTGTGGTGAAATTTGTTATCAATTTGTGTACGGTTGGCTTGATACTGTTAGGAAATTGTTTATAGATGTTGGGATTCGTGCAAAGGTTTTATTTGTTGTTCATGGAGGCCAGTGTTGGGTAGCAGGGAAAGGAGGGGCCTTTCTTATCTGAGTTGTAGTGGTATATGTTGGAATTGCAGGTTTGGTTGCATTACATATGGGGTTATTCTCCTAATTATCAGTGTAGCATATTGTTGTGGCGTGAAAGAAAACTTTGCTGTAATTAGTGATTGCGTGTGATCAGTGTGTCTTGTACTGTGGCTTAATTATGCACTAGATATTGCTATCCCTCGAAAAAATGAAAAAATAAACAAAAACAATGTAACTGCCCAACTTTAACCATCACAGCAAACCTTAATATTTTGCTTATTTCCTAACAAATTGAATAGTGAATAATGTGATAAAGTAGACAATATAATGTGTGTTTGGAAGGAGATATCACGTCAAATGGCCAAAGCAACAACTTGTAGGATCTATTGAGATGTGGCAAACCACATCAAACAGGCCTCGTAATGTGTTACCAAACACGCTAGTTGCATATAGAAGGACCTAAAATGATTACAATGTGGAATACTAGGTTTTAGTCACTAGACTATAAAGCTTATTATAAGGCTCTTTTTGGTTGTGTCTTCAATTTCATTGCAGCCTGTTGATTTTCGTCACTGTAGTAGTTTGTTGCCTTCTATTTCTGTATATTTTTCAGTAGGCATCCTTCCCACAAACTCATGCTGAGTGTTTTTTGTAATGCAATACAATTCTCAATAAAAATGGACTTTATCTAGGACCCTAAAATCTTTAGCTAGCTTTTACCTAGTACAATGCCACTATCCAGGAATGAGGGGAGGAGAAAGCCTTCAGTAATTGGTACATTAACCTTGGTTCCGATGTTGAAGATATGTTCTTCAAGTCAAGTGCACATTACTTTAGATTTTTTCTAAATATCATGGAGATTTAATCGTCTTATTGTTTTTCTTGATTCGTTTACCTTTTTCTCAATTTGTAGTGGAGTTATTTATGACTTGTGAATATATTCTAGGAAATTCTGATATATACATGAGTGATATCATCATGCGTCTTCTTCTCACTGCCATACTATTAAAATTATTATTTACAGAAGCCACTCCTAAAGCGATCATGAGAACCATGAATGTCAAGGGTTTGACGCTCTATCATTTAAAAAGTCATCTTCAGGTTCGTTTTGCTACAGTTGATTACATAATAATTGGTGAAATTGAAACTCTATGATAATGTTCTGTTTTATACTATTGTTCATTGCATTGCAGAAGTACAGGCTTGGTAAGCAATCAGGAAAAGATTCTGATGAGGGATGCAAAGATGGTAGGTTTATCTATCTTTATTTTTGAAAAATATGCCACATATTTTTTTTTTTAATTTGATGTAACAATGTCTGTTCCAATGGATGGGTCACATTTTATCTTTGTTGCCCTGATCAAAGAAAGGTTGATTCTGGAATTTACATTTGTAAAGAACAGGGTCAAAATCATACACCAGCAATAATGTTTATATTATAAGCTTTTGTATTGGTCTAAACTTGGTCTCATTTATTGAAAAACCCGTGCAAGGGATGTCAGGTTCGTATCTTCAAGAAAGCCCTGGTACTGACAACTCATCTCCAAAGTTACCAACTTCTGATGCAAACGAGTAAGAATTCCATGGTATCTTGAGAAACAATTTATTTGTGTCCAGATGTCTGAATGGTTGTTGATAAACAATTTGAGAGTTGCAATGTCACGTGTAGGGGTCATGAAGTGAAGGAGGCATTAAGAGCGCAAATGGAAGTGCAAAGTAAACTGCACTTACTAGTGGAGGTAAATTTCCTTCTCACAATGTAAGGTGCTTTATAGTTTTGGCACATTATTTAAGACTATATTGATTGGTGTTGGAGTTAGACTCGGTGCATGGTTTCAGGATGATGGGATATTGCTTGCTTTTATATTCATCTCCTTTATTTATGTGGACAGATATGAACTAAATAAATAATAACTGAAAATGTTTAATTCGGTGTTGTATTAAAGAAATAGTTGGTATATCTTATAAATGTACCCTAACACTTACTATTTTTAAGAACCATGGTATTGCAGGCTGAGAAGCACTTGCAAATTCGCCAGGATGCAGAGCGGAGGTACATGGGCATGCTTGAGCGAGCATGTAAGATGTTAGCCGATCAATTTATTGGGGACATAATTATGGACACAGATGGCCAAAAATTTCAAGGGCTGGAAAGTAAAACACCCAGAAGTTCCCTAGTTGATCACGTTGGGTTTTTCCCCCCAGTATGTTCTGAGGTAGGTGGAATGCATGCTTCAGAAGTACCACCTATTCTCCAGCCTCAGGGGGCTGACTGTTCCACTGAAAGTTGCCTGACATCACTTGAGAGTTTAGGAGGGTTGACGCTCGAAGGATCTCCCGGTGGATCGAAGAAGAGGATGCTGAGCTTGGATTCAATGGTAGCTCCTTTGATCTGGAGTGAAGCCAACACAAGAACTCAAGGAATCCATTTAGCTCAAGTCAATCCTCCAGGAATAACTAGGTATGGTATGTAGAGTAGGGTTGGAAGGTTAGTTCCTCATGAAGAGAGTTGAGGAAGTGCTTTGTTCCAAGCTTTTAGGATTAAGTACTGAATTAGATTCTTATCTGTTCTTGTCCATCAAGTTGGTGATAATCAACTTGCTCACATGTCATTGTGTAAATTGAAAATACCATGTGCCTTAACTTAAGACCATCGCTAAAGGTTGGCGCTGACCATGTACGTTTCTCACTTCTTCCTTAGTGGCCTTCGTTCTATACGAAGAGTTACAGGATTTCATTGCCCTAAACTTTTTATTTTTTCTAATTATTAACCATTACGAATTCTTAAATTACTGTGTTCTGGTGGTATAATGCTTCTACCTACCTCCATTTGGTATACAGAGCTTGGTTCTTTATTTTTCTGTTGTCAGAGGGACTTTGTTTTTCATTTATTTAGCAGAGTCTTGACAAATAGCCTCCTTATGTCATTTGGGTTTTGGACAACTCATTGTCTTGCCAAATAATTGTTTCATTATGGTTTTGTCTTGTAGAATTGCAATAAACAGTATCTAAAAGAAATAAGCAAAAATAAAATTAAAAGTTCAATGCAATAGAAGTACTGCACTTTAATGGGAAAGCAGTTCCCTTTCAAAGATGACAACATATCATTTATATTTATAATTAATACATTTACATCTACCTGCAACCGCATGATGTTTGAGATTACATTATACTGATGTTGCATTCTTAATATATTTATATGAAAAGTAAATTTTGGTAATTCAAGGGTTAAAATTAAGCAGTTAAACGATATATATAGTCAGAGATTTTGCAAAATAAACATTAAATTGATTTTAATTTATTTAAGTTAGACATTAGATAATTATATATTAATGTTTTTCTTATACAAGATATATGTAAAAGAAATTCCTATCCAACTATCTGTTTTGAAAATATAATCTAATGGAAATATATTGAATGAAATATTAGTTAATAAAATTTATACTAGAGTAAGACACATGTTTGATCATTCTTTTCTTTAAAAAAAATACTTTCGATAATAAAATATTTTGTTGAAATATAATATTGCAAAGATATATCATTTAACATTTAAATCATATAAAATTCCATACTTTGTAGTTTGTAATAGACCTTTAATTTCATTCTAACGACTGAAATTCAAGACATACATGTCAACTACAACAAAAGTACACACTCCACTGGTGAAACCAGAGTTTGTATTACACAATCATACCCAGCATTCACCCATGGATCGATTGGCGGAGACTTATTCGGATTACATCATAATGTAATCAGAAAATAAATAACAAAGTCCCACTGTCTCTCTCACAAATCAGGATGAACAAGTCCAAACATTGTTGAGATTTGGATTACACAACAGAAGCAGAAAAAAATATGTCTAGTACAGATTCTTTCGTTAAGGAAAACAAGTGACAACACACATTGTTTCAAGAAAATAACAAATTTTCAACTTCATATCTTTCCACGAAGAAGCAAACTTAACTCAACTTCAATATTTCTTCAGCTATCACAATCTGTTGTTGACAAACATCTTTTGACTGCCAAACATTAAATTTGTCCAACTAAACAACTGTTTGTAAGTGTGAGCTGAAAAGGAAAGTGAAGGAAAATGAATGAAAGAGGGAGGTCTGAGTTGCAACTAACCATGCAAAGATGATTGATTGTGATGAGAAGAATTATGAGCAGACTTTACAGTGGGGAGGAAGGTGATGAGTACTGATTTCCATTGACATTTTGGTGACTTTCAACTCAAAGGAGACTGATAACACGCCACAGTCCAAAAGTAAGCTTTGTGGACACGATCGGATTATTTAAGCAAAACACAAATTATTTAAACACAAAAATATACCAGTTCAATATTAATCCTGCATATATTTTTATAAAATAAATTCATAAAAATAATTAGTTCTTTTAAATGAGTTTTCAAAATACAGTTAGTTTGAAGACGTACGAAGGGAGTCTCAGCAGTTGTCTCAAAAGGGGAGTGCCTTCCGGCTTATAAACCAATAATCTAAGTGCTCCAGCTTCCAAACTCTTAACACATGCAGCTATGGTATCTCTCAAGGTATCCAAGAAATGGAGTGTTTCGATGCCATCAAAAACTATGAGATGCTTTTTACTCTCCAAGGTTTCGAGCACGTCTTTGGTTGTCCATGTCTCTGTTTGGTCTCCCATGATTACTTCAGCTACCATCTTTGCTATTTCTTCTCTCAGCTGTTCAACTGTGTAGGAGTATCTTGAAGACACTGATACCTATATTCTACAATCAAAATCATCTACAACAGACTGGTTTATAAAGATCAACTTGGCCAGTGTTGTCTTCCCGTGCCTTTAATTCCAACTATTGAAGTAATGCACCGATCTTTCTCGTTGGAAAGTAACTGGACCATCACCGCTTTTGCGTCTTCATCAAATCCAACGATTCTTTGTTCTTTAACATGAAACTTTTGCGTCTCTGGGCGTAATGTTTGAACGGTCCACAGCAACTCACCCCGGGATTGACGTTGAAGTAAACCATATGCCTTTATGCTTCTGGAGACATCTTGAATTTTATGTCTGATCTTGGTTATCTTGTCCACAATATTAAACCTCGTCTTCCATTCCAAGATATTGTGAAGCGCAACTTATCGCAATTGCTCCACCCAGATTTTGGATCTTTCATCTACATCTCGAAACAGTGCCTCCATCAATTGCTTTTCTCCTCTGATTGATCTTAACTCTCGTTCCACCTCTGTCATATTCCGATACGAGAAGGAATCCGGGGGTGCATGGGAGTTTTCCTCCCTGCAAAGATTTCTCACTCTGATGAACAGTGACTCCACTCCGGTTCTCTCGTGTTCCTCTTCCAACATTTTCAATGCCATAAGTGTTCCTCCTGTCTGAGATGAGAAGAATTTCATTTAACAACAACTTTACGTCCCTCGCAAATCTGATTCTGCTTGGGAGAAAGAGAAACATTTATGAGTTTCCTTCTCAATTGCAGTCTACTGTAGTCAATGGTGTAAGGCTTTTGGCCTCTTTGCGTTAATAAAATCTTTCATTTGTCAGACAGTAAATGTCTACCACACTGATACAAACATGACATGTTAAAAGAAGACCCTTACAAATAGCATACAACGTAACAACGAATAGACACACATGCCTTCAACGAAACAAATTATAATAATCTTCAAGCTATATGAACCAAGACAACCAAAAAACCTCTAAGTGAATGCAGAGATGTTGACTACAACAGGTTCACGTCCATGTCATGAACTTTAATTCAATGTTAGTAATACGTTCTTGCATTTTCACGATCGACGGAAGAAAAGAAAAATGTTGATGACATACAAGTAATAAGTTTTATAAGGGATTTGTTAAGCATATGGTAGGTTAAACAAAAAATATAAAATTAATAAACGAAGGTCAAAGATGGCATAGCAATACGTTCAATCATTTCAATAAAAAAGAATTATTCAACATTTTGTAATTTCATCCTAATGCTTGGGTACAGGTATTCAAATCCATCCAAGGCCAGTACACGAAAAATTATACAAAAATGACTTATCTTTGACTGTTTAAATCAATTCTCCAAACTTGAACTAGGCAGGCAGTGCGAGAAACAGCAATCAAAGAGAAGCACAAAAGCTATGTTGTTCTCCAGTAAGACTATAATGTTTGTTTCATCAGTCAAATCAGTTCTTTCTCTTATGATTTCAATTTTCATTCAGTGTACATAACTTTATTCTGTAAAAGGGAAGTTTTTTCTCACTAAAATATCTAAGCTTAATGAAAATTTGTGTCATAAGTCATGTTTTTTTTAAATAAGATAAGAAAAACACTAGCAGTGAAGTTTTGTTGAGCCGATTAAAAAAAAGTTTTCTATATTATTGGTTCCGGTATAAATACAAATAATATACCACTTAAAAAAGAAAAAAAATTGTAATAAAAATGACTTTTTATACAGACTGGTATACAGAAAATGCACCTTTTGTTTTGAATTTTTAATAATAGAATATTTAATTTTCTATATATTTAACAAATATAATTTTTTTTTCTAATTTATTACAAAATTGTTATCAGACTACTTTCAAATGTCTGGTTTAGATCTAATCCAAATAAAAAGTTTTTATAATTCATAACAAAACGGTCTCTAATGCTTTGTTCTTTTGGAGTGATTTGGGAAGATGATTTTGGGAAGATGATTTGAATGGATTTGAAATTAATTTTTTTTGTTGTTTTTTGAGTGGATTTGTGGGTAATTGAGAGTAGATTTAGAGATAAAATTTGTGAGAATTACTGTAGGATTTGATTGATGTGAAAGATTTAAAATATTTGTTTGATTGGTAGAAATTAAAGATTACCAAAATGCCTCTAGTTATTAAAGTAATATAAAATGTTATTTGTCAATGTTATATTTAATAGTAAAAATATTTATAAATAATAAAAAATTAAAAATATTAATTAAAATTAATTTTTAAAAAGTAACTAAATTATAATTTAGTAAAATAAATTTATTTTAAATGTAATATTTTTTTTAATATGATTTATAATATGATTTTATTTCTATGGAAGTGAGATTTAAGAAATACAAAACAATGACATTGAGAAATAGGAATCTGTGTTATAAAAAGATTTCCTGCGATTCTTTCTAATATGGAATGAGTCAATCATCCACTTTGGTATCTTATTGAACAAAAATGGTGATATTGTTCCTCCATTGATCAAGAATTTCGATTTTTGGGAAGTATCTTGGTCATCCAATAATAAGGGTTTCCTTTTTTTCAAATGAAAGATTTGAAGACCTATTGATTCTAATAACTGATTACAGAGTGGATCATTCGGACCTTTCAATTCATAGATGTGGATCTCGGACCTATGAATAGGGATACCCCCAAAACTCACAAAGAAAAAAGAAGGAAGTGAGTTAGACAAAAAGAGAAGAAACTTGGGCAAAAAAAGAAGTAACTTGGACAAAAATAAACAAAGTGACTTAGACAAATCTTTTTTGTCGACCAAACAAGCCACTATCATTTTTTTAATTTTGATTTTATATTTTATATTTAATATTTAAATTTTGTTTGGGCATCACTTGACCAGGGTACCCTATGAGCCTCTTTTATTTTCTTTTTGTCTTGAACAACTCCTTCCAAACCAGCTTCTCCCAAACCCTTTCTCCCTCTTTGATGCTACTTGCCCGTGGAGCTCATGATGGGCTATAGGAACGATAGTTTCGCCGAAGAGAATGCAGATCGAGAAGCCGCGTCAGGGTTTGAGAATGCAGATCGACTGTTGATTCCAAACACTGTTCATCATCTTCTTTTGCTTCAAATCTGCACATTCATCTTCAACCCCTTTCTTCTTCATGCCATCTGCATAAAAACAAATAGATGTATATTAAAGTAATATATACAAATGGAATTTGATAAAACATTGAGGACACATATGACTTTTTACCATAAATCCTTCCAAATCTCTTCCATTCAGCGGGTGATCGAAAACTTCTCCATCCCACAAATCTGTCTTCGCATTTCTTTGCTTTTCCTCTCAAACGAACACGCAATGCCTTTCATTTCTTCGATCTCAAACCCGCTTGAACAGTATAATCCTGTTCAAGTGAACAGAGGCTAAGGGTGTGTTCACTTGAGAGTGATGATTGGGAGAGAGTGATTGAAGGAGAGTGATTGAGTGGATTTGAGGGAGATTATTTTTATGTTTACTTGGGTAGATTTGAAGATAATTGAGAGTAGATTTGGGATGAAGTTTGTGAGAATTAGTGTAGGATTTGATTGATGTGACAATTTTAAAAAAATTGTTTAATTGGTAGAAATTAAAGATTACCAAAATGCCCCTAGTTATTAAATTAATATAAAATGATAATTGTTAATGTTATATTTAAATGTAAAAATGTTTATGAAGAGAAAAAAATAAAAATTAATTTTGAAAATTTAAAAATTGTAATTTAATAAATTGAAATAATTTTTTTAATAAGTTTAGCTGTTTAGTAAATTGAAACCATTTTTTTTATAATAGAAAAAAAAAATAAAAATTAATTTTGAAAATAAAATAAAATTGGTAAAATAAATAATTATGTGATATTTAATTATTGCTATTAATAGAATATTTAATTAAGTAAAAATAAAATCATGTAATTAGTTATTATATATTTTATTTTTTTAATTATATTTTTTTTTGTAATAACTAATCTAGATACTTTATATTATTTATTATATTATTTGTTATATTTATTATTTTTGCTTTTTTAATATAGCGTGTATGTTTAGGACATATGTGGAGATTCAATTACAGCTTCTTACACATATGTACATGTGTTCCCATGTGGGTTTTGAACAACATTTTTTGAAATATTCTTTGTCCACCTGCTGTTCAAGATCTTCAAATCTATATACATCCAAAAGGACTGCACCCAAATGCCATGCACAACAACACGTAACTGTTTACCATCCCTGTTTAAATGACTCATCATCTCAGATTAGGAATCCACTCATATACTTTTTTTTTAATATTTCAATGTGAGTAAATCATCTTCAGTTCACCATAAAAATCTCTACCTTCACAAGTGCATGACAAAGGTCTACCGCGAGCTGCACAAGCTTGACAACACCTTCACCTAGTTCGACGAAGCTTCACCTAACTCCAACACACCTTCACTTACCTCGACCACCTTTAGAACTCCTTCACCTGCAACACAAAAAAACCAAATGGTTAGGCTGCTGCATGTACTCATGGTGCTTCAACGATTTTGGTACATCCTCAGCTTCGTCACGCAGTTCCTGGACAGTGATGCATCCTCCACCCTCCAACATCCTCCACCTTCGTCACGGTCATGGTCATGGCATGGTCCAACCTTGCAACGATTTTGAAGCTCCAAGCTTGCGTAGGCAGCATGGAACGAAACTTGCAATTGCAATGCACGACCTGGGAATACACGTCGCTCCGGAACCGAATACATTGATGCATTGTGGAAGGGGAACCGGATATGCAGCATCACGAAAGGGAACCGAATACGCATTCTTGGAATCAAATACACCAGCCTTCTATTTTCCTTGTTGAAGGGCAACCGAATAATCATCTTCTGTAACCGAATAGATCACGGTGTGCTTCATTCTTCCTCCTCAAACCACTGTTGTAGCAATACCATTTTTAAATTTATGTTAAGATGGGAATAAATTATGGTTACTTGGGAGAAATCGGTTTTGTGCTTTTCAGAATGGATGTTGTATGTATATCCAGGAAAATGTGTAATACAGTGAAGGTACACGTGATATTTCAGTCAAAATCCCTTTAAATCTCTTCAAAGTTGTGGGTGATAAAAAAGATGCTATCCCTCGTAATTCATTGTTCTCAAAACTCTCTGAAGTGTAAATTCGTCTAAAGGGAACACATCCTAAATCAATTTCGATTTTTAAATTTAACTTACATAAAAAGTCTTTACATTTTATTACAAAATTATTATCATATTATTTTTTATGTCGATTTCAAGTCTAACGTATTATTTTCTATACCGATTTCAAGTCTAACTAATATAATAATATAAAAAGTGTCATTATAAAGTGATTTTTGCATTATTGAAAATACAAAATTCATATAAGAACACTCAATTTATCAACAATGTTTACAGAATTTCCTTATTTATATGCACCTTGAAAGATCTCATCCAACACTCCATATTTTTACTATCTAGAAAGTGTAAGAATATGTTGGGTTAGTTGAAAAATAACAAAAGTAAAATACAAGAATAATAACGAAAGAAAGCAACACAGAAGGTGCCATACATAAATTATGTTTTTATACAATGTAAATAACATATACATAGATCTCTTTATATGTACAACTAAGGAAACGAAAGAAAACATAAATGACACTATCTAATTACATGTGATGTTAAGTGGTAGATAGACTATTGAATTGAACAAAAAGAATATTAGAACTGAACAAATTCTATCAAAAATAGAAACGAAATTAGTATTTAAGTCATTTTTTAATTTAAAAACAAGAATTACTTTCCAATAGCTTTTAGTTTAGTTTTTAAGTACATTGAAATTTTACTTGAAGTTTACTTGAAGAGATGTGGATGGAAAAAGAGGACAGCACATTTTAATAATCTTTAGGACTCAAGAAGAATTAGTTTATGGTTGTTGGTTGTTGGTTGGGGAATATACTTGCTTGGTGGAAAAAGGAGAAAACACTATCTTCAACCAAAAGTTACAATGGCACTTGAGCTGCTCTCATACAGCAGCTACCAAGTGCAACTTGTGGCATTACTTGAAACATAGTATAGTATCGATCAAGGAGAAGCACAACACAATGTTGCTAGCAGGTAAGACTTCACTAATCAAATGTGATTAATGACGTACATGTTTTTCAGTTGTCACTAGTTTGATTATCATAAAGTTCTGAACATATGTGATTAATTACACAACAATCACCAATGACTCAAGCTATAATTATAAATAATAACCATATGTGATTCATGACTTAAAAATTAAGTTGAGATAATTAATAATCCTTTTTCAATCATATCCAATTACAAAAATTTTCACTTACTAAGAAATGAAATGAACTAAACTGATGTATTTTTAGCTTAATCTTAATATATTGGATTGACAACCCATAATTAACTAAAAAACACTGAATAAATTACTTTTCAAGGATTCATTATAACTATTTTAAATTACTAACAATTTCTTGTAAATTATAAACTTAAAGAGACTTATTTAAGGTTTTATTAGCTTAAATTTGATAACTTATTTTTTGAATTATAATTTAACATTTAAAATTTAGTAATTCATATAAATTTGTAATAATAAAATCATAATTTACGTATAATTGAGAAAGTTGCATTTGATAAAAGTAAAGGAAATTAGTTACTTACAAAAGAGTCATGTTGTATAGTTCATTTCCTTTAATATATCATATTACTATAGTTGTTTTTTTGGGATGACTCCACTAATATTCTATATATTGTTTTGTAAACTGTTTTAGATTATCAAATCTATAATGTGTTATTTTAATACTGATGCACTGTTAAATTAGGATGTTACAAATATTTTCTAAGTTGACACTCAATATTTATCTATAAAATACACAAACTAACTTTGGGTACATCCTCTAACTTTGTAATATTGCATGATTTTTTGTACTCATTTTGACATTACTTAAGTAAATTGTCTACTTAATGAAATGATGCTAACATAATGTGGTACTTAAAGTGCCTCATGTACTTAATTCCTAAACATAAAGTATTTCACATAGACTATTTAACCAATCAGACATTGCACAATAATCATTATATATATACATGTATGTGTGTGTAATTAACTTTATCAAAGTTCACTCTAACAAAGAGTCTAACTTTAACCTCATATTTACATTGTATTTTCAAATTTATCTTTCGACTTATTTTTTATTTTATATAATTGTCTTTCTTCTTTATCAGTAACAATATATTAATATTCAGTAAAGGAAAAAAAATAAAATAAAAATACAGCAATTAATTTGCGATAAAAAATAAATAATGTTAGATTTTTTATAAATTATATTTTTTTTACTATTTATGATGTACAAATTGATTGAGATTATAAATACGAAACTTAATCATATGTAATAATTTTTCAGTTAAAAGAAGTTTGTTAAAAGGAGTTAAAAGAAAGAAGTCAATATATATTCTTTATCCGTAACAATATATTAATATTCAGTAAAGAAAAAAAAATACAGTAATTTATTAGCGATAAAAAATAAATAAGGTTAGACTTTTTATAGATTAATTTTTTTACTATTATTTACAAATTTGTTGAGATTATAAATATGTAATTTAATTATACGTAACAAATTTTCAATTAAAAGAAGTTTGTTAAAAAGGAAGAAGTATCTATATTCTTGAAATATATATAATGTTTGATTGATTAATAATAAATCATGTTTGTTTGATTAAAAAAAATACAGTAATTCATTTACAATAAAAAGTAAATAATGATTGATTGATTAATAATATAAAAGTCTTAATTTCAAGAGTATGTTAAGATTAAGAAATTTTTTATCTTTATAAAAAAATTAAAACATATTCTCCCAGTCACTAACTTCCTCACCAAGTTTTCCTTTTTCTCTTCCATTCTCTCCGTCACATGTTTTCTCGAATGAGAGGAAAAGCTGAAAACGGATTTGCAGGATGGAAAGGTTTTTCATCACTGCGAAAGTGAAGAGATTTGGAAAAATTATTACCAAAATGTCTCACATGTATCCTCAACCTATTATACAAAATCGATTCGCAAAACTACAGAACCGATTCGAAAAAGTTAAAATTAAAAAGATTTGAAGAAGTTGAAATTAAAAAGATTTGAAGAACACTGGAATACGCTTTTACTACTGTGGATTCACGTGCAAAGTTATTTGGCTTGGCGTGGTTGGAGATTCCCTGAGCTGAGCTTGCTTTTGAGACAGTAGTTACACAGGAAAGATTCCTGCACACACAGTCACAATGCTTGAAAGCGCTTTTGACCATGAGCAACCATTAACAGTGGTTGGTGTTGGGTAGGTTGTTGTCTTTATTCAGCGATCAAAAGGAGTTAATATATTGGTGCCCTCAGGTCTCTCCGTAGCTAGTGTTCAAAGTGTAATCTGTTCGGTTTCTTTCATTGACGACGAAGAGGAACGCCTGAGGTTAGTATTGCAGTATCTTCTTTGTCCAATTTTCTTGTTCTTTTTGATTTGCAGGGTTGTAGATGAGGACGAAGAAGGAGCTGATGGCATGAAGAAGAAAGTCGTTAAATGGAATGTGCGTGTTTGAAGGTAAAGAAAACGATGAACAGTGCTTCATCACGAAATTGAAGGAAGCGTATTCGGTTCCATACCTGGAGTATTCGGTTCCAGGCCTTCGAAGCATTCACAAAGGAGCTGTATTCGGTTCCAGGCGCAGTAGTATTCGGTTCTCCATTCTCAACAGCGGCGTATTCGGTTCCCCGTTCTGGCTCACTTACGGTAATTAAGTCTCTTTGTGATGAAGTTTCATATCAATATTGCAATGGTTAGATAACTGTTTGCTACTCTGGACGTTAATTTTGTTACATTTTCAGATTGTGAGCATAAAAGCCATTGGAATTGCAATAAAGCTTACACTTGATGGAATCAGTCAAATAGCTTATCCTCAGACTTGGTTTTTTCTTAGCGTGGCAACAATCTGTGTTATTACACAGTTGAATACCTTAATAGGGTGAGTGATGGAACTTATGGCCAAGATTATACGCTTTGTTTACATATATTGAAGGGGACATTTTCTTCTTTGAACTGCATTTGATGCATTGTACATGATTTCTTATTTAGGAAAACCAATTAAAAAGGCCGATCTTCTAGTTTTGGTAATTAGATTAAAGGTATATTTAGATTAAATAATCTCCATAAGCACTTTCAAAAGATTTAAACAATCCTTCATGCATACAATAAACAGCTGGTCGTGTAGACAGCAAAACAAGGCCCTACTTCATGTTTTGATACATTTCAGCTTTAGCGTGGTGTGAAGTAATTCATATTGCTCAATGATGCATTGCAATTGTAAGGAGTTCAGGAAATAATTGATTTAGTTGGTTGTGGGTCAAGCATTCTGAAATTTCACATTTGAATATGAACTGGGAAAAACTTGAAGTTTGAACTGGATACAGATCTATCTTGAAATAAGGCCCACTAAAATTTATACATGGAAGTATAAAACACAATGTTGTGAACAATTCTATCCTCTCTATATATGTAATTGTACTTAGTCTCGCGTGCTTTGCTTTCCACATCCTGACTCAAACATTCTTTTTATGCTGACTTGCAACAGAATTCCACTAATCTTTTCTTCATTCATACAGTTCTTTAGGTTCCCATTGATATAAACTTTTCTAATCATCAATGTATGATATATCTGTCTTAGTATAGCCCAAATGCTTTTATCAAATCTTTAGCTTATTTCACTATTAAACTATTTCAGGCTCTGGACACATTCAATGCTACAATTGTTTCTCCTGTATATTATGTAATGTTCACAAATCTTACAATAATTGCCAGTGCAATAATGTTTGATAATGAATTCATTTTTCTTTGATTGCTTTGGTTATATCTCCACTTTTCTTTTTTGTTGAACAATAGGATGTGATAAGCTTGATTATTTACTTTCAGGATTGGTCTGATCAGGATGTCAGCAGCATAACCTCTGAGATATACGGATTCATCACCGTTCTTTTAGGCCGTGTTCACTTGAGTAGATGTCGTGTTCACTTGAGTAGATTCGAGGAAAAGTAATTGAGTGGATTTGAAAGTAATTTTTTTTTGTTTATTTGAATCAATTTGGAGGTAAAGTTTATGAGAATTAGTTTAGGATTTAATTTATATGATAAATTAAAAAAATTTATTTCCAAATTCAGTCTCACTTATTTTCAAATCTATTCAAATAAACAAAAAAAAAATATTTTCAAATTCTCTCAAATTCTTTCATTTACTCTCCCTCAAATCCACTCAAGTGAACAAGGTCTTAGTCTTTTTCATGCCAGTTTCTATTTGTTGATGCATTGGTAGACTGTTACAACGTTTTACCAATTAAACAATTTTTTTTAAATCTGTCGTATTAATTAAATCTTACACTAATTCTCATAAATTTTACTTTCAAATCCACCATCAATTACTTTCATATTCATTCTTAATTACTTTCAAATTCATTCAAATAAACAATAAAAATTATCCTCAAATCTCCTCAAATTTATTCAATCACTTTTTTCCAAATTATCTTAACAAATCCAAATCATCTGAACAAAGAAGAAAGGTTGTTATATTGTATCGTGTGTCTGAAGAAAGTATCTTTAACAATTCATGCTTTTCGCACAGATCCCAGGTGTCAAAAAAGTGTGCCTCAAAATTCATCTACTCAATAAATCAATCTCTACTCGTGTGGACGATGGCCAATCAGAAACAAATGTAGAATGTTATAATGTTAAACATGTTGGGAACAAGAGCAATAAAGGAGAGAAGAGAGAAATAAACAACACTAAGAAGTATTTGTTTTGGTGCATTTGTAAACCTTACATAAGCTTTCTTATATAACAAAGTGAAGAACACCATCTCACAATACTAAGCAATGTGGGACTAAAAACACACTACAAAAACTTAATCAAACTACACAAAACCTAACAATTCTCCCACTTGGAGTTTGATTACCACATAGTGTAATTGCCTTCATTATCAGTTATTCTTGAAGGCCAATTGAGGTACTGCAAAGCCTCAATTTTTCTGTTGTGACAACCTTTGTCAACATATCCGCTGGGTTCTTACTTCCTAGTATCTTCCTCAAAGTTAGTACTTCATCCTCAAGCAGAGATCTGATGAAGTGATAACGGAGATCAATATGCTTCGTTCTGGAGTGAAAAGTTGAATTCTTAGCCAGATGTATTGCACTTTGACTATCACTGTACAGAACAGTCCTTTCCTGGATGAATCCCAACTCTGTCAACAATCCTTGAAGCCATATCAATTCTTTGCTAGCTTCTGTTACTGCTACATACTCAGCCTCTGTAGTGGATAGAGCAACGATCTTTTGTATTTGTGACATCCAACTAACAGTTGTAGTTCCAACAGTAAATATGTAGCCAGTGGTACTTCTTCGATAATCGATTTCTCCAGCAAAGTCTGCATCTACGTAACCTTGTACTTTTAGTTCACCTTTACTAAAGTACAAACACTTCTCCTTAGTTCCTCGTAGATATCGCAAAATCCATTTCACAGCTTCCCAGTGAGCTTTACCTGGATTTGACATAAACCTGCTTACAACTCCCACTGCATAGCCAATGTCTGGCCTTGTGCATACCATCGCGTACATCAAACTTCCAATGGCTGAAGCATACGGGATCTTAGCCATAGTCTCTTCTTCTTCTTTTGTTTGAGGAGACTGGTCCTTGGATAGACGAAAATGACTGGCCAAAGGAGTACTGACTGGTTTGGCCTTTTCCATGTTGAATCTATGCAAAACACGGTTGATGTACTCTGCCTGAGATAACTGCAAAACTCCTTTTTTCTTATCTCTCGTGATTTGCATTCCAAGAATTTTCTTTGCTGGGCCTAAGTCCTTCATGTCAAATTCTTTTGACAATTGCATCTTCAAATTTCTGATGTCTTTCATATCTGATCCTGCTACTAACATGTCATCAACATAAAGTAGCAAAATGACATAGCTGGACTTGTACCTTTTGAAGAAACAACAATGATCAGCATTGCACTTTTGGAAACCTTCCTTGTGCATGAAGCTTTCAAACTTTCTATACCACTGTCTTGGAGCTTGTTTCAGGCCATACAGGCTCTTCTTCAATTTGCACACCATGTTTTTCTTCTTTCCTTCTGAAAAACCTTCAGGCTGGTGCATGTAAATCTCCTCATCTAGATCTCCATGAAGAAATGCAGTCTTCACATCTAATTGCTCTAGGTAGAGCTCCTCACTAGCCACAATACTTAACACAGTCCTGATAGTATTGAGCTTGACAACTGGAGCAAAGATTTCAGTGTAGTCGACTCCTTCTTTCTGTTGAAATCCTTTGACAACCAGTCGGGCCTTGTATCGCTTGGAACCATCATGGTCTTCCTTCACCCGATACACCCATTTGTTGTGAAGTGCTTTCTTTCCCATAGGTAACTCAACTAGTTCCCATGTCTGATTTGAGATTAAAGACTTTATCTCGTCTTTCATAGCAAGCTCCCACTTATCAGCATTCGTGGTTTGACAAGCTTCCATATAATCTTCAGGCTCCCCTCCATCAGTCAGTAACATGTAGTCTATGTATCTCCTGTTAGGCACATGGGGCCGAGAGGATCTTCTCAATACAGGAGTTGGAGTAGGAGGTTCTGATTGCTCATTGTTTTCTTCATTTGATTCCTCTAGCTGAGGACTCCTCAATATAGGACTTTCTAGGATATCTTCCACCTCTGCATAAACTGGTCCACTCGTTTCTGAGTTTCTGGTGCCAGTATTATGCATGTCCTTGTACATCACTTTTTCATTGAAGATTACATCTCTGCTGCGGATCATCTTTTTGTTTTCATCATCCCATATGCGGTAGCCAAACTCATCTTCACCATAACCAAGAAAAGTACACTTCTTTGATTTTGGATCAAGTTTGTTTCTAACTTGATCGCTGATATGCACATATGCTACACAGCCAAAAACTCTAAGATGTGAGAGTTTTACCTCTTTTCCGCTCCATACCTCTTCCGGTATCTTGTGCTCCAATGGTACCGATGGACTTCGGTTGATCAAGTAAGCTGCTGTGTTGACTGCTTCTGCCCAAAACTGTTTTGGTAAGCCTGATTGTACACGCATACTTCTGGCTCTTTCAGTCAACGTTCGATTCATACGCTCAGCTACACCATTGTGTTGAGGCGTACCTGGCACGGTTCTTTCCATTCTGATTCCGTGCTCATAGCAAAACTTCTTGAATCTAGTGTCTACATACTCACCACCATTGTCGGATCTGAGCTTCTTAATCTTCAATCCTGTCTCATTCTCCACCATAGCTTTCCAAATCTTGAAAGCTTCAAATACTTCAGACTTGTGTTTCAGAAAGTAAACCCATACCTTTCTGGAGTGATCATCAATGAAAGTCACGAAGTATTGCTTCCCACCAACGGATGGGACAGTCGTTGGTCCCCAAACATCAGAGTGGATAAGCTCAAGCTTCTCTTTCTTTGGGGTTCTTCTACTTGTCTGAAAGCTGACTCTCTTCTGCTTTCCAAGTATACAGTCTTCACACATGTCAATTTCTACTGACTGAAGACCTGGTAACTTTCCTTTTGAGTGCATGATCTTCATCCCTTTCTCACTCATATGCCCAAGTCTTTGGTGCCATAAATTGGGATTTTCATTTGCTGCAACTGCAATCAAATGACATGCTTCTGCTGTCTTGTAAAGAGTACCACTCTTTTTGCCTCGAGCAATTGTCATCGCACCCTTTGAAATCTTCCAATCATCACCTTGGAAGATTGTCGTGTAGCCTTCACTGGCTAGCTGGCCCACTGAGATTAAGTTCTTCGTCAGGTCGGGAATATGTCTGACATTTTTCAATTCCCATACAGACCCATTTAACTTAATCTTTACTACTCCTTTACCTACAATCTCACATGACTGCTCATTACCAAGGTAAACCTTACCAAGGTTTCCAGGAACATAATTCTCAAATAGTTCTTTCTGTGAGGTTGCGTGAAAGGATGCTCTAGAGTCTAACACCCAAGACTCTTCCTTGTTTTCCAACGAACATATGAGCGCATCACCTCCTCCTGAGGTCGAAGCAACGTTTGCTTCATCTTTCACCTCCTGTTTCTTTGAGACACTCCTGCATTGATTTTTGTAGTGACCAGTCTTCCCACAATTCCAACATTCGATAGTTTTCGATTTGTTAGAGCTTTGATTTCTGGATTTGGACTGCCTCTCCTTTGTTTTGCCACGTCCGGTTCCTCTGGTTGAACTTCTACCTCTTGACTCTGTATGCAATACTGAAGAGGTTGTTGATTCACCCGTCTCTCTCCGACGGACTTCTTCACTGAGGATTAAGTCACGAACATCAACAAACTTTAACTTGTTGCTTCCTGAGGAGCTACTCACAGCTGTGACAGTAGCATTCCAACTTTCTGGTAAGGAAGAAAGAAGTATTAGAGCTCGTACTTCTTCATCGAAATTGATTCCAACTGAACTCAACTGAATTGTGATTGTGTTGAGTTCGTTTATATGTTGCGCTGTTGATGCGCCTTCTGTCATCCGTAGGTTGAACAAACGCCTCATCAAGTGAACTTTGTTTGCAGCCGACGGCTTTTCATACATGCTGGAAAGGGCCGCCATAAGACTAGATGTAGTCTTTTCTTTTGCAATGTTGAAAGCAACATTACGAGATAATGTCAAACGGATGGCTCCGAGAGCTTTTCTGTCTAGAAAGCTCCACTCATCTTCCTTCATAGCTTCTAGTTTCATAGCTTCTGGTTTCCTGCCTGTGAGAGGTTCTTGCATGCCTTTCTGATACAGGTAGTCCTCTATTTGCATCTTCCAAAAGCCGAAGTCTGCACCATCGAACTTTTCAATCTTCATCTTTCCTTCTTCCATTGCTCCTATTGCTTTTGAAGAAAAAAGCCCCCACTAGTTCTCTAAACTGAGATCCCAAGAACAAGAGAAAAAATCTTTTCTGATGTGGAAGATCAGACACAGCTGCAGCCACAGAGCATACTAAGAAAATTTACTCTGACCAAATCTTTTCTGATGTGGAAGATCAAACGCTGTTGCAACCACAGAGCATACTAAGAAATGGGCTCTTGATACCACTTGTTGGGAACAAGAGCAATAAAGGAGAGAAGAGAGAAATAAACAACACTAAGAAGTATTTGTTTTGGTGCATTTGTAAACCTTACATAAGCTTTCTTATATAACAAAGTGAAGAACACCATCTCACAATACTAAGCAATGTGGGACTAAAAACACACTACAAAAAACTTAATCAAACTACACAAAACCTAACAAAACAGAATCGTCATTATAGTTTATTAAATAGCATTAACAAATGAGAAGATACTTGATGCTTTCTTTTTACAACATGGATTCTATCACTACCGTTGGCATCCACATAACGCTTACATTATCCATTTTGTTTGCTTGTTAATGTGTTAACAAATTACTTGTTCTTGATTGAATGATGATAGATAAAAAATATGATTGAATTGTTAAAGCTTGATTTAATTATAGTCTTTATAATAATAATATATGACAAAAATTTATAAAATTAAATAAATTTATTCTTGTGTTTGTTTATGGTTGTCTTTATGATTGTATCTGGTACGAAAGTAAATGATGGTATATATATATATATATATATATATATATATATATATATATATATAAAAGTAATGATTTGCATGCGAGTGCTTAAAAGATTTGTAAAGTGTAGTACTGTAGTGATTTCATAAGTATCTACGTATTATATTATCAGTATTTGAATGAGTTTTAAATCTTTGTAAGATTTTCTTTAATTCTTTTTACATAAAATAAAAGATTGTAAATGAGATATATGTTATGCGATGGTTTATGCATAATACCTAATTTGAAATGCCTTAAATTAGTAGTATGATTACGCTAAAGTGGATAATTTGGACTGTTACATATTTTATTTTATTTTTTAAGTTTTTATTATAATACTTTGCTATTCTTTTATCTTTCATATAATTTTTTTATTTTAATATCTTTGTTGTGAAGGTAATTGTTTTTCAGAGAAAATAATTGAATGCTATCATTTTTTTATTTATTTGGTACCACTGTTTTAAACTTATAAATGAATGTATTTATTATATTTATTTATTTTTATTTTGACTGTACTATTAAAAAAATTTAACTATTTGTGTTTTAGGACATAGAAATAGCTGTTAAACATTCTTATCACTTATTACTTATTTTCATGTAAATTTCTATCATAAAATTTTGAAGTTTATAATTGTAATATGAAACTAATAATTAATATCTTAAATGTTTAAGAGAAACATTTATAAAATGTGACATCCCAAAATATGTAATAATACTAATCATATAATAAAGATGTCATCATCTAAGATAAAGAGAATAATTAGAGTATAATGTACGATTAAGCAGAGGATTACAGTAATCCAGAATGGCCTAGTTTAAAACTCATAAACACAACAAAGTATTTCAAAATAATCTAATAAGCGTCTCAACAATAACATAAAATAAATAGGTAGAGAGAACTAGGCTGCAGCGTCAGCGTCCTCCAACACTTGCTCCAATAGAATCTCCTCAACAACATCTGCTCTCATCTAAGTGGATGATCATCGCAAGAGAAAGCATACCCAAGCAACATACAACACAAAAGTAAGGGTGAGTTAGGTAAACAAACAACATACATATCGTACAATCAATCAATGTTATCATGCTTAATTACACATAAAAGAACAAGCAAGGCATACCAACCAAACCATGCATCAAATACTCAACACGACTCATTCGGATTTGGTATAACTGTATAGCTATTGGTCGTCTTTGCACTTGCATATTTCAGCTGGCCCATCCCCAATACTATGCAAGGTAAATCCCCCAATCTGTCTATGTCTAAACCCAAGACTATAGACGAGGACCTCCCTCTACTCTCACCACTCACACTGTTCTTCTCTATTTGAGTATGAATAATGCTTTGAGTGTAGGGATAATTACACACCATTTCAAAGCTCCTTACAATTATACAGACAACAACACTCTCTACAACCACGTCCAATCATCTCACCCTGAGATGTCCAGTTCATACTCAATTTCATCATTCTAATTCACATTCAAATATATTTATACATATATGACACTCTGTCAATCAAACAACATAACACCAAACCGAAATCCATCTCAAATAGACAATATTGTCATGTTATCTCAATCACACCACAAAACTCTACAATTTCTTGCAAAATAATACATCCCCACAAATAAAATTAATTTAATTAAGTACACAATATGATCATAAATCTAAACCACCATTTAATTAACACTAAATAATTTTTCCAGTATTAAAACTATTTACTTTATTTATTTTATACTTTTATAATTTATTTAGTTTCTAAATAGATTCTCCAAAACAAACTTCTTATTATATTATCGTGATTTCCCTTAACTTTCTATAATATAATATTTAATTATATTCCAAAAGATATATATATATATATATATATATATATATATATATATATATATAAATGGATATTGCACTTAACTAAAATCTTTATATTAAATATATTATACGTGATCTATTTAAAATATAACAACACAATTGTAACTCCATAAACTAATATCATAAAATAATATTATAAGAATACCAATCAAATAACAATTATGATAACTTTATATAATATATTATTATATAGCATACAAAATCACACCATTTCAAAGCTTCCTACAGTTATAAAGACAACAACACTCTCTACAACCACGTCCAATCATCTCACCCTGAGATGTTCAAATCATACTCAATTTCATCATTCTAATTCATAGTCATATTCTTTCAAGCCACATAATTCAAATATATTTATACATACATGACACTCTGTCAATCAAACAACATAACACCAAACCGAAATCCATCTAAAATAGACAATATTGTCATGTTATCTCAATCACACCACAAAACTCTACAATTTCTAGCAAAATAATACATCCCCACAAATAAAATTAATTTAATTAAGTACACAATATCATCATAAATCTAAACCACTATTTAATTAACACTAAATAATTTTTCCAGCATTAAAACTATTTACTTTATTTATTTTATACTTTTATAATTTATTTAGTTTCTAAATAGGTTCTCCAAAACAAACTTTTTATTATATTATCCTGATTTCCCTTAACTCTATAATATAATATTTAATTATATTCCAATATATATATATATATATATATATATATATATATATATATATATAAACGGATATTGCACTTAGCTAAAATCTTTATATTAAATATATTATACATCATCTATTTAACAAGACCATTGTAACTCCATAAATTAATATCATAAAATAATATTATAAGAATACCAATCAAATAACAATTATGATAACTTTATATAATATATTATTATATAGCATACACAATCACAAAACTGAACTAAAACCAAAAGAATTCCTACAACATACGTAACACTCCAACATTTTCCATATTCAATGTATAAATCATATCATCAATTTACTTTTCTAACATCAAGCTTGCAATTATTTTTCAGCAAGGATAGCAAGGCTTTATACCAATATCATAATAGCAACCAACAAACATTTTATGTAATTTTTACAGTCATTACAACAAGTACATTATGCCATATTTACAATAATTACAACAAATATTTTATATTATTTTTTTTATAGCAATTACAATAAATATATTCTGCAGATTTTTAACCCAAAAACAGCAAAACTTTAAAATTCCAAACAACATTTTGTTCAATCAGCTAACAACAAGTTTTTGATACAATATTTTCATTCAAACAACAACATTTTATGGTGCAGAAACTTTAAAAACAGTAACATTTTTCATGACAGAATCAGAGTAAAACAACAACCATTTTTCTGCAGAATTTTATTTTAACACAACAAGGAATTTGCAGAATTTATAACAGCTAACAACAAGCCTTCTTGACAGCAACCAGAAAATGATTTAGGTGCAATGTAGCATCCAGAACAGCATCAAACAACAATGTTTTCTTGTGTAGAAACAATAATTAAAATAATGTGAAAAAATAATTAAACATAGGTATTCTTTCACAATTTTCACACAACCCATCTCATGCATACAAGGATTTCACAGGGCATCAAAAGAAAATCCAACTCCCCTTACCAGGAAAGTTTCACAGTTTAACTTGACAGAAACACTCTAAACAGTGCTCCTCACAACAAATTTCAAAGACATTTTTAGGCTAGAAATTACCACAAATTTGAAGTAGAACGCTTCTAGTGGCATGCATTCAGTAAAATAGCAATGCCCTAGGTTCTAGAAACAGCGGAGAAAAGGGAAAAACTACTTATCGGTGAAGATCGAAAATCTAATCGGATAGTTGTGAAGCTCTCTGCGTCGCGGTCACTTGAGCACCCCACCTAATCCAACATGCAATGACTCAGTGGGTGAGGAGGCTAGAGAGAAGGCAGAGAAAGTAAGGGTTTGGAGTTCTAGAGAGAGAAAAGTTCTTAATAAAATGGGTTTCAGGTCTTCTTTTCTAAAAGCTTGACAAAAATTATAAATTGTGCTCTTTTTAATAAAAAACCCCTCTCTTTTATTTTAATTCAGTTTTCACCCACTCTTTTAATATATAAATATATTATATTTCTTAGGTTCTTACATAAAATATATTATTTTATTTAATTATATTTTTTATTAAGATTTCAATTCATTCCTACTAATATAATTAACATTCTAAAACATGTAATTATCAATATTTTCTATCAAATTTAATACATGCATAGTTGTTACTATATTCATTTTACAGCTTAATCTATTTTCATATAAATAAAGAATAAACATAAACATATTATTTATTAAAACAATTTTTTTAAAAACATTTTCACTTTTTCAATGAATACATTGTTTTTATTTCTTACAAAACAGTATTAATATAATTTATTTAGGATCAAATTAAGAAAATATGTTGAATGATTCCTAAAAACTGAGTCATGTTATACATTTTTTAAAGTTAAAATTATAATGCTTTAGAATAGAAATAGTAGATAATTGTTTTTTAAATCGATCCTTCTTAATTGGTCCTGGTTCGTCGTTCTCCCTTGTCATTGTCATAGCCATTAACAAATCATGGGGAGATATATAGAAAGTAAAGGTGAAAAAGGTCTAAACTTTTTGGTAAAAGATTGATGTTTAAGCTACACTGCCACGTGCATGTATACTTTTTCTTTGTTCGACAAATGTAATCATAGACATGAAGAACAAGACAACATAAATGGAATGACCGAGGTTCACTCAACTCATCTGATCAGAGGAAGAAGAATGCTTCTGTTAGCATCATCATCGCCTTCTCTTTCTCTTTCTCTTTCTCTTCCTTCAGTCTCCCACCTTCATTATCCTCTTCCTTCTTCATTCCCTTGCCCTTCTCTCCACCTTCGCTTTCCTTCCCAAGCAACCCCACTTCGCCTCCATACCCCACCACCCCTTTCTTGCTCCCTCAATTCTTCTTCCTCCGTGGGACATTCTTCTTCACTTTCTCAGGTTTTTCTCCAGTCTTAAATTGGTGCAGTCACAGCTCATTTCATGTACATTAGTGCAGCCCTTTTATTGGAATTGCTAACTGCTGTTGAAACATGTTTGATGACCCAGATGCAGAATAGCTTGTTGTACTCCAGAGCTTATTGGGTCACTGAATTTCTCATTGCTTGGAACGTGGATGTTGCAAATGAGTTTTCTTGCCAACTGATTGCCAGCAAAAATGCTTCTTTGACCATTGCGAATGGCCAAATTCAAGGTTTGGATTTCTGAAGTTCCTTCTAGTTGTTCAAACCCGTGGAAGGAAAAAAATGCCGTTGTCTCTTATTTACAATTGATTGCAGTGGACGTTGACTCAATGGGCTGTTAAATGCTAATTAACAGGTGAGGATTTGAAAGTTGAGCTTCAAGAGGATAGGGCTGGCCTTCCTGCAAATGTAATATACCCTTTTGTCCTGACATCCTTGGGATATTTCTAAATGATGAATGATGAAGTGTGCTGCTGATTGTTTTATGGTTCTATTATTTTTTAAAATCACATACAGTGGAAGAAAGGATCACTTATGAGTGCAAAATTTGGGCTGTTAGGTGTTGGAGAAATTTCCACATATTCGAGGTTACAAAGCTTTCAAGTTGCCATCCACTTTGGATGTTAAACCTCTTCTTAAATCCCAGTTAGCGGTTGCAATTTATGATTGTGAGTCCTCTTCTTTCTATAATATCACATAGATCCAGAAGTATAGATACAACTTACGGAGTATCAAGTGCTTATGCTCTGCTTCTTTATTATCAATTTCTGATCTACCCTACATTAGATTGTAAAGTAGAAGGAAAAGTGGACTCTAGTGTATACTAATAGTAATCCTTTCTACATCTTGCGCAGCTGATGATAAATGTAGGAATTGTACTGGTTTACAGTTACCCGGTGTTTTAGATGAGCTTTTCTCGTATAATGGTCCTCTTGGTGCACTTTTCTCAGAGGAAGCTGTGTCACTTTACCTGTGGGCGCCAACTGCTCAAGTACAAATTCTTTTATTGCAAAAGATATTGATTTTTTATGCGTTCTTCAATCGTATAAGCATAGTAAGATATATATTTGCTTACAACATATATATATTTGCTTACAACATATATATATTTGCTAAAAACAGGCAGTACGTGCTTACATCTATAAGGACCCATCAGGAGATGATCCCATAGAAATTGTTTGCCTTGAGGAGGAAAATGGTGTTTGGAGAACTAAAGGACCAAAAAGTTGGGAGCACTGTTACTATGTTTATGAAGTATGTGTTTACCATCATAGCACTTTGCGGGTTGAAAAATGCCATGCAAATGATCCTTATGCTAGAGGGTATGCTCTGTTCACGCAGTTTGCCATCATTTATCTTTTGCAAATTGTTTCTGTACTAATTCTAATATCCATGAATAACAGTTAGTAATACCCACTCTTAGTGATTAAATATAAATTTAATTATCCAAATGACTTTTATATTTAAACACCTTTAATCTGTATTTAAGCAGGGTTTCATCGGATGGGCGGCGGACTTTTCTACTTAATCTTGACTCTGATGAGTTGAAACCCGATGGATGGGATGATCTGGCAAATGAAAAACCTACCATACATTGTTTCACTGATATAAGCATATATGAAATGCACATAAGGGATTTCAGGTAACTACTTAATCAAATCTTTAATTTTATTTGAGGATCAGTTTTGATGTGATAATAGATCGGGAGGTATTACTTCAAGCTATGAATCAAGGTAAATAGATGGAGGCAAAGGAAAAGTTCTACAAAGTTAGAAAACTTTTAAAGAAAATAGATATTAACTTTAATATAATAAACCCTTTATTTGGGTATAAGGTTAAATAGAAATGATATGATAAGAGTTATCGCTTGGTTACATCTATAAGAGTGGGAGTGTTTAGTCTCCTTCCTTTCCAACATGCCTCCTATATAAGGAGTGTCTTAGGCCATTTTGTAGGTAGTTTTACTTTGGAAAGAAAAGACATTTTAAGTGCTTGTGAAAACTAGAGAGTTTCTTTCTTTTTGAATTCTTAGCTTCAGTGTTGGGTCTCAAGGCTGAATCGCCTTGCTTGTCTTAGGCAGTTTGTGTTGCGGAAGATTCTTTCTAATTCCTAGCTTCTTTTTAAGTCATAATCTCGGTCAGCTCCCAAGCAAGGATAACCTCATCAAAAGTTATCTTTCTTTCTATGGGATACATTTAACCATCCTAGATTTGACCATCCGTGAACCAACCAAACACCATCCAAACCATCTTGGAACACCATCCAAATTCACCAAAAACACCTCCGCCCTACTCAATTAATTTCTGATTATAACCCCACATAGAACACTTACACTATCAAGATTCAAGCAAGATCTTGAGCCCTCTTTTCGTTATAGCTTCTGCAAACCCCTACACCAAAACCCAACTAAGAAACATCCAAGAATTCATCAAGAAGCTTCGTAGAACCCAAACCAAAGCATGTGCAAGCAATCCTTGCCTGAAACCATGGATTCTTCCTTTGGAGCTTGAAGGGTCCTTCCCTCAGGAGTCACTGAAAGGTACTAGAAAAAATAACAAGAACAATACTGAAAATTCAATGTTTTATAATTGAATTCAGCTCTGTTATAAAGTGATACAAGATAATAAAAAAGAAAATGGTTGAAAATAGGAAAGAAAAAATATAATACTAGACAGTTAAAGAGTACCTATTCTCTCCTGAAAATCCTTCCCACCTTTTTCCTATCTTTTCTGGTAGTTTCCCACATTATATATTCATTTACCCACTATCCCTCTCTCTCATAAGTAACTTAATAACTGATTACAGTCTTTCTCTCTTCTCAACTTCCTTTGGAATGTTTCTTTCTTCTAATATAATATTTTCCAAATTTCCCATCTATCTTGGCCTGAGATAGATTTATATTTTGGGTCTTATCAATAACCTTCCAAGGTTATCACTAAATGTTGTCTTTTATTTTTAAAAGTCTACAATAATGGGTATTTTCTAGAATCCGGATGATCGAGGTGAAGCTTTGAAATATGCCTACCTTGAGCTTTCAAATTAAAATAAAAATAATGTTTTATATTTTCTTGTGTATGAAAATAGGCTTTTCACAATATCCTCTCCTAATGTGATGTGAGAATCTCTTTGAAATTTATAATTCTGCCCTCAGTATTTAGACGATAACTAATCTAGTAAAGTCCAGCATACTAAAATGGATCCTTGTGAACTTTTTGTTTGGTTCCATAGAAAATAATCAGAGGAGAAAGAGAGATGGATAAAGAGCAAAGAGACAAGCTCTGCACGAAACTCCCTTATGCTATATTTTTTTTTTAATTTTTTTTTTGTTTATCTGTCTGCTACTTTTAATGATTTATAAGTTTTCTTGGTTTTTTCAGATAGCTTTAGCAGGTAGTCTGTTGCTATTTGTCACAAAATATTAGCCTATTCCCACAATCTTTAAAATAGCTAATTATTGTGTGTAGTTTTTAGATGTATCACTTGGAAGGGCTGTTTGCTCTGAGATTTTATGTGACATTTATTTTTTTCATCATGAGCACCTTTTCCTTGCTGCCGCAGTGCCACTGACCTCTCTGTGCAACCTGCATTTCGTGGTGGTTATCTGGCCTTTACATTGCAGGTAATTCTATTATATAACTCTTGCTATTGATGGAGTTCCATAAGAATAAGAATTTCTACATTTTATGAATACTAATTAAAATATTGAGCAGTTCTAAACCTTTATCTTCTGATATGGTTAAACAGTTGTTGTGATGGGAAATGAAAACTTATTGAAATCATTAAAAGAGAATATTGTAAGCATAAATGTGATGTCTTAAACTTACTTTAGCAGCATGCTTGCAAAGAGAGAACCTAATGGTATATTGAATTCATAAAATTTCCAGATCCAAAATTTGTTGGCTTAATTTGGGGACATTTGGATCATGCTGGGGATAGGCTAGCCTTGTAAAATTATATTCTCTTGTTGATTTTTTTTTCTTTCTGTCTCTTAAATAATTTGTCTGCAATTATACTCTATATCAGCCTCTGATCTTGCACTTTTTAATTCTCTTCAATATTTCTTTGGTTCTGAAAAATAGTAACTTGAATACTGGCTCAACAATGACTCTAAGTGATATTAGAACTGGTCCTTCTGTCTATTAATTATTATCTGCTAAAAGGCATAGAGTATGTTTTGGCCTTGTTAGCTCACCTATTAATTATAATAAAAATGAAATGCCTCAATGCTGATATTTCATATAAGCCTACAGTTATTGGGTCACCTCCTGTGGGTCTTGCAACTTGTCAGAATACGTCTTCTAGTTTAGACATATGTTATAACTGTAGTTATACTTGTGTTTCATTTCTCATCTTCTTTCCTTTTCACTGTAGTTAAACGTTGAAAGTTGCTCTAAATAGTTTATATCAACTGCTGCAATTAATGTGTTTGGTTTTTCCATTTAGTAAATAAAAATCAAAGAGCTGACAGTGTTACTGTCAAGGTTCCTCTCCATGCCCTCGATTAATCTATTTCTCTTGCTCAAGTTCTATCAACTCTCCAATACTCTTTCTTAAACTCCATGTAAATACCATTCTCAAAAGGATGGTGATTCAATATAGATTATGTGACTTAGGAACACCATGAAGAAATTAATGAAACTGAACAATATATTGAAAACATAATTGATTTGTGACTGAAATAATCGGTGCGTTAGTAACTGCTGTGATGGAATTTGAAGTAATTGGGAACATACATTTGAAGGATTCTGCAGGTGTACTTCATCTGAAGAGATTATCAAGTGCTGGTATCACTCATGTCCATCTATTGCCAACATTTCAATTTGCTGGTGTTGATGATCAAAAGGAGAACTGGAGATTTGTAGGTAAAATTTTAATGGGTTAAATTTTGGTCGTTCATCTTCACACAGTTTTCTTTTTCTTATAAATTTTGGTGGTAATATAATGAAAAAATATGAAAATAAATCTCATGATATTTACTATCAGAGATTAAGCTATGTTTTCCACCCTCTAGGTTTCCTTTTGCGAGGGCTATTTCGTCTTTAAATTACTACCCTGCCATGTCACATTTTTTTTGTCCATCTTTGCTAATGATACTCATATCCTTGTTGTTATGTGAAATGCTAGTCTTCCTTCTGCCTAGTATATTCTCCTATAGTGACTACGTTTGTTATATATTTTGTTTGAAGCTTATAAATAAGATATGTTGTTAGGATACAGGGGGAGAGGACTTAGTGGGTAATGGGTTTAGAATAGAAGGTGGAAAAATTCTATAAATAAGACCTCGATTATGTTGTCAGAAAGGAATCGAGTATTTTGTTGTAGAGTCAGGCATATTGCTGGCAGAGAGGGGTTATGCCCTTATTCTAGGGAGGTTATGCTCCCATTGTAAAATAGCTTTCTTTTACCATGAATAATACAGTAACAAACCACTTTTTCTTTCTATTTCAATCTTTTGAGTGAGATCTCGTTAGGTTCCAAATCCAGGAACCTAACATATGTGGTAAAATATGAACTCATAATTATATTGTTTTTGAATTATTATGTGTTTATCTAACACTAGCACTCTGATAGATACCTCAATACTGGAAAGTTTCCCACCTGATTCCGATCAGCAACAAGCTCTCATCGCAGCTATCCAAAATTTTGATGGGTACAACTGGGGGTAGGGTCCTAATGCCACAATGATTGACAATTCAAACATTTCTCATGTCAAGTTTGCTTATTTATATAATATACATTTTTTGGAAATGTGCTCATTTATAGTTTGTCTTCAAAAGGTACAACCCTGTTCTTTGGGGGGTTCCTAAAGGCAGTTATGCAAGTAATCCAAATGGTCCATACCGAACAATTGAGTTCCGAAAGATGGTTAAGGTTTGAATTCATTGTTTTCTCACTGAATGTATTCATAGATCCAATTTTTTATTCAGTTTTCTTTTTGGTTATGATTTTCTATTTAATTTGTTAATGTAGATCAGTAATACTATAGTCATTTAAATAATTTTTTTGTGCTGTCTCTTAGAATTTCTATGATTTGCAGGCTCTTAACCATATTGGCCTCCGGGTTGTATTGGATGTTGTCTACAATCATTTGCAAGGAAGTGGGCCTTTTGACGAACATTCTGTCCTTGATAAGGTCATGAGTGATAAAGAAGTTTTTTTTGTTGACCTGTAATTGTTGAGATATGGATAGCTATTTGAGTATTTCTGCACTATTTTTGGTAAGCCAGTCTACTTTTGTGGTGTGACACAAGGTATCTTATAGATTGTTCCAGGTTACTATTTAAGAAGGAATAGGGATGGATTCATTGAGAACAGTACTTGCATAAATAATACTGCTAGTGAGCACTTTATGGTTGAGCGTTTGATTCTTGACGATCTTGTACACTGGGCACTCAATTACAAGGTGATTGTTCACTGATGTTCACTTACGACCTCTTAGATTTTTATTCTTTTGAAACTTTTTCTGTTTATTGGATGTACTCTTTGAGTTCCGTGTAGTACTTCACTGTTCTGAAATATTTGATTTTATGTAAAACTACAGTTTTTCATAGTAGGAAAAATTTGTTCTCATGGCTGCTTTAAGAGGGAGTTGCCAGTGTGATTTGTCGGGTTTAAGCAGCCGCCATCATTTGTATTTTTATTGTTGGTTTTAAAGGCTATCCTGAACCCAAGGATTTTTCATGTCCTCCTCCTCTTCCATAATTGTAGTTTTCTAACAAAAGGAAAAATGTTTAATGAGTAGATTATGTATATTAGACCCTAAGATGCTTTTCCTTTTTTCAGATTGATGGGTTCAGATTTGACCTCATGGGCCACATAATGAAGAGAACGATGGTATGCGTTGTAACAATTTGGCATCTTACAATTTGACTTAATATGAAAACATGTTATCAAATGAGTGCAAGGTATATTTAGAATAAATAAGCTATTGAATCTCTTTGTAATGTGGTTTCACTTTGTTGATCATGGAAAACCATAAAACTGCATGGTATGTGTAGCTTGTGATTTAGATATAATTTCGGAAAATATGCTTCATAAGAGTTAAATACTAAATTATAGGGATGACAAACAGAATATAAAATAATGTCTGGCTATCATGATTTTGGATTATGTGTATCTGGGTAAAAAGCTAATAAAAGATGAATCTATAGTCATATCACAAATAAACAACTGAAGTATTGTTTTCGTGTTATGAATACAGGTGCAAGCAAAAACTGCTCTCCATTGTTTAACAAAAGAAAAGGATGGAGTAGATGGTTCAAGTATCTACATGTACTTGTTCCCCAATGCTGGGTTTTATGAATTACATTTGTTAATGAATTTTTTATGTTCATTCTTTGGCTTTCACTCATTTGCATGTTCACATGTTGTATTTTAGCCTCCTTTCTTTAACATTCTCTTCATTTTAATTGAAAAAAGATATGGCGAGGGATGGGACTTTGGTGAAGTTGCCAAAAATGGACGTGGGATTAATGCTTCTCAGTTCAATCTCCCAGGAACACAAATTGGGAGGTAAGACTTGTCTATTTTCACCATGTCTTTGTTGGTATTGCTTAGTAGTCTTTCCATTTTTCTTTTATAATGCTCAAGATAGAACTTCTGAATTGGATTGCTTTTTGGGGTGCAAAACAAGTTAATCTAAAATGCAATTATTCATTTAAATTCACATGATATGGTTATCGTATCTTAATTTTAAGAATTGGTCTCATAGTGTAAAACTTTAATATTCAGAATTTTCTATATAATGCATTTTATTTTATTAGTTGTGTTGGAATGCAATATACAGCTTTAATGATCGAATACGCGATGCCATACTTGGTGGATCTCCATTTGGCGACCCTCTTCAACAGGGTTTTGTGACTGGACTACTCTTGCAGGTATTGTCATTTTTTCTTTGATCACTTATTTCTTACTGCATAGGCATACCTTTGACCTTCAACCCTTAGATTTGTATGGTAATATCTGTCTTCCTTTGTTTTTTCTTTTATAATTTTTCTGGTGTTGATTAGGCTCATTGGGTAGAATTTAGGAGCGGTAATGATAGGAAGTTGAGAGTGTATGTAAGGAGGAAGAGAAGTTAGTCAACTGTTAGTTAACAGTTATAGGGAGTTAGTTGCCTAACTGTGTTAACAGTTAGGAAGAGCGGGAATATACCTTTGTATAAATTGTTGAGGGTGTGTAATTGTAATTAGGGAGCAGGTGTTGTGCTTGCAGTTTATGGACAGAGGGTACTCTCTATAGGAGACTTCATGGGATAAAAGCACATGTGATTTCTGTGTTTAGCATTATATTTGACTGATCTACCTATTTGTGTTTTATCATATTCCTATGAGTGTTGGAATTCGTCCTGTTTATGCAGCCTAATGACCATGACCATGGAACAGAAGAAAATGCGAAATCCATGCTAGCTGCATCAATGGATCACATCCAGGTCTGCATCAGTGGCTTTATGGACTTTTGTCTTTTTTCTGGATTTCTTATTTTTAAGTTAAAAAGTTTGGGACATACTACGTGAATTGTAAATATTATGGAGCCTGCTGACAAACTTGATAGGGATTTCCATGATTGCACTTCATGTAAATTTTTGTTTCAATTTTGGTAAACATATATCCTTATTTATTTTTTTGTTTCATCTTTTGAATAGTTTTGCCGTTTTATGTCAATAACTGGCATTATGAACAAGAGAGATACTTAGGAAATGTTTTGAACATAAAAGGCTGATGTTTGTAATGAATAATTTGTAAACAGAATATATCTTCTGCGGTTGTTAAGTAATTCTGGTTTGGGAAAACAGATTCTGTTGTAAACCAGAATTATAAATAGGGTTGATTGTTCTTTGTGAAGAAATAATAAGTAGTGTTGAGTTTTGTGTATCCTCTACAATCTCTTACGACTTGAGTGAGTGATCCAGATATAATATTTGTGAGTGAAAGAGTTCAGTGCAGGTAGTGGCTAGAACAGTAAAGGAAAAGTGGCAGAACTGTGCAGATAGTGCAGGGCTGATGCAGTGGTTAGTGCTAAGAGAGAAGATATTTGGTGAGAGTGATAAAGAATAGAAAAGTTTCTCACAATGTTCTACATTGAAAGGCGGTGTTCTGCAAATGAAACTGACACAGCTGCTACATGCCTTCAATACGTGTTGGACATTCTTCTGTAGTGTCTGAATTTTTTTTTTCTTGTAGTTCTAACACAGTCAACAACATGGAGCCAACACTTATTCTTGGTTAGACATCGATCGAACACTCCTTCTATAAAAATAATTAAAAAGATTAATTTTTATTATAAATAATGAAAAAATCCTTACAAAATCTGTTGGAAATAAAACTAAACCCTAAATGGCGTTAACTGTAAAATTACAGTCTAGCTTTCAGTGTATTTGCATATATACCCCATTATGATTAATGAGAAAATAACTCTCGTTTTCTCTCTCTCTGTTTTACACCCTCTGCCCTCTCTCTCTCTTTTGTTTTCATTCTCTACATCACTTGCTCACACACACCACGCTGCGCCAACAGTGGTATCAAGAGCTACAGTTTGCGAAACCTGGTGGAGTCCAGTGACGTTCAAGAAGACGTCTCAAGAAGAGTTTCCGAGAAGAAGTCATGGCAGGATTAATCCAAAGCAACCTTCCGGTGTTCGATGGCAAGGACTATGATGACTGGTGTGTGAAGATGGATGCCATTTTGGGGTTTCAAGAAATTGATGAAATAGTAAAGAAAGGTTTTCAAGAACCTTCGAAAGGTGCCTTAGAAGAAACGAAGAAGTAGTACAAGGAGAATAGACGGCTTGACTGCAAAGCAAGAATGTTACTACACCAATGTATCTCTGCATCAATCTTTCAGAAGGTATCAAAAGCTGCCACGGCCAAAGAAGTCTGGGACATTTTGCAAGATGGTTATGGTAATTCTGGAAAGGTGAAGAAGGTTCGTCTGCAGTCCCTACAGAGGCAATATGAACTTCTATGCATGGGGGAGCAGGAAACAGTGGTGGAATACATCGGGAGGATGCAAGTCTTGGTGAATGCCACGAGATCGTGCGGTAAGAATGTGAAAGACAAGAAGATTGTGGCAAAAATTCTCAGGACGTTGACCACGTGTTGCTTTCTGCTGAGATAAGTCATGCAAAAGATGAGTCACCTTGGTACTTGGACACAGGGTGTTCAAGCCACATTACTGGAAGAAGAGAATGGTTGATGAATCTTGATCAAAGAGTGAGAAGCAGTGTGAAATTCGCAGATGACAACACAGTAATGGCGGAAGGAATCGGGAGAATCCGAATTAGGTGCAGAAATGGTGGAGTTGTGTATATGGATGATGTGCTATATGTTTCATCAGTGAAGTATAACTTGCTTAGCTTGGGACAACTACTTAGAGAAAGGGTACACTGTGACGATGCAGCAAAGACACATCAAAGTGTTTGATGAAAGGCAGTGGCTGGTGTTCGAAGCTCCTCTTGACCGAAACAGAACTTTTAAAGTGAATCTGCAGGCCACAGCAGCTGTAACTGATGTTAGAAATGCTAGATGGAAGAAGAGGAGATCTAGGCATCGGAAGAAGGAGAAGCAAAAATTTGAAAGCGAAAAAAGGAACAGTCAAATAACGAAACAGAAGCCAGAGGATGGAGCACTCAAGACAGTCTTTTGTAATCAATTCTGTAAAGTTTGGAATTAGATTTTTTCTTTTGAGAGGTTTAGTTTTAGAGGGGTGTGTTGGAAATAAAACTAAACCCTAAATGGCGTTAACAGTAAAATTACAGTCTAGCTTTCAGTGTATCTGCATATATACCCCATTCTGATTAATGGGAAAATAACTCTCGTTTTCTCTCTCTCTGTTTTACACCCTCTGCCCCCTCTCTCACTTTTGTTTTCATTCTCTGCATCACTTTCTCACACACACCACGCTGCGCCAACAAAATCAACCTATAGAGTGAGAATTACCATTTGTTTAGAATTTGGTCATATCCTTAATCGAAACAAGATATCCAACAATCTTTTCCTCACATTGAGTATTAGACATCTTAAACATAAAATTTGCAAGAATGAATATTTGAGGGTGATCTAATAATGGTATGATAGATTCAACAACAATAGTTATGATAAATCTAACTAAAACGAGTTTATAAGGTAAGATTTGTAGTCACTTATATACTATAAATTGACTTTATCTCTAGTCAATGTAGAACTTCTAACATAATGTTACGAAGATAGGTGAAGTTTCTTTCTCATTTTTGTAACTTCAAAAGAATTAGAACTTATCTATTATTTTACATGCCAGTAAATTCAACTGGAAGATGGTTTATTTGTAATAGCAGCCACAAGGTTTGGTTTTATCATACGAACAAGTTGCATGTGCTCTTGATGGAAACAAGACTCTTGAGCTTATATAATTAATAATTTACTCACTTTCTCTTTGTTAATGCAATACAGAAAATAGACACCCAGATAAGGCATTATTGTTTAAAAGAGTGCCAATGTTCTATGCTTCTATTATATTCTGTTTTCATATTGAGATACACGCACACACACACGTATATAGCTTATAAGTCATTGATGTTCTTTTGTGTTTTCCAGATTGGAATGGCTGCCAACTTGCAGGATTTTGTGCTAACCAATTGTAAAGGGGAAGAGGTATTCAGATTGATCAATTTTCTATCTACTGAAGTTAAAATTG
>CM050917.1:35195991-35343314 GCA_027742785.1 Vigna reflexopilosa
GAAGATGGTTTATTTGTAATAGCAGCCACAAGGTTTGGTTTTATCATACGAACAAGTTGCATGTGCTCTTGATGGAAACAAGACTCTTGAGCTTATATAATTAATAATTTACTCACTTTCTCTTTGTTAATGCAATACAGAAAATAGACACCCAGATAAGGCATTATTGTTTAAAAGAGTGCCAATGTTCTATGCTTCTATTATATTCTGTTTTCATATTGAGATACACGCACACACACACGTATATAGCTTATAAGTCATTGATGTTCTTTTGTGTTTTCCAGATTGGAATGGCTGCCAACTTGCAGGATTTTGTGCTAACCAATTGTAAAGGGGAAGAGGTATTCAGATTGATCAATTTTCTATCTACTGAAGTTAAAATTGTTCTTTCTGAATGTTGTTTGTGCAAATATCACTGTGGCTCTATTTCTTTTATTTGGAATTGGATATTGCACAAGGAGTTGTGAGATAATATTGAAATTCTCATTTAATTATTTCCTTGTTCTTTGGATGTATGATCTACGTTTACTTTTTTAGAAAAAAATGTCAGGATTGGAAAATTAGATGTATAAATCATTTAATATTTTTTATTCTGAGGTGAAAGAGTGTTTTTTTTTTTTAAATTAGTTTGATAGTTGTTAAATTTGTGGTGATAGACAATGCAAAGTGGCAGTAGTTGGTTGCCCTAATGGTAATATCAATGATGATGGATATTGAATAGCAGCAGCAACAGTGGTGGTGATAATATTGTGGAGGGTGACAATAATGATATGTGTAGTGAAGGAAGTATTGGTGGTTAGTGGGAAGGTATCAGCTACTACTAAGGTTAGCCAACAGTGGCCAGCTGGGGTAATGATGATAGAGAATCTTGAAACGGTTCTTGTAGTATCAGACTGAGGTGTTTGGAGTTGTTGCCGCCTCCCTTGCATTGCATGTGGGTTGAAGAGTGCCACTTATTCTTGCTTCATGGGTTCTATTTTGATACTAGCAAGGACTGGCAACTTTTATGAGGATTTTTTTTTTTAATTTAGGTAAAATTTTAAAATATAAGCTTAAAGAAAACATGGTTATGCGAAATAGGTAAATTGTAAGGGAAATGTTATAATTTAGTCAAATCAATGCAAGAAAAAATAAGTAGCTTAAGTTTAGGTGAGAAAAGAAAGCAAATTGTTTTAAAAAAAGTAAAAGAATTAATTTGAGAGTATAAATGGAAATTTTAAGAAAAAAGAAAAATTCCTAAGTAATCTTTTGGGTAAAAAAATCAATTTGATGTAAAAAAAAAGGAATATAGCACAAAATGAAATTAATTTGTGAATTTTAAAAAATTATAATAAAGTGTGATTAATTATGTCTCTAGAACAAAAATGGTATGATGACATCAAATTGGAAGACTCCTTTTATTATTATGAGTGGATTGTTCAATGTTTCTACACTGAATGCTGACCATGCCAGTATAATTAAAAGATATTTTACCTGTTGTGAGATAATTCTTTGCACAAGAAATATTGTCTGATAACTTCATTTTGATGGTGTCAGGTAAAAGGGTCAGAAATATTAACATATGATGGGACACCTGTTGCATATGCCTCATGCCCCATAGAGACTGTAAGATTATTCTCTTGTATATCCGTCAGCTGTCCTCTAAAATCTAAAACATGTTCTGTATGTTTGAGAAATGTCGTGAAATTAAATTTAGTATTGAACATCACTGTCAACTACGTAAAGGATTCACCAAGTTGTGAAACTCCAGAGTTTAAGTAAATTTGTGAAAGTTTAATAAACTCGAGAGTTTAAGAATTTATTTACATGAAAAAATATAAATAACATCTTAATTTAAATAAGATAACAAAATTATATAAATTTAAATATATAGTTTTATAGAAATATTATTCATAAAAATATTGTAAAACATAAATTGTTTGTCAACGTCTTTATGTCTAAGTATAAAATGTCTGAGAGTTTAAAATATTGTGGCAGCACAATTATTTCAAGGGTTAAATATGCTTTTAGTCCCTTAAGTATCATTGATTTTTGGTTTTAGTCTTTACTCAAAATATTGATGGCATTTAATCCTCTTAGTATTAAAACATGTATAAGTAGTCCTTAAAAATGGACGGCGTCAAGTTTTGGTTGATGTGGCTAATGACCCTGCCACGTCTTCTGCCAGGTTCACTGTTCTCTATCTGCCACGTTAATATTTTTCAATGTAGAGCCAAAGCAGTTCGGCGACACCACCCAGGCGGCCGTCCCCTGTTTCTTTTGGGTCTCCACCGCCATTCTCTCATGACGCCTCAAACGCTGCAAAAGGCTCTTTCACGGTGTCTCTACTGTCACAAGCAACGCATTCTGATTCCAATCCCAAATCCTTATGACCCCAAAACATTTCATGGGGTTCCAATTTCAAGCTCTTATAAAAAAAAAATTAGGTTTTTGTTTTATTTTAATTTTCCTCGAAATCGCATTGGCGGCCACCAAACTTCCATTCTAACTCTGGAAATGGTGATGAGGGGCACCAGATCGGAGAAGGTTCAGCAAATTTTCAACCAATTTGACGCGAACCGTGATGGGGTCTCAACTGTGTGGAAATGGCGTCGCTGGTGTGTGCAGTGGTCCTATGATACAGCTTCGTTTGATTCTAATCTTGGAATCCCGTTTTCGCCCAAATTGCATTTCAAACCCTACTAAGATCGCATCCTTTCAGCGTTCTCCCAACTCCTTCCTGCACTGACAAGGAAGCGATTCTCGTTTTTGCCAGAAACTCGTGCGGAGGCACTGTCCCTCCTCCTTCCTCCTTCCACCTTGTTGCAGTAATGTATCATGGGCGCACAAAAAAACAAGACCATTTTACTTGTAACCCACCAAGTTGACTTCTTGCATAATCTTGACTTTATTATGGTTTGTGTATAAAGAAAAATCTCTTATTTTGAAGTCTTCTTCTGTTAATGGTGTTGTTCACTCACTCTCAATTATTATCACCTCTAATAGTCTAATTCTTTCAACTGAGAACATTTTCTTGTTTTTGATACCATAATCAATGTGATGAAAGAAGGGAGAATCGTTGGACGGTGAGATCGGATGGAGAGGTTGTCACGGTGAGAGACTGGCTGAGGAGCATTGTCGGGATCCTTGCGCCGGTGCTTAGGAGGCGGAGACTGGACGGGGAGAGCGGGAGCAGCGCGAGGTGGAAGTGGAGGAGGTCAAGGGACGGCTGGCCAGAAGGAGACTGCTCTAGAAGCCTTTCGGCAATGACTTCTAGTGTTAGAGCCAAGACACGAACCCTGAATCCAAGAGGACATCGGCGGCGTCAAATACAGCTTCGCGCGGATAAGACGAAGGAGGTGATGAAGAAGAGGAGCGCGAGGACTCGTGACAAAGCATAACGTGTGAGATAGTTAAGAGTGAAGCTGGAAAACGTGGCTTCGTCGTGTGCCAGATCAACAGAAAAGTTGACGCCGTCCATTTTTAAGGACTACTTATACATGTTTTAATACTAAGATAATTAAATGCCATCAATGTTTTGAATAGAGACTAAAACAAAAAATCAGTGATACTTAAGGGACTAAAAACATATTTAACCCTTATTTTAACAGTGCACGGTGCAACACTTTATTTTTGAAAAAATAAAAGAAATGGTTCAATGCAGTGTTGTAAAATGGTGCAGTCCTTGTATAACAAAATTTTATTAAAATATATGTTGCAGCTGTAAAATAAAATATCATTGAAAAATGTGTTGTAGAGCTATAAATGAATATGTTGCAGTACACGGGACATAAACTCAACATAAAATCATTAAAAAAACATATGTTGCTGCCAGTGATATAAATTCAACATAAAATCATTAAAAAAAAATATATGTTGCAGAGTGCCAGGGCCATAAACCCAACATAAGTTTAAAATATATGTTGCAGGGTAAACCATTAAAACTCAATGAACCCAAATTTCAGTGGGTTGGCATTTACAGAACCCACAAGTTCGAAGATTGAGGGCGAGATCGACGCCAAGATCAACGGCGAGATCGACATACTATGCAAATGGCAGGAACGAAACAGAGATCGAAGGAGGAGAAGGAAGGCGCGACGGAGGGTGAGGTCGAACATCGAGATCGACGGTGCGACGAAGGCCGAGTTCAAACGTCGAGATGGACGGCGCGACGAGGGCGAACCGGATGAACGAGGGCGGGACGAAGGGCGATATCGAACAACGAGAGAGAAGGTGAGAGTGCGAGAAAGAAAATGAACAGTGAAAACCAAGATGAACAGTGAGTGAATCTTTTAAAAAACCTAATTTGGTGAGTCCAAACTTAGTCGTTTTGTGTTTTTGAAATTTCTTTTCAAACTCGTAAAATCGGAACCAAACTCGTGATTTTAGATGAGTTACCGAGTCTACCACCGATTCCATTATCCTACTCCAAAAACGAGTTAGCTTATGAGTTAACTCGAAAGCACTGTGTGAACTCAAAAACTCGATCGAGTTAACAAGTTAACTCGCGAGTTCGATAAGCATGGGAATGACAGACTTTTTTTTAAAATGAGATTGACATCTGTTTTGCAGATCAATTATGTTTCTGCTCATGACAATGAAGCCCTATTTGACATTGTGAGCTTAAAGGTATCCTAAATATTCTCAAAATTCTCTATAGCTCTTGCATTTTTTTTCATGGCCTCTGATACAAATCTGCTCCTTACTTTCAGACCCCAATGGACATCAGTGTAACTGAGAGATGTAGGATAAACCATTTGGCAACCAGTATTGTAGCATTATCACAGGTTAAAGAAATTAAATGGTTTTATTCACTAATAAAAACTCGAGATTTATTTATCTCTATTATTTTTTGTTGATGCATTTATATTCTTATCTTAGTGTATTTATTAGGTGCACGTGCACCAAAAAGGATAGGATAGAGTTGAACATATATAAAGGCACCAAGGTTAGAGGAGAAGATTTAGATTGGTGCTAACTTTGTTTGAGAAGAAGAGGTCACATTAACTAACTACATAAATCATTTTCACCTGATTAATTAATGTCTCGGTAAACAAGTGCCTCTGTGATGTCATGGCAATTTTAACAAGAAACTGTCACCTCATATTTTAGTGATTTTTTTTGCCCTCCGTAACTGAAACTGAAATTTTATCTCCTCAGAAGAAGACTTGTACACCTTGGGTGTGTATTTATGCATAATCTTTTTAGGAAATGTCAACTCAAACTTTCTTATATGCAGCAATGTTTGTACTTTTGGTTTTATTCAATGTTAAACTAGATATTTGAGCCAGTGAGTTTCGATAAGTTGGACCTTGTGGTTTTCTATATTTTATTAGATAAACTAATTGCTTAGATTATAACATACAATTTCTTTTTGTGAGTCTATTCTGGTACTAAAGAATTTGTGTTCTTAGGGTATACCATTTTTTCATTGTGGAGATGAGATACTCCGCTCAAAATCACTGGACCGAGATTCATACAATTCTGGAGACTGGTTCAACAGGTATTTTTACACATATAATAACCTTTGCTTCTCTTTGACTTGGCCATGCGAAATAAGTATATCATCTACTTCATTATGATGCTCTAAAAGTTACATTCATTCTTAAATCAATCTAGTTATTTTCCACTATTTAATGAAATTTACAATACGATTCCTTTTATGCACTCTTGATTTCAGACTTGACTTCACATACAATAGTAATAATTGGGGTGTTGGACTTCCTCCTCAAGAGAAAAATGAAAAGAACTGGCCACTGTAAGCATCTGAATACTTTATCATTACCATTTATAAAATATGCTACACTGGATCACCAACTTACCTAGCAGTGTATGTTATAATTGTGACCTTTGGGTTATTGAATTTGTGATGTACGGTAATCCTATTGTTAATTTTCAGAATCAAACCAAGGCTAGCAAACCCATCCTTCAAGCCTCAGAAGATTGACATTCTTGCTACCGTAGACAATTTCTTGAACCTGCTACGTATAAGGTACTCTTCACCACTTTTCCGCTTGAAGACAGCAAATGCTATCCAGGTCAGCCTTTTTAAATTTCTTCATTTTATGAAATTATTTCTTCTTTTAGTGCCTTGATATAAAGCTCCTTGCCAGTGACGAATTATTTTAACTATATTTTCATATGACTAAGACATCAGTATTTCATTCTGTTTCTGTTTTCTGATTCATTTTTACATCAGCTTTGTTGTTGAAACAAGGTTTCAAATTTCATGTTATTTTCCTCCCAATTCAGTTTCCATCTTAAGCTGTGAAAACTCTTTAGCTAGCCCCTTCAACAATAACAAGGTTTTGGTATTCTATATATATAGAATACTGTTGAAGTATAATGTCTTTATTTTATTATTAATATTTATGTTAGAGTTTTGTTAGGGGTTTTCTGCCCTTTTACTTTTCAGAACTATTGTCTTCTATAAATACAATAGTGAGTTGTATCAGGTTTTTCTTAGTAAAAATATAAGACTTACGTTGGTATCAAGAGCCAGATCCTTGTGTCATCTTCGTCCATCGTCGATGGCATCGTCTCTCTGTCACTTACGTTGTTTGCTCCGTTGTCCTCTCAGTCACTTGCTTCTTAGGGTGAACCTAACCCTAAACTTTTCCTGACAAAAGACGACGATGACGGCGGTACCAGCAACGGCGGCAGAAAGTGACCGTGACAGTAGTAACACACTGGGTCTGGCTCTTGATACCATGTTATAGAACTAATTGAAACATTTTATTCATTCATTAACACTAACAAGGTTTTGGTATTCTATAGTGTATATATAGAATACCATGACAGAATACAACCCCACCTCTTAAGTTAGGTGTACACACACAAAACAATATAAACTTAATACATTTCAACACACCTTATGTTACACCCCATTAATTCCCCTCTTTAGTGGGAAACAGGTGTCACTTCTTGGAGCTCTCCCATGATAGTGGGAGACAAAGTGGCAACCGCATTTAATTCCCCGCCATCGAAAACCGTGTGGCGGCAGAGAGAGTGTGGGTTTCTAGAAAGTGGAAGACAAGTGGCAGACAGAGAGTGGACTGAACGATTTTAGTGGAGACGGTATTTAAGGTTGAAACTCGAAAATGGTACCACTTTCTGCATGCAAACCCTTCGTCTTCAACCTCCAGAAACACCATTTTCTCCCCCTTCTCTCTAGAACTTCAAAACTTCCCTCTATATTTTTAACCACTTCTTCTCCTTCAATCATCGACCTCCTTCCAGATTGATTGTTCCCGGTGTCAAGCTCTACAGTTTGCACCGATCAGATTTTCGTTTGGACAACTTGGGTTTCCAAAGACTTAGAAGCTCAGCTAGGATTTATCAGGTAAGGAAAGCTTATAAATTTAATTATGATTATTTCTTGTGCATGATTTTATGAGTATATGTTTGTAAAATGTATGGTCTTGCTGATTGAAATTTTGCATGCTTGATCTTTGGTATGAAATTTGCTTATAAAGTCTTTGTAAGTAGAAAATACTGAATCTGTAATCGAAGGGTCATTAGGACCGTTCGGTTTCCCCTACTATTAGAACGTTCGGTCTCATACCGAATGATCAGTAACTCAAAGTAATCGGTCATAGATCGAGAGCTAGGCTCGAGAAGGTACTCAGTCATAGACTAAGTACTCGGTTCTATATTAATTCTATCTCTTGAATAAAAACGTTCGGTTTAAGTGCTCGGTCTTGAAGAGTACTCTACCCTAGAAAAGTGCTCGGTCTTGAAGAGTACCCGGCCCTAGAAAAGTGTTCGGTATTGAAGTGTACCCGGTCTTGAGAAGTGCTCGGTCATATACTATCCTTCGTCTAATAAAGTGTTCGGTCTTAGACTAACACTTAACTTATGAAGCATTCGGCTTTAGGTTCTTATTATTTGTTGGAAGTACGTTCGGTCATACACTGAGCGTTCGGTCTTACTCGTTAATAATATTTCTTGAAAGTACTCGGTTTTAAAATTTATATTTTTATTTCATGGAGTGCTCGGTCTTACATTGACACTTAACTTAACCACGGAGTGTTCGGTCGGATACCGACACCCACTTGCTTGAAGAGAACTCTCGTTATTCTAAAGCATTCGGCTAAAATTATAAAACGTTCGGTATTCTTATTCATTCGACCGTTTGGTCACCTTCGAATTTTCGTTGATACTTGATTTGCTTATCCTTGCTCGGTATTTTACTTGATTTCTTATAATTTTAAGAGTATTCCAAGGAGGAATATCTCATGAAGTGGAAATTGATGTGGTAAAGTATGACTATGGCCAGACTCAGGTTCTGTTCTATCCTGATATTCTGTGATTACGCCTTCTCATGTAGAGGAGGGTAACTCATGCGTGGAAATGGCAGGAGGTCCTTTAACCTCAGGGTATTTCTATACCGAGGTGGTTCCACTGGACTAATCTCGAGTGACGGTCTGTTGAGTGTACCCCAGCCAGGTCCACCCGGGTGCAAAGAGCGGCGAGCTACATGGTTCATACCGTCCGGACAGTGTCTTGAGGAATTTGATTATTATGATATTACCGTTCGGTTTATTTATGGATGTGTTGATTTATGAATTTTGGGTTGAAATATTGATGTGCGGGATTTGTATGTATGCTTCAAAAGTATATTGAAAATAATTAATTAAATTGCATAAGCTTACCCTTATTTTCTTGTTTTACCCATGTGCCGTCCGGTCTTAACCGTTCGGTCGTTTTCTTCTTTGCAATGATCATCCTTTGGGGTGTGAGCAGAGGGCGATCTCGAAGATACCTTGGAGGATGCTCTGCAAGCCGAGTTACCCATAGACGCCATGCCGGAGAACTGTGCAGGACCGTCCGGTCCTTAGATTAGCTTTTGCTTCCGCTTAGTATAGATACTCCTTTTTGTGCAACACCGTTCGGTCATGAATTGTACCCAGACCGTTCGGTCTAGTGTTGTAAATTTTGTATCAGACTACTGTATTTGTGCAGTTTAACTTCTTGTATATTATTTCTCGTTTCCTTTCTCCTTATGTGTCTTTTATCCACTGTTCTTTATTATTATTCATGTTAAATCCTTAAATAAATTATAGCTATTGTTCTATATTTATTGGGATGTTACACCTTATATCTTAAAAGACACTAGCATTAAAATTCCTTTGAAAGCATACCATGCAAAACATTATATTAAAGAGAAGACTTCTAACAAAAGATAAAAAGATATTGCTTTTACATGATTAAAAAAAGTTGATTTTTAAATATTTTTATCATTTGACCATATGTAGTACAACCTAATGTATGTTTAATGTAGTACAGCATAATGTTTCATGATCAAGTCTTTTTGCTTTTTCCATAATAAATCATCTCAGGATCTTCTTTATGAAACATTTTTCTTAGGTTATTTTTTAGACGAGTGTAGATATTTGATATATTCATATCTACATCGTAGAGACCATTTTCACCCTCCATATTTTTATTACAGGGAGTTTGTTGAGCAGGTTCGGTGGTGTCTTCCTATGCATTATTATCATTCATTCCTTGATAAATATCTGTATCATCTTGAAAATTTCTTTGATGATCAAGGTCTGCATTTTCTTCTCCAATATTAACATTTATTTCTAGATAGTCATCTTGAAAATTCATTTGATGGTCCACACTTTCTTCTTCACTATTAACATTCCTTTCTACATGGTCATCTTCAATAGGTGAGAGAGTTGGTTCACCATGTTGGAAAGAGTCATCTTGTTCTGTATTAACTCCTTGTTTACAAAAGTCTTCGAAGCGTTGCACTCTATCCTCCAACTCCTTTATTAAGTTTTCTGAAAATGCCTTATCAGATTCCAACCCCTTTATTCTTTTTTGTAAAACTTCACTATTAAAAGATCATTCTCTATTAGAATGATTTTCTGCAAAGGTCAGTTCAGGAGGAAATGCAGTCTTAACTACATCAATATGAGATTCTGCATCTGTTATTGTTAAATTTTGTCTAACCTATCAATTATGAAAAAAAAATCAATTCATGCATTCATTATTTAAATAAATAACAACGATATATATAAATAAATCTTACTCTTCTAGAACCCATATTTTGCATAATTCTTCAAGTAAAAGGATAAATATTTTTGTATTTTCATTCAATTTTTCAAGTAAATAGAATGATGTTGCTTTGATTTCTTTCTTTGAAGATCGGAAAGTTGTTTGTTGGTTCTTCCAATCAATTTAGTTGAGAAAAACAATTTTAAGCTAGAGTACTCTCAAAGTCTATCTATACCAACCTTACTTTGACGTTTCTAACTCTAACATTTCTAACAAGTTGGGTGAACTCTAACCATAAAATTGTTTTCTCAAAGAACTTTCCGATCCTTAAAGAAACAAAATCAAAGCAACACTATTTTATTTACTTGAAAAATTAAATGAAAATACAAAGATATTTATCTCTTTACTTGTAAAATTATGCAAAATATCGGTTCCAAAAGAGAAGGGGTTTTAAAATTCGAAACAGAACTGTACCTTTTACCCCAGTTATTGTAAGTTTAATTTTAGGGCTTTCTATCACGGGTGAACCTGTACATTTTGATAAACAACGTGAATCTAAAACCATCACATTGTTTAAGGGAAAACAACCTATCACATTGGGCAACCTTTGTTCTGAAACTTAAAAATCATAATACTGAAGATGGTCTTGAAATTTTACAAGACTGTACATATTGCTGGGTTTTGTAAATTTTTATTTTTCAAACACATACCGGGGGTAGGTTTTCATTTATTTAAGTTAGTAGGTGATTTGACAGTCCTTCATGAGTACAATTGGGCTACTGCAGTTTATGATATGCTAGTTAAGAGTCTTTATAATTTTAAAAGTCGGAGAAATATTTCACAAACACACATCGTTGGATGTGTTGTAGTGTTGCAGGTATGTTATGCATTAGGTTGTACAACACATTATTTAGATTTCTGATTGTCAATTGATAAAAATATTTAAAAATCCACTTTTTTCAGTCATGTAAAAGCAATATTTGTCTTTTCTTTTGTTAGAAGTCTTCTCTCTCTAATATAATGTTTTGCATGGTATTCTTTCAAAGCAATTTTAATGATGGTGTCTGTTAAGATATAAGGTGTGTTGAAATGTATTAAGTTTATATTGTTTTGTTTGTGTGTGCACCCAACTTAAGAGGTGGTGTTGTATTCTGTCATGGTATTCTATATATATATATATATATATATATATATATATATATATATATATATATATATATAGAATACCAAAACCTTGTTAGTGTTAATGAATGAATAAAATGTTTCAGTTAGTTCTCTAATGTGGTATCAAGAGTCAGACCTAGTGTGTCACTGTTGTTGTTGTCATTTTCCGCCACCGTTGTTGGTATTGTCGTCACCTTTTGTCAAGCAAAGTTAAGGGTTAGGTTCGCCTCGAGATGCACGACCCAACCCTGGTGGTAGACTCCTTAGAAACCTCCTCACGCTTCTCCATGTATTGCTTATCTCTTGCGTGTGTTCCTCACGCGTCCCCTTCTCGGTATCAGATCGACACTGTGCCACTGTAGATTGTTTCGTTGAAGGTTCCTGAGCGTGTTTTGGCTCTTGCTTCTCAGGGCGAACCTAACCCTTAACTTTGCTTGACAAAATACGACAACGAGGATACCAACAACAACGACGGAAAGTGACCGCGACAACAGTGGCACACTGGGTCTAACTCTTGATATCATGTTATAAAAATAACTGAAACATTTTATTCATTCATTAACACTAACAAGGTTTTGGTATGACAGAATTCAACCCCGCCTCTTAAGTTGCGTGTACACACACAAAACAATATAAATTTATTACATTTCAACACACCTTATATATTAAAAGACACTAGGATTAAAATTCCTTTGAAAACATACCATGCAAAACATTATATTAGAGAGAGAAGACTTTTAACAAAAGATAAAAAAAATATTGCTTTTACATGACTAAAAAAAGTTGATTTTTAAATATTTTTATCATTTGACAATCATGAATCTAAATAATGTGTAGTACAACCTAATGTATGTTTAATGTTGTACATCATAATGTTTACCTGATGAAGTCTTTTTGCTTTTTCGATAATAAATCTTCTTAGGATCTTCTTTAGGAAACCTTTTTTCTTCGGTTATATTTTAGACGAGTGTAGATATTTGATACATTTATATCTACATCGTAGAGACCTTCTTCGCCCTCCTCCATATTTTTATCACGAGGAGTTTGTTGAGCATGTTGGGTGATGTCTTTCTGTGCATTATTATCATTCAATCCTTGATAATCATCTGGGAGAGTTTGTTGAGCAGGTTAGGTGATGTCTTCCTGTGCATTATTATCATTCATTCATTGATAATCATATGTGTCATCTTGAAAATTTCTTTGATGATCAAGGTCCACATTTTCTTCTCTAATATTAACATTTATTTCTTGATAGTCATCTTGAAAATGCATTAGGTTAAATATGTTTTTAGTCCCTATACTATCAAGCGGTTTTGGTTTTAGTCTCTCTTTCAAAGCAAGGTACATTTTAGTCCTCCTCCTTAAGGAAACTTTGATTTTAGTCTTCTAAAACTAACACCGTTAAAAACCAGCTAATGGTAGACTGACACGATTTTTTTTTCTTACACTTGTCAGTGTTTCTCACCTTTTCTCCCTCTCTCCCTCGTCTCTTCCTTCCATCTTCCCACCCAACTGTGGCGGTTCTGCATCAAAAGTAATCATCCCATCCACGAAGTTTCTCGTGCCTATGATTCGTGTTCTATTGGCACCATCGCCGATAAAGACGACCCGAGTCATGGTTTTAGCGACTTCAACGTACTAACGATAAACACCCTCCCTAATGTAAATCACGAATGGCTTCTTGTTCTTCTTAGGCACCTTCTTTAATGCCTCGCCAATGCTCTTGAACTTTTCGCTACCATCTTTGACCACAATCGCGTTAGCCTTCAATCTGTGAGAACTTTGATGGAGTCTACGAACACCACCACCATCATCATCAACAACCCACGAGGGAATAACCTCACCGTGACCAAAAACATGTTCGCCACCCTCAGCAAGGTTGCGACCCCCGATTTCCGTACCCAATTCGACAGTACTAGCAAGTGTTGAGATGATGGCAAGGGCGTTGTTGCTCAAGTGCATGGAAGTGGTCAACAAGTTCCTCATCTTAATCCGTGCATGGGTGGTGGTGCTCTTGAAACCATCCAGGCAAGTCTCTTGGTACGTGATTGCACCGCTAAGCCAAACTTTCAAACTAGTGAGGATGTTGTTCAGATTGTCGAGATCAAACTTGTCTATTTTCTAAATTGACCTTTTGAATTCTCCAGCGGAAAGACCGAGCAGTTGCTTGCATGTTGCAAGCGCCATCTTGGCTCTAGGGTCACTCTCATTCTTGCGCATGCTATCTATTTTTTTTAGTTCCTTACCTATTTTCTTCATGGTTACACTGAATGCAAGTTTAATGAGTTTTCTGGAGTCTGTGATGTTCCCAGCATCTTTCATCAGGCTATTCTCGCATTCTTTCTAGTACATTGTGGGTTTACAAAGGATTTTCACCGGAGGAAATAACGTGGTCCTTCTGTCATCCTGCATTGTCGGAACTTTCAGTCTCCACATTAACACTAAATGTGACGCCTATGACACAACCCACAAGGAAGATGGTACAAATAGTAATAAAGGCGATATTCCTCTTGATTGGTCCATCTTCCTCGCTCATTTTCAATTAACAGTCCCATTTCAACACTTCAATGGTGCAATACAATAAGACTAAGCGTAACGCATACTTTACTGATAACCAAATAGCTTATTAAACCTTGTCAGTGGTTTTTTTATTTTGTTTCCTGCGCGTGTTGTGTAACAGAAAGAGACGCGCAGAGAAGTGAAGAGAAAGGGCTCGTTGAGGCTGCAGCAATCCCCCGTCAAACCCTTTTGGGATGGCCGATGGCGGTGGAGTAGTTTTACAACTGCAAGTTGTTGGAGGAAGAGGTTGGGGTTTGCGTGGAGGTTGCGAGAGGGAAGAGTTGTGAAGTTAAGTGTGATGATATTGGGGAGAAAATTGCTTTGGTGATCGAGGAGACAGAGAAAGGGATTGCCATGAGGAAGAAAGCTGGTTACGTTAGAGATGTGATCAAGGATGCTGTGAAAGATGAAGTTGGGTGGAAGATGGAAGGAAGAGACGAGGGAGAGAGAGGGAGAAAATGTGAGAAACACTGACTCAGTGTAAGAAAAAAAAATTGTGTCAGTCTACCGTTAGCCACATCAGCTGGTTTTTAACGGTGTTAATTTTGAAGACTAAAATCAAAGTTTCCTTAAGGAGGAGGACTAAAATGTACCTTACTTTGAAAAAGGGACTAAAACCAAAACCGCTTGATAGTACAGGGACTAAAAACATATTTAACCCAAATTCATTTGATGGTCCACATTTTCTTTTTCACTATTAACATTCCTTTCTACATGGTCATCTTCAATAGGTGAAAGAGTTGGCTCACCATCTTGGAAAGAGTCATCTTGTTCTTTATTAACTCCTTGCTTACAAAAGTCTTCCAAGCGTTGTACTCTATCCTTCAACTCCTTTATTCAGTTTTCTGAAACTACCTTATCAAATTTCAATTCCTTTATTATGTTTTCTAAAACTTCACTATTAAAAGCTCATTCCCTATTAGAATGATTTTGTGTAGAGGTCAGTTCAGGAGGAAATGCAATTTGAACTACATCAATATGAGATTCTGCATCTGTTATTGTTAAATTTTGTCTAACCTATCAATCATGAAAAAAAAAATCAATTCATGCATTCATTATTTTAAATAAATAACAACGATATATATAAATCTTACCAAATTATTCTCAAAAGAATGTACGATAGAGTTCAAATTAATGCGAACTCCATCCCATTTCAAATAACGGGGGAATCCATTAGAGTTAATGGGTGACAAAGCATAAACTGTTATATGTTCGAATGCCCAAATATCCAATTACAATACAATAGAATCAGTCATTCAACTATGTCAAAATAACAAAATTAACCAAATTAATAACAGCTATCTCAATAATGCATAACATACCTGCAATACTACAACACATCCAACAATGTGTGTTTGTGAAATATTCCTCCGGCTTTTAAAATTATCAAGACTCTTAACTAACATATCATAAACTGCAGTAGCCCAGTTGTACTCGTGAAGACTGTCAAATCATCTATTAACTTAAATAAATGAAAACCTACCCCCTGATATGTGTTTGAAAAATAAAAATTTACAAAACCCAGTAATATGTACTCTTGAATTCAGGAGAGAGAATATATTATTTTCTATTATTTATCTCCTTACATGCATTAGATATATATACAAGAGTGAGCAGCCTATTCTACGGAACAAATCCCTAAAATTGTGGGATTGTTATTCTAGTAATAAAAGCAAGATATAGTGAATATAACAAATTAAATACATGGAAATAATATTTAAAGTTTCCTAAAATATACTTTGACACTCCCCCTCAAGCTGGTGAATAAGTATTTTCCATTCCTAGCTTGGATATAATTCTTTCAAAATTACTGCTGCTTAGTCCTTTGGTGAGTATGTCTGCAAGTTGACCTTGAGTGGACACCCAAGCTTTTCTTTGATAAAATGTCTGTCCACCTCAATATGTTTGGTTCTATCATGTTGTACTGGGTTGTGTGCTATACTTATTGCAGATTTATTATCACAATATAACCTCATTGGTTCATCCCACTTTATCCTTAAGTCTTCCAATATAATCTTTAGCCATAAAAGTTCACATATTCCTTGGGCCATTGCTCGAAATTCTGCTTCAGCACTAGATCTAGCTACCACACTTTGTTTTTTGCTCTTCCAAGTTACTAGGTTTCCACCAAGAAAGGTACAATATCCAGTAGTTGACCTCTTATCCACAGCTGAACCTGCATAATCAGCATCTGTATATGCCTCAAGACTAGCATTCTTATTTCTTTTGAACAAAATTCCTCTTCCCAGAGTCCCTTTTAAATACTGGACAATTCTAAGTGCAGCTTGTAAATGTGCTTCCTTTGGTTGGTGCATAAATTGGCTAACTAAGCTCACAGCAAAGGCAATATCTGGCCTAGTGTAAGATAGGTAAATGAGTCTTCCCACAAGTCTTTGGTACATTTCTTTATCCATAGAAACATCCTCCTCTGCACTTCCCAACTTTATATTTGGATCAACAGGTGTACTTGCTGGTTTGCAGGCTGTTTTACCTGTCTCCTGTAGCAAATCAATGATATACTTTTGTTGGGATATGAAGATTCCTTTCTTAGAATGGGCTACTTCAATCCCCAAAAAATATTTTAGCTTCCCTAAAGTCTTGATTTCGAATTCCTTGGCAAGGCATTGGCTCAACCTTTGTTGTTCCTTTTTATCATTCCCACTAATAATTATATCATCCACATAGACCAATAGTATTGTTACTCCCCTTGAATCAAAATGTTTGATGAATAAAGTGTGGTCCCCTTGGCTCTGTTTGTATTTAAGACTTGTCATAACTTTGGTGAATCTCCCAAACCATGCTCTAGGTGACTATTTCAACCCGTATAGCGCCTTTTTTAATTTGCAAACTGTGTTGGCCTCAATCTGTCCCGTATACCCGGGTGGTACTTCCATGTATATTTCTTCTTCAAGATCCCCATGTAGGAATGCATTTTTTACATCAAATTGCTGCAGTTCCCAATTGTAGTTTGCTGCCAACGACAAAATTAATCTAACCGTGTTCATTTTGGCAACTGGTGCAAAAGTCTCTAAGTAATCCACTCCATATGTTTGGGTGAATCCCTTGGCTACCAACCTTGCCTTATACCTCTCAATAGTCCCATCAGCCTTGTACTTCACTGTATAAACCCACTTGCACCCAACAACCTTTTTTCCAGGTGGTAGGGAGACTAGCTGCCAAGTATTGTTTTTCTCCAACGCCTCCATTTCCATGTCCATGGCTTGTTTCCATTTTTTGTCAACTAATGCCTCAAATACAGAAGAAGGAGTAGTTGTGGTGTTTAGGCTTGTGAGAAATGTTTTATGGGTAGGTGACAATTTTTCAAAGGATAGATAATTTGTCAAGGGGTAAGGTTGTTGTTTGGTGCATGTTCTGGTTCCTTTTCTAAGAGTAATTGGGAGGTCTAAATCATCATCTATCTGTTCAACAGGTTTTTCAGAAGGAAATTCATCACAAGCAATAGAGTTAGAATTTATAGGATCAAAAGGAATTACCTCACGTAATGTTGTAGGGTTGGATTCTTGAACATGAGTAGATCTTGGAATGGCCTTTCCTCTTCGTGTGTACACCAAATTTTTCCCAAACTTTGTATTATCATGTGGTTTAGTTGCCGGTCCTGCAGATTGAGGTATTTGATTCACCTCTACTTGTTCCTTTTCAGCTTCAGCTTCACATATAGTGGTCATATCCTTTTGAATTTTTGTTTCTGGTCCAAAAGACAGATTTCGTAATGTAAAAGGCTCATCTTCCTCTCTTAAAGTCTCCCCTTGAAGATGAGATTGGTCAAAGTAGCTAACTCGTTCATTGAAAGTAACATTTGTTGACACAAAGAATTTTTTGGATGGGGGATGGAAACAACTATACCCTTTTTGTGTGACAGAGTACCCCAAAAAACACATTTTATTGCCCTTGGATCAAGTTTTCCTCTTCCATTACTATGAACATGTACAAAGGAGACACACCCAAAAATTCTAGGTTGAAGGTTATTTGTATGGATTATATGTGGGTAGAACGAGTTTACGACTTCCATGGGGCTTTTTGAGGATAAAATAGTAGAAGGTAATCTATTAATCAAGTAAGTGGCCGTGAGAATAGCTTCCCCCCAAAATCTTTTTGGAACATCATTTTGAAAAATAAGTGCTCTTGTTTGATCTAATAAGTGCCCATTTTTCCTTTCTGCAATCCTATTTTGTTGGGGTGTGTTTACACATGAGGATTCATGGATTATTCCTTCCTTTTAACAAAAAGAATTTAGGGTATTATTGAAGTAATCTTTGGCATTATCAGACCTGATTATTTTTATATTAACTCCAAATTGATTTTTAGTCATTGAAACAAATTGGAGAAAAACAGAGTTGACCTCAGATTTGTGTTTAAGAAGGAAAAGCCATGTTACCCTTGTACAATCATCTATAAAGGTTATAAACCATTTAGCCCCGGAAGTACTAGGAATATTAGAGGGACCCCACACATCTGTATGAACAAGATAAAATGGAGAATTGCTTACTTTATTGCTGATAGGAAAAGATACACGCTTGTGTTTGGCAAGCTCACACACCTCACAATGAAGATCTTCTAGATTTAAATTTTTAAACAAGGAAGGGAATATTAACTTTATGACCCGAAATGAAGGATGTCCCAAACGACAATGAAACAATTGGATTTTTTCTTTGTTCGTCATGGAGGATTCAGATATTAGAGAATGACTCTCAATGGGAACACTCAAATCTTCCATGTAGTAAAGGCCATTCCATTCTCTAGCATGTCCAATCGTCCTCCCTGACTTCTTGTCCTGCAATATACAAGAGTTATTATGAAAAACTACATTACATAAGAGGTCCTTGGTAAGATTTTGTATAGATATCAGACTTGTGGATAACTTAGGGACATGAAGAACATTTTTTAGTATTATGTTTGGGGTTATTTGGACATCTCCTTGTCCAGTTGCAGTTATGAGAGTCCCATCAGCTGTAGAAATTTTCTTGCTGCTAGGACATGGGGAATATGTGGAGAAGTGTTTAGGGAATGGTGTCATATGGTCTGTGGCTCCAGAGTCTAATATCCAATAATGGGCAAATGGGGTATTTGAGACATTAAATCCACAAGAAAATGGAAACTTACCAGAGTATGTTAATGAACACATACCTGTGGGTTTTTCCAATTTACTAAGAAAGGACCTTACTCTTTCTAACTCCTCATGATTGAGTTGTACAGATCCTTCTTGACTTTCAGGACCAGTAGCAACATAAGCTTGCCCCCTCTCCTTGGAAGGCCTCCTTTGTGTCCCCAATCTTTATTTTGAGGTTTTCCATGTAACTTCCAGCATTTCTCCCTTGTGTGACGTGGCTTGTTGCAATAGGTGCACCAAACTCCTTCATTTTTCTTCTCTGTTCTTGGAAGAGGACCTACTTTTTTTTGTTCTGCAACCATGACTGTTCCTCCAAGCATAGCTGAATACAATTGGGGTCTCTAGCATTAGACTCCTTCTGCTTTCTTCACTCCGAATAATTGCCATTACTTCATTGAGTCCAGGAACCTTCTCCTTGCCTAATATTTGGATTCTGACTTGATCATATTCTTGGTTTAGGCCTACCAAGAAATCATACACCCGATCTTGTTCAATGTATTCTCTTAGAATTGCTGAATCCTCAAAACACTTGGCCTTTATGACCCTATAATGATCTAACTCCATCCATAAAGATTTAAGTTGATTAGCATGTTCGGTGACAGTTTTAGTGCCGTGTTTGGCTGCCATTGTTTTTACTTTCACCTCATAAATCTGGGCAGCATCCTTTGCCTTAGAGTAGGTTTGCTCTATTGCAATCCATATTGCCTTTGCAGAAGTGAGGAACATGCATGTATCGCTAATTTCCGGAACCATTGAGTTCCATAGCCATGCCATGATCATGGAGTCTTCTTCATCCCATGAATTGAATCTGGCATCTTCTTCCGCAGGGGCATCATTAGTGAGATGACCGACCTTTCCTTTTCCTTTTAGAATGGTCTTAATGAGTTGAGACCATTTAAGATAATTTTTTCCATTCAATCTATAAGCAGAATGAACATTCTGTAATTCTGTACTCTGGAACTTGTCTACATTTTCCATTTCAGCCATTACAAAAATGTGCAATTAAGGCACAAAAAACGAAGACTGATGATGTACAGGAATGAAGGCTGCGATGAAACTCTTGGATTGGGCAGCAATGAATGCTGGGATGGAACTCTAGGGTTGGGCAGCAATGAAGGTTGTGATGGAACTCTAGGGTTAGGCAGCAATGAAGGCTGTGATGGAACTCTAGGGTTAGGCAGCAATGAAGGCTGCAATCAAAACACACGGTCAGAGGCTCCCAAGGATCGGGAGCTCTGATACCATCTTGAATTCAGTAGAGAGAATATATTATTTTCTATTATTTATCTCCTTACATGCATATATATACAAGAGTGAGCAGCCTATTCTACGGAACAAATCCCTAAAATTTAGGGATTGTTATTCTAGTAATAAAAGCAAGATACAGTGAATATAACAAATTAAATACATGGAAATAATATTTAAAGTTTCCTAAAATATACTTTGACATGTACAGTCTTGTAAAATTTTCAAGACCATCTTCAGTATTATGATTTTTAAGTTCAGATAAAAGGTTGCCCAATGTGATAAGTTGTTTTCCCTTAAATAAGGTGGTGGTTTCAGATTCACAATGTTTATCAAAATGTAGGTTCATTCGTGATAGAAAGCCCTAAAATTAAACTTATAATAGCTGGGGTAAAAGGTACAATTATGTTTCGAATTCTAATACCCTTCTTTTCTCGAACCCGTATTTTGCATAATTCTTCCAGTAAATGGATAAATATTTTTGTATTTTCATTCAATTTTTCAAGTAAATAGAATGGTGTTGCTGTGATTTTATTTCTTTGAAGATCGGAAAGTTATTTGTTGGCTCTTCCAATCAATTTAGTTGAGAAAGCAATTTTAAGCTCTGAATACTCTCAGAGTCTATCCATACCAACCTTACTTTGATGTTTCTAACTCTAACATTTTTAACTCTCAAGTTGGGTTAACTCTAACCATAAAATTACTTTCTCAACTAAATTGATTGGAAGAGCCAACAAACAACTTTTTGATGTTCAAAGAAACAAAATCAAAGCAACACCATTTTATTTACTTGAAAAATAAAATGAAAATACAAAGATATTTATCCCTTTACTTGAAGAATTATGCAAAATATGGGTTCTAGAAGAGAAGGGTTTTAGAATTCGAAACAGAACTGTACCTTTTACCCTAGCTATTGTAAGTCTAATTTTAGGGCTTTCTATCACGGGTGAATCTGTACATTTTGATAAACATTGTGAATCTGAAACCATCACCTTGTTTAAGGGAAAACAACCTATGGGCAACGTTTTTTTCTGAACTTAAAATTCATAATACTGAAGATGGTCTTGAAAATTTTACAAGACTGTATATATTGCTGGGTTTTGTAAATATTTATTTTCCAAACACATACCAGGGGTAGGTTTTCATTTATTTAAGTTAGTAGATGATTTGACAATCTTTCATGAGTACAACTGGGCTACTGCAGTTTATGATATGCTAGTTAAGAGTGTTGAAAATTTTAAAAGTCGGAGGAATATTTCACAAACACACATCGTTGGGTGTGTTGTAGTATTGCAAGTATGTTATGCATTATTCAAGATGACACAGATGATTATCAAGGAATGAGTGATAATAATGCACAGGAAGACATCACCCAACCTGCTCAACAAACTCTCCCAGATGATTATCAAGGAATGAATGATAATAATGCACAGGAAGACATCACCCAACCTGCTCAACAAACTCTCCCAGATGATTATCAGGGAATGAATGATTATAATGCACAAAAAGACATCACCCACATTCTGAACAAACTTCCAATGATAAAAGTATGGAGGAGGGTGAAGAAGGTCTCTATGATGTAGATATGAATGTATCAAATATCTACACTCGTCTGAACAATAACCCAAGAAAAAGGTTTCCTAGAGAAGATCCTGAGATGATTTATTATGAAAAAAGCAAAATGACTTGATGAGGTAAACATTATGTTGTACTACATTAAACATACATTAAGTTGTACAACACATTATTTAGATTGATGATTGTCAAATGATAAAAATATTTAAAAATCAACTTTTTTCAGTCTTGTAAAAGCAGTATTTTTTTTTTCTTTTGTTAGAAGTCTTCTCTCTCTAATATAATGTTTTGCATGGTATGCTTTCAAAAGAATTTTAATGCTAGTGTCTTTTAAGATATAGTTTTGTGTGTGTGCACCCAACTTTAGAGGTGGGGTTGTATTCTGTCATGGTATTCTATATATATAGAATACCAAAACATTGTTAGTGTTAATGAATGAATTAAATGTTTCAGTTAGTTCTCTAACATGGTATCAAGAGCCAGACCTAATGTGTCATTGCTGTTGCCGTCACTTTTCGCCGCCATCGTTGGTATCGCCTCTGCCGTCGTCTTTTGTCAGGCAGATTTAAGAGTTAGGTTCACCCTGAGAAGCGCGACCCAACCCTGGTGGTCGCCTCCTCAGAAACCTTCGCACGCTCCTTCAGGCGCCGCCTTTCTCCGGTGCGTGTTCCTCACGCGTCACCTTCTCGGTGTCAGATCGTTTCGTTGAAGCTTCCTGAGCGTGTTTTGGCCCTTGCTTCGCTTTTTCGGTGGCTGCAGTTTGTACCTAGGGTTTTCTCCCTCAAAGCTGATTTTTTCCCTCAATCTACAGTTTGGCCCTTGCTTTGTCTTTGTTTTAGATCCTATAAAAAAAAATTAGCGTTGCCTCTGCCACTACACCTGTCACTGCCGGTGGTGGTGCCATCTACCACTGCCAATGGCGCCATCGTCTACCGTTGCCAATACTAGACTTCTAGTTTCGACCGATGATCACATAGTTTTGATCGTCTTTGTCAGGCATCCACCATGCCATCAACAGCGCCTTCATCGGAGCTCCTACATGCTCTTAGCGCCTTTTAAAGTTATGGATTTGCTCCCTTTTTCGTTGTGCATTGTGGCATGTCTAGTAGCAATTCAGAGTGTCGAAGTTGCTCTTTTTCCTTTTTTCCAGGTGTCTTGATTGGAGAATCTTGGATTTTTTTAATATTTCTCTCTCCTATTCATTCATGGCGTCTTTCCCTGTTGTCTCTTCTGACCTCCTTTTTTTTTGTTACCATTGCGTTTGACCCGTTCATATATGCTTTTTTTCCCATGAAAAAGATGGTTTTTGTTAGTTTATTTATAACTGTGGTGACTCTCCAACAATTACCTCTTTATCCACTGGTGACATTCTTCAAGGGCTATTTGCAAGAAGAGATTTACATGGAGCAACCTCCCAGATTTGTTGCTCAGGGGGAGTCTTCTAGGTTGGTATTTCGTCTTCTATGTCTTCTAAGCTGAAGTTGATGTTTCCAAGTCTTAAACACATTCTTGTCTTAGATTGTGAGTCTTGTCAGTTAGGAAAACATGTTAGATCTTCTTATCCAAAGAAATTTGAGACAAGATGTAAGTCTATTTTTTCTACCATTCACTCTACATTTTCTTCATTTTTATCTTCCAAAGGATTTTACATCTGTCAACATGTCCTCACACTCCACAACAAAATGGCATAGCTAAGAGAAAGAATAGACATCTCATTGAAACAGCACGTTCCCTGATGTTAAATACTAATGTTCCTATTCATCATTGGGGATGCAATCCTCACTGCTTGTTTTTTGATCAACAGGATGCCTTCTTCATCTCTTGACAATAAAGTTCCTCACTCGGTAATTTTTCCAAATGATCCTCTTTACCATGTCTCTCCACGTGTTTTTGGGAGCACTTGTTTTGTTCATAATGTCTCCCCAGGTCTTGATAAACTTTCTCCCAAGTCTATTAAATGTCTTTTTGGGATATTCTTGCATTCAGAAAGGATATAAATGTTATTCTCCCTCCACAAGAAGGTGTTATATGTCTTTTGATGTCACCTTTTTTGAGGATACACCTTTCTTCTTGTCTTCCAAGGAGGATCGTTCATCTGTTCAAGAGATAGTTCCTATACCATCATGTGATCCCTTGGTCATTCCTGCTTCTCCATCTTCAGCTCAAACTTAGAATGCACAAGATACTATTCAACCACCTTCCTCCTTGCCTGAAGATTCTCGAGACTCAGCTCCTTCTCCATCAGATACCCAGACCATGGATCCTTCATCTTCCTCATCCTCTCTTGACTCAAATCAGGCTTGGTTTATTGCTTTTTGAAAAGGTATTCGATCTACTCGTAATCCTTATCCTGTTTATAATTTTTTAAGTTACCATCATTTGTCTCCTACATATTTCTCCTTTGTTTCCTCCCTTTCTAACATCAAAGTTCCTAATAATGTTCATGAGGCACTTGATCACCTTGGATGGCGACAAATCATGATTGATGAAATGCAGACACTTGACAATAATAGCACTTGGGAACTTGTACCTCTTCGTCCTGGTAAGAAACTCGTGGGATGTAGATGGGTATATGCTATTAAAGTTGGTCCTACTAGTGCAATTGATCCTCTTAAAGCTCGTATAATAGCAAAGGGATATACTTAGGTTTATGGTCTCAACTATTGTGATAATTTTTTCTCCTGTGGCCAAAATCAGTAGTGTTCATCTTTTTCTTGCCATGGCTGCCATTTGACAATGGCCACTTCACCAATTGGACATTAAAAATGTCTTTCTTCATGGTGATCTAGAAGAGGAGATATACATGGAGCAACCTCCTGGATTTAGTCGTGTTGCTCAGGGGGAGTCTAAGTTAGTTTGTAAATTACGTCGTTCACTTTACGGCTTGAATCAATCACCTCGAGCTTGGTTTAGTAAATTTAGCCATATTGTGCAACAATTTGGATTGAAATGATGTGAAGCAGATCATTCAGTGTTTTACGGGCATTCTACTCCTGCTAAATGTGTTTATCTTATGGTTTATATTGATGATATTGTGATTACAGGAAATGATGTTGCGAGAATTGGTCAATTAAAGGATCATTTGTTCAACCACTTCCAAACCAAAGACCTAGGTCGTTTGAAATACTTCCTTGGTATTGAAGTGGCACAATCAAAAGAAGGAGTCATCATTTCACAAAGAAAATATGCCCTTGATATTTTGGAGGAAACAGGTCTGACAAATTGCAAGTCCATTTGATAGTCCTATGGACTCAAATCAAAAATTAATGAGAGACCACAGTGAACCTTTCTCAGATCCAGAAAGATACAGAAGGTTGGTTGGAAAACTAATCTATCTTACCATAACAAGACTTGATCTTTCATATTCAATGGGAGTTGTAAGCCAATTTATGCAAAATCCTCATATTGATCATTGGAATGTCGTGGTACGCATCCTTAAATATGTAAAAGGAATCCAGGAAATGGACTATTGTATGAGAACAAGGGAAGTACTGAGTTAAAAGGATATTCTGATGCAGATTGGGCTGGTTTTCCGAATGATCGAAGATCTACCACAGAATATTGTGTTATCCTTGGAGGGAACCTTGTATCATGGAAAAGCAAGAAACAAAGTGTTGTTGCTCGATCTAGGGTAGAAGCTGAATACCGATCTATGGCCATAGCTACATGTGAATATTGTGTTATCCTTGGAGGGAACCTTGTATCATGGAAAAGCAAGAAACAAAGTGTTGTTGCTTGATCTAGGGTAGAAGCTGAATACCGATCTATGGCCATAGCTACATGTGAACTTATCTGGATCAAACAACTCCTTCAAGAATTAAAATTCTGTGAAAATAAGCCTATGAAGTTGTATTGTGATAACCAAACAACTATTCACATTGCCTCCAATCCAGTGTTCCATGAGAGAACAAAACATATAGAAATTGATTGTCATTTCATCAGAGAGAAGTTGTTGTCCAAGGATCTCATTACAGAGTTTGTCAATTGTAATGAACAATTTGCAGATATTCTGGCTAAGTCTTTAAGAGGGCCTAGGATTCAATTTATATGTTCCAAACTTGGTGCATATGATCTATATGCTCCAGCTTGAGGAGGAGTGTTGAAATGTATTAAGTTTATATTGTTTTGTGTGTGTGCACCCAACTTAAGAGGTGGAGTTGTATTCTGTCATGGTATTCTATATATATAGAATACCAAAACCTTGTTAGTATTAATGAATGAATAAAATGTTTCAGTTAGTTCTGTAACATTACTCAAAAAAGCCGAGGGCAGGAGAGATTGCATTGAAATTCCTTATTTTAAATCTAGTTCTGGCCAAGCTATTTTTTTTTTTTTTGTATATTTGCTTTAACTAGATGTAGCGTCTGAATTTATTATATTTTTCATAACTTTCTGTTAAATAGGGGGTGATGTGGGTTTAATAGGTTGGTGTTGATTGTACCCGATCTTTGTTGTTGTTTTTATTGCTCGTGGCTGTATTTTTAGCATTATTTTCAGCTCAGACCTGTGACCATTTCCACCTTAAACGAAACCTTTTTCCTCTAAAAACTGAACACATTTTGCCTCAGACAATTTCAAATATTCACATATTCCTCAAAGTGATGCATGATTATTTTGGTTATTTAACATGCCTAAAATTGTTCAAACTCTTGGATGGTACGACCATAAGCTTCTATTTCCTTCCATAACTACTCATTTACTTTGACAAAGATGACAGGAAAACGAATATTCTACACAATTTTATCGTATATTTTATATAATCATATTAGTATTGGCCTCACCATCATCATTAATCTCACTAGTATCAGGCTTTCACATCTTGATATTTTAAAACCTTACACATTTTTTGTCTCTCATGGATGAGTTGAGCCTGTGATTTCTTTTATTTGGATCATAATTTCTACGTCCCTCAGTTTGCTTGTATCTGACAAGAGATAACTCATGCATAAAGCATGTAATGATGGTACACAAGTAAGCTTTTATCTGTCATACCTGCAGCAACGAGTAAGCTTTCACAATACAGGACCTTCATGGGTTTGTGGAGTCATAGTAATGAGCATTGAAGATGGTCACAATGGCTTTCCTGGGTTGTCTCAGCTGGATCCCATGTACGTTAAGAAGTCTTTTGTAATTTTTTCGTTTGAAGACTTAACATCCATTGGTTTTTTTGACAAATGGTCTTGGCAGATACTCCTTCATTGTGGTTGTCATCAACGCAAGTCCAAAAGAAGCATCATTTGTTAGCCCTGCCCTGCAATCGAGAAGCCTCCAGTTGCATCCCATACAGGTACTAAAACTTAAGAATTTAAATGTTGAAAAATTGAACCTTTACAGAGTAATGTTTTGGAAAAATATTGTTTTGATGTAAGTGTCAAGTTAGGTGAATTATTCTACTTCAATGTTAGAGAAATTTTGCACAGACTTTCAGATTTTATGCAAGTTTCAAGTGGCCTTTCTTTATGTTCATAATCTAGTTTGATTTTACCTTAACTACGTTGCACCATAAGGTTGTAGGATTTAGAAGTAAGCATCGTTATAACCGTTGTAACATAGTCATTTTTCCTCTGGACTCAACAATGAACAGAACACTAGAATTCAGACAGAAGAAAAGATCCTGCTGTATATTGATTCATTTATAATTTAAGCAATGTTGGTGAATTCCCTTTTGTGCATTGTGTTACAGGTATCATCATCCGATGAAGTAGTTAAGAGCTCAAGATACGAGGCATCTTCTGGGTGTTTCGTTGTGCCTCAAAGGACAACAGCTGTGTTTGTGGAGCCAAGGAAAACATGAGTCACTGCATCAGCCAAGAATGTAAAAGTTGCTTTGGGATGCTTCTTTTCTGACCTTCACTTGGATTTAAAGCTTTCGCGTTACTTTTTTCCTTTTCTTCCTTTTTAAAGACGTGCTTGCTATATATTTCTGTTCTTGTTTTTCTTTGTCTTCAATAATAATAATAATAATTATAAAATATGTTCATTTTTATTTTCAACACTCTCCTAGGATTATTTTCTACGCTCTATTATTCCTAATTGCATGCAATTCATGTATTCCGCAAAGTTCATTGTAGAAAGTTGATTCTGAAAAACTCATTCCCGAAGATATCTTGTATGTTCTGAAATGATTGTTCTGCAAAATTTCTGAAATCTTGTTCCGAAAGTTACTTTTATGAAAGATAAAATTATCATATTAATTATTATGGGGTGTAGCTAGAAAGTACGGGAGTTTAGGAAGAAAAGGCCGAAGAAGATATAGAGTGCCCTGGCCCTCATTAGGAGATAGGCACAGCCCAGCTGTCTAACACGTCGATTGAGATTTCGTTTTTCATCCTCAAAATTTTTTTTTGCACCCTCATAACTAAAAATTAGGGATGCTAACAAAATTTGTATCCTCCTATATTTGAGTAAAATCTGTAATGATTAATAGTGTATGATGGGTACGAGTATTTAATCATGTTGATACAGATATTATGGTAGTTAATTAGTGGATATCTCTTATTCACTAATAATTAATAGAAAATTTTATTTTAATATTTTTTAAGAAATCAAGCGCTTAAAATAAAATCACCACTGAAAAAAATATTAATAAAGAATTGTTTAGAATTTAACTTTATATATTTTAATTTATTTAGACTTACGAAATTGAAATTATTTTTAAAAAAATCAATTGTTTAAAATTTATGTTTTTATGCAACTTATTTAATTTTTTTTAAAAAGTCAAATTTACTTGCATTAATATTTTTTAGTGTGTAATTTTGTTTGAATTGTATTTTAAAATTATAATTTTTTATTTAAGTTTATACATCAAAGATTTGTTTTTATATAATTTTATTTAACATTCAAAAATATAGATATATATTAGCAAGTAACAACTAGTAACAAGACAAGTAATTGGATATATTTTTTTAGACTGAACAGGTAGCAAGTAAACATTATTATACCCAAACCAATCCCTTATAACTTTAATAAATATCCTCACTTTGCTCTTTTAAATTATAAAAAATGACTTTTAAATTGTGTAATCTAAAAACCATCTTTTATATGAAAAAAAAAATCGGATTGCATAATTTAAAATTATTTTTGCAATTTGGAAACTTATTTTACTTCCAAATTTTGCATTCTGGAAGTTTTTTTTTTTACTTCATATTGTGTGATTTAAAATTTATTTTTTAAAATAAAAAAAATTTATATTCCTCAATTTGAAAACCATTTTTATCATAGGAAAAGCTTTTTAATTGTATAATTGAAGAGATACTTTACATAGAATTCAAGAGTGTCTTTTACTTATATGAAAATCATATTTTTGCAAAAAGAAAAATATGGATTTTACAATCCAAAAGTAATTTATTATATATAACACTTAGAAGGAGATGGCAAAAACTAAGGGTATTTTTATTTTTAGAAAACCCATGGAATTTTAATAAGAAACCATGGGGGTGCAGAAAGAAAATTTCATGTGGATCCTCTTTTTCTGTTTTTTGGAAATGGAAGCCCAATTATTTTATGTGTTTCAAGGGAGGGGAGGGGAGCGTCGTCGCCTGTGTGCGGTGTTGTCGTCAGGTTGGGTGCGAATCGTGAGCTGCATCTCTTGCTCTCATCGGAGCTTTCTCTGTGTCTTATAAGAGGTAACTTTCCTTTTGGTTGTTTAATTTGAACTGAACCAATGTCTGCATAAAACCATAGGATCTCTGCAGCTCATAAATATCTTGCTATTTGTGTTCAATTTATTAGTTTCTCCTCTATATTGTTAACCTGTTAGAAAATCAATTATATTTGAAGGAATTATTGATGCATTTCACTTAAAGAACTATGAAATTATCAGGCATCAGGTTTAAAGATCCTACCTGTAGAGGGTTAGTATTTGTGGAAAAAGGTGACATCCATTGGAGACGATAAAATAAGTGTACAAAAATGGTATTGTTGATCTTTTAGTGTAATATGGGATAATAGATATTTGATTCTCAGCATATGTTTGTGAGTGAAGTTCAACGTTCTTGCATATTAGAGAAGATCCCTTTGAGATGAGTACAAATATCAAAACAAGTATTGAATTGAGGCCTTTCCAAGTTATTTGCTCTGGAATTTTCGTTCCCTGATAATTTTAGGCAACTTATTTGCTCTAGAATTGATGGAGGCCAAATTTTTTCGCTTTCTCAAGATTGTGGGTGTTGGATACAAAGCCAGAGCTGAAGCTGCAGGACGTCTATTGTATCTCAAATTGGGGTATAGCCATGAGGTGGAATTAGCTGTCCCTCCCGCTGTCCGAGTTTTCTGCTTCAAAAACAATGTAATTTGCTGTACAGGGATTGACAAGCAAAGAGTGCACCAGTTTGCAGCTACTGTTCGGCTCTGTAAGCCTCCTGAAGTTTACAAAGGCAAGGGCATAATGTATGTTGATGAAGTTATCAAGAAAAAACAAGGAAAGAAGTCTAAATAGTCATATAATCTTAGGTGATTTTGTGAAGTCTACACCGAGATGTACATTGGTGGCTACACTTTGTCTGCACAAATCACAATTAACTCTAGCCTTCAAACAATTTAGTGTCGGAACCCTTGAACATAGCATTATGGTAATCATTTATTTGCTTTGAAATAGCTATAATTTCTTGCTTCAGTATAATTGATATGTAACTTTAGAGTTTATTTTGCTTTGCTGAGATATTTTGTCTAAGAATATAATGTTAATTTGAAAGGCTTTCCTTCTGAAGGTTGAAAAAATGATTATAGGATGGTTTGTCTTAAATATAACCTCACTTCTTTCCCATTTTCCTCTCCACAAAGTTTTACCCTATGATTTATAACAAACTAACTACAATTTTATTTTAGCTCTGTGGGCATTGTAACTGCTTATTTGATGTTAACAACGTGGTTACATTGCCTACATTATGGTTCAGACTTTTAATGTAAAGAAGCTTGTTGTGCTGGACGACACTTGTTTAGTAATGTGTTTGGTTTTCTTACTTTAGATGGTGTCTTTTTGAGTGATCCAGAAGGTAATAAAGAATCTCTCTCGTGGATGTGAGCTCCTGAAGCACAAAAATAATACTGCTATAATAAAAAATTTGAAAGACAGCTACATTAACTAGCGTAGAATACTTCTCAATGTTTCAGAAGCAAGAGCTTTGAAGGTGGTTCTTAGTTTCCTCTTGGTTGTTATTTATCTATCCTCTGATATGGTTCTATTTCTTTATTAAGATTCCTCATCTCAATGATTTGCCTCAGCGTTGAAGATTGTGTATAAGTACTGAGTAGTGGGAATATAGAAGTAGAAGAAGATCTAAACCAAACGTAGTTGAGGAATCCATAATCAAAATGGAATAATTTCTTCCTTAGAAGAACAATTTCTTGGTATTGGTTTTTCTTTTGCGTGCTACACACAACTAACCGCCAAAAACAATTCTTCGTGTCAATAATTGGACATCCTTAAATGAATCATTGCAATGATTAGCTCCACATTAAGAATTAGTCAAAATAATTTCTTGTCCTTTTACTTTTAAACCATTTCAATTTTTTCATGTTCAACTTCACTTAACACGTCCGACCCCAATTTTGATTTGTCAACTATAAAGGTATTGGTGGTATTTCGCAAGATACAACCTCGAATATTCTAAACTCGTGTGTATTTTTATGACATATTTTTGTTTTTGAAATACTTTTTATAAAATATATTAAGAACGTTTCGAACTTGATCTAAAAAATTTCCTTGAAAAGTTATTGAAATTTTCAAGTGGATTAAGATGAGTGGGATCGGGATGCATGATAGAATTTAATAGTCAACTAGGGCAAAAAGTTATCCATTTGAAGAATGATGCAAGAAAATAATGAGAAAATCTGTTTGAAAAATAAGTATGAAATGGGACAAGTTGTTGTGAATTATAATCTCTTTTAAATCCATAGGTGTTATTTTTCACTTCACTACATATATCACCTTTCACTTTAAGGTGTGCTTGATGTCAACATCATCATAGTTTTGACAAAATAAGAATGACAATAATACAAGGTTCGTGTTAGAAAGATATATAAAGAAGGTTCATTGATTATAGAAAAGTGTTGCATGTTAGATAAAACTGAAAAGCAATTTAGGTTTAGTTGAGTAGAACTTGCATGAATGAATGATTCACTCACTACAGTTATTTGGGTTTTGAGTAAAGCAAGTACTTACTCATGAAAATGCCACAACATCTTTGAGTCACATCCTTTTCATCCAACAATAAATTGATTTCTATGGATTAATCTAGACATGCATTTCCTTTTATATCTCATGAATTTTAGTAGGTTATGGTCGTTATTCGTGTAGCACCACGATTGATGTGAGGTTTGTTTTTAAATTCACTAGTTTGAAAATATTTCATATAGTTAGTTGTGAAGGAATACGGTGAGGAAAGCTAATAATAAGATTTTAAATTAATTTGAATATTTCAAATAAATATTATATCATAGAAAAAATAAAATAAATAAATTATAAGAATAAACTTGTTAAATAAAATAAAAAATTTGTTTCACACTCATTTTTATGATATCAAAATCATTTAAAAATTTATTTTAACTATATTTATTATTTGTAAAGATATTTATCATTTATTGAATTTATTATATCATGATGAATTCAAAATATATTTGCATAATTGATAATGAAAATTGAACATCAATTAAGCAAAAGATAAATTTATAGTATATATACAAACTTCATTTCATAAATTAATTTTATTAGATTGAGTTAAATCTCTATTTTTATTTTTTAAAATAAAACATCCATATCTAACTTTCCTATAAAACATTTTTTTTTAAATTAAGAATAAAAAAATTGTTTTGATTAAAAGGTTATTGTAAATTAAAAGCTAATTCAAATTTTGTTCACGCATGTTTATATCAAGAAACTTAGAAACTATGGTTTTCCTAATCTTACTATACATTAATGGATATTGAAAGTAACATGAGCAAAATCATGCTATAATCTCACTTTCAGAAAATAACTTGAAGATGAAAGGATAATTACAAAGTGTTGTCTACTTTAATGATACTTTTTTAAGTAGAGAGGGACACATTTCAGTGAAATCTTTTGAAGGAAAACACTTTTGGTTGTTGTCCTGTTTTAGTAGTTATGGGCTCACATCAATATCTTTCATGCTCAAAAAAAAATCAATTGAAAATATAATTTATGGACCAAAAATATTGTTAGTGACAACTATAAAAAATTAATTGCAATTAATTTTAGATTGAAATAAATCCAGTCTATTTCATAAAATCACGTGTGGTCAATATCACCACTTTTATATCAAATGAAATTTAAACTCTTTAGCATTCTCATAAATTAATATATTTTTTTAAGTTTTATAAAATATTTTTTTGAAGTCCCATATGAATACAAAGTGAAATCGTGCTTTTCAAAATATAAATTCATCCTTAAAATAAAAAAAGTGGTTTCCAAGAACAATTTCTAAATGAATTTACGAAAGTATAACACGAACCTTCAAAAAAGAAAAAGAAATCATATTTAGAAAAAATAAGTTGTAGTTGTTGAAGATTAGGCTACATACTATACTTTAATCATATTTTTATTGTAGTTAAGAAATCTTGTAATCAAAATGGAAGAATATTAAATTAAAGTCCATCATTCTTTTTCATCTACATTATGTGTGAAATAAAATATTTACTAATCAATGCACATGGAATAAGTCGAGTTAACTATTTTTTTTAATATATGTTTAAAATGAACGAATGTGATTAACACTGTATTAGAGTTGACACGACTTTACACTTTTATAATTTTATTGAGTGTTGAGAGTTTTTAATTTATTATTAAAGAATAAATCATATTTAATCAAAATTAAGTTAAATTGTTTTTAATTTAATTTTAAAATGTTTTCAAAAATACTTTTGTTATATTAAGCTAAAGAAATAAAAATATTCAGCTCTCAAATTTTCAACTAATACAATAATTATTATAAATCACTCCTCGCTATTAGTATTATTAGTATTATTATTATTTTCATTATTGTTTTAAAAGATTATTATTATTATTATTATTATTATTATTATTATTATTATTATTATTATTATTATTATTATTATTCTATGTTGTTATTATTTTTTATTATAAAAAAAACTATCCTCGTTATTTACTATTATCGTTATTTTTAGCATTATTATTATTATTATTACTATTTTACTTTAATAGGTGAATAAATTATATTAGATGTAAAATTTAATTAAAAAAACAAGTTAAACAGGTAATAAAGTTAAGCTTAACATTACATATTTCCAAACCTGTTGATCATTTCGTTTTTTTTTTATCTTCAAGTCATTTCAAGGTTACTGGAGTGAATAATTGTATCGTATTTTAAATAATTAATAATGACTCCATCATGATTCATGATGAATTTAAATGCTTTTTTAATGATAAAAAGAAATATATGCCTTCATTCATAATAATAGATTCATAACAAATAGGTATAAACTCAAGAACATGCGTAGTAACAAAATTTCTTCAAACTTTCTCAAAATAGAGTCAGATTTATAGTTCACAATTATAAATTTCTTCAAATGTTTACGTGATATGCATCTTAATTATATATAATATTTAGTTATGTATCATGTAAAATTTAATAAGAGTTATATCTAATAATTTCTATGTAGGAAGAAACTTAAAAAAATCCTGTCCTTACCAATTGGTAGAATGATAAACTTATTCATTTAATTATTAACTACACTGATAAACTACATATATGAAAAATTCATATTTAAAAAAAAAAAACGCTTAATTAACGTAACGAAAACAATACAAGTTTACTCTGTTATAAATAGGATGTCGGAGATACGGGTATCCGCGGATAAAATTTGTGGTAAATAGTTACTACTCGTGAATATTTACTATCCGTGGGTAACAGATAGTGGGTATTTTAATACCCGTTTCTAAACGGGTCAGGTACGAGTATTTACTACTTGACCCGTGGGTATCCGTTACCAGCAAAAAATAATAAAAAAATTAATTTATATATTTTTAATTAAATTTAATTAAAAATAAAATAAAATAATATTTATTAGGTTAAATTTAATTAAAATTAAATTTTAATTTATATTAATATTATATATTTTTTGTAATTTTATTTAAATTTAATTTTAAAATATATAAAATATTTTTTTTACAGATATCCGCAGATACTCGCAGGTTTTAAAATATTCACGTATATTTTTTAAATGAGTATCTAACGAATAACAGATAAGAATACAATTTTATCTAACGGGTCAGGTTACAAATAGACACTATTCGTGCTCGACTTGTTGTCATTCCTAATTTTAAAACAACTTTTTAACTTTCGAGAATATGTTTGGTCGAGTAAAAGGAAAAAAAAACATAAAAGGTGTATGCTATATTCTATTTGATTGAAGAAAAAAAGAGAGCTAACTTTTAAAATTATTTTCTTCTTTATTATCACATAAACCCTTATGATCGATAATAAGATTTACATCAATCTATCTATCTACTCGCAGGCTAAAGCAAATGCGAGGAAGTTGTGTTGAACATGTCTTGAAAGATGCTTTTTTTCCTGTCCCCTCTTTTTTATTCAACAAGAATATTTTACACTTGAAGGAAAAATAAAAAAGTTTTAGGATAATTAATTTAAAATGGTATCATAATAATTTATAATTAGTTGAAAGTATAAAAAAGTTTACAGTTGTCAACGATATAAGATAGTAAAATTAGAGAAAAAAAAAATTGAGACTGAGATAACTGAACTGAGGTCACATCAAACATGTGTTTTGGCGTATTTAGTATAAAAGTTTGAGCGACAGAATTTTGGAAAGATGGGGAGTTACATAGTTAGAGTTACAGTTGGTGTTGTTGTTTTTTGATGATGTTGTTTTACTAGAATTGAGGCAGAAAAGAGAAGAAGAGAGCGTGGGAAACACAAGAAGTCCATGGAATGTGTGGTGATGCAGGCATGACAGAATGCAAAAAGCATCAGAAGAGACTGATATAAATAAAAAGTTGAGTGAAGGGAGCACCGCAGATTCCGTGGTTCCAGGCTTGCACTCCAATCATCTCGTGCACAAATCCTTCTTCCAAAGTAATGCCTTTTATTTTTTTTTCTTTCACTTTTTCACTCTCTCTCCCAAATCTATCCAACAAAAGTGAAGCAAGGGTATGAGAAGTTGGATTCATTTTATGATGTTTTGTTTGTTCAGAATTGAGGGAGAATGGTGCAAGTTACAAGATTTAGATCTCCAAAGCAGGGAAAAAGATTGAGAGGTTGGATTATAAATAGTATAGTGTTAATTAGAAACATTTAAAAGGGGATGTTTGATGAGAATTAGAGACAGTGTAATAAGATAAGATTGGTAAATAGTAAATAGTAAATAGTAAATAGTGAGAGTAAGGAGTCAATGAATGAAGGAATGAATGAAAGAATGAATAAAGAGAGGTGATAAAGAGCATGCTAATATTGTGCCACCAAGGTTTGGTTGGGGTAGTTTTTGATTTCGTGAAGTGCGTTGGCAAAGTGTAAGAAAGAGAACCAGTGTTTTCCCTTGTCTTCCAATCTGTTCACCCTTCACCACACTCTCCAAATTTGGTAATTTTCTGTTAAATTACATTATCTTTGGTCTATCTTTTTCTTGAGTGCTATATTCTCTCTTTTTGTTTTCTAAATTTTCCTATATTTACTATCCTATAAATAAACACTTCCAAAACTTGGGTTGCAGGGCTGATTCACAGTTACTGTTGTATTGGGTGGCTTTTGACTCCTCCGACTTATTATATCCTTCACTCCCAATCTATATTTAAGAACCAACCTCCACTCTTCTTTCTCTGCTTCCTTACAACCCTCCAACCCTCTCTTTCTCTTTCTCTCTCTCTCTCTCTCTATTTGTTTTTTAAGGTTAGCCTTAGGTCTCTCTTCGGTTGTGTCAGGAAGAAACATGGAAGCACCAGAGGAACTCTCTCTGGGGGGGTCCAAAGATCACGCCAACATTGTCAAGGGGAAAAGAACCAAAAGGGTCAGACCACAATCCCCTATCCCCTTCTCTGTCACCGCCAATTCCTCCACCGGAGAAGGAGAAAGAGAAGATTGCTGCAATGTTGATGACAACACCAACACCAACACCAACAACAAAAATTATGATATTAATAACAACATCATCATCAACAACAACTCTCCCACCACTTCTTCTGCAGGATTACAAGACAGCACGGATGAAGAGGAGGACATGGCCAATTGCCTCATCCTTCTCGCACAAGGACAATCTCGGGAATCTCCAAAACATGTCGAGGAAGATGTGGGAATGAACTACGCCAAGTACAGCAGTAGGAAATTCTTGGAGGCTGCTACCTTGGGGTCTAGCAAGGCAGGGTACTATGTTTATGAATGCAAGACATGTAACAGAACTTTCCCTTCTTTTCAAGCACTCGGAGGCCACAGGGCCAGTCACAAGAAGCCTAAGGCAATCCTGCCCATTGCCCAAGACAAGAAGCACCAACACCTTTTGTCATCGGATGAGGACGACTTTCAATTGAAGCCCCACAATAAGTCACCATTTTCCCTTCAACTCGGTACAAAGGCCAATTTGTACAACAAATCCAAGGTGCACGAGTGCTCCATCTGTGGTGCTGAATTCACATCGGGCCAAGCACTGGGAGGCCACATGAGACGCCACCGCGCACCGGTTGGGATCCCCACCACACTCTCCTTCACCCCATTGGCTCTGGAACCGGAAGAAGATCACCCCAGAAAGAAAAGGAATGTCTTGAACTTGGAATTGGATCTCAATCTTCCCGCCCCAGAAGATGATCAAAGAGAATCCAAGTTTTCCTTTGCATCCAAGCAACAACAACAACAACATGGACAGAAACAGCAACAGCAACAGCAGCAGCAGCAACAACAACAACCACAAACAAGTCTTGTCTTAACTGCCCCAGCTTTGGTGGATTGTCATTACTGACAAGGTTTAGATTGACATCTCACATCGAAACTGAGGCTATGTGAAATTTTCGCGATACATGTGTTGTCTGTGATCTGATTTTTCTTTTTGGTTAAATTTTTTGATCCATACATTTATCAAAAATTACATGAGATGATTCTTTTGATTCTTTGTGGAGTTGATGGAAGAAGCATGGTGATTGTGAGTGAGGTGAGTTGTTTATTGGAGAAAGTTTTAATTTGTTCTCTGAAAAGACCTCTCCAAGTGATGGATAGCGCATGTGGGTATATCTTTTTGATTGGCGTTTGGCAGAGAATGTGATGTGTTATGACTGCAGAGAGAGGGTATTGGTAGTGTCCAAAAAGTATCTGCTTAAGTTTGATTGTCTCCTCCTCCATGTCTTTCTGTGTTTGTCCCCTCACATTGGCCATGGAAATAGAATAAAAGTAGGGAAAGCCAGTAAGTAACTCTTATTCCCACATGAATCCTCAACTTGTCCTTTTTCTCCTTTACCTCTTAATTGCCTAATCATTACACCTAAGCAACCCATCAAACCATTTCCATCACCAAATCTTCAACTTTCCCTTAGATACAGCTAATGCTAACTACACATATCACACATTGCTAAACTCTCCCACATTTTCAATTTCATTGCTTTCTTTTCTTTTTCTTCAAGTAAAAACAAGCGTTGAAGAAAACTCATTACTCCCCAACTGTAGATTTACACTCTACCTATTATTATTATTATCATTATTATTATTATAATTATAATTATGAACTCCACTGTATATGTAAATTAATTTATATGCAATCATTTTATAACAAAGTTCCTTTTCTGTGCCTTTCTTTTCTGTTTCTTCTTATTCTTTCTTTAACAAGTCAAACGCAGCATGACATCACGTCAATACAAGTTGAGGATTAAGTTATAATTAATCGGAATTACTTTGTGATTAATAAATATGCTAAAAATGATGAATGATTGTGATGCAGATAAAGTTTACCCAGTGTTTCACTTGCCATATATAATTTTGGTGTTCAATTTTTGTTAAATGGTCATTAATATTTGGATAATTTCTTAAAAGAAAAAAAAATGTTTGGTAAAAGACATATGGAACTAGATTTCGGTTTTTCTAAACAAAATCAGCTCTTACTACGAAGAAAACACCGAGTGACTCTTTTTTTTTTTTTTTCTGGAAATAATAAAATGAATTTAAAACATTAAAGTCACTATAAAGTTGGATAGGGATGAAGTTCAACTCTAATTTTTTGTGACAGATTTAATTGGTGTCATGGGTCCTCCTGATAAATCAAGCTCATCTACCTAAAATACTCAAGACATTATCTGAAACGATGTCGTTTCAAATAATTTCGTTAAGAAGGTTTTTTCTTCTGTACCTCCATAATTTCTAGCTACATCCATGATTTTTAAGATGATTATATTATCCTTTGTAAAAGTAGTTTTTTTGGATTTTATTTTGGAAACCTTTCGGGATAAATTCTTTATACATAAATTTTAGAACACATCTTTCGTTATGATAATTTCTTTTAGAATTAGCTTTTAATAGAATGAATTCTTTCTATTTGTTTTCTCCTTTTTGTCAAAGGTTGCAGTGGAGAATGGAGACAGCAACAACGGTGGTAGCAGTGACGTGGTGCAATAAGAGAATATTTTAATTTATTTATTAGTGTGAGGTGCAATCGGTAATAAAGGGAATGCCAGAAGAAAAAGTCCATGCTAAAAACGCTTCGAGCTGTTTTTTGGATAAAAAAATAAAAACTAAGACATGGATATATATATATATATATATATATATATATATATATATATAAGAGAGAGAGAGAGAGAGAGAGAATTTTAAAATATTAAAAATAAACCTAAATGATATTCGTATTATAATTCCTATTGAATCACTATAATATTTTCATTTACATGATGAAAACATTTTAAAATAAAATTAATAGAAAACCCTTTGTGTGAAAGCTTGCTTGTTCAGGTGGTGAAAGCTTTGTGTTTAAGCACCCTCTACCTTTAGATTATACCTACATTTATACTAGACAAAAAAAGTATACTCAAAACTATTTGTGGAGGGAAACTGTAGGCTATACGTAGAGTATACACAATACATCACTCTTCAATATGCTTTGCCTCAACCCCACACTTCAACTACCATACTTCTTTTATCTGTTACTTCTTATTGCGTGTGAATTTATACTTTGAAATCCAGTTTTTCTGTGTTAAGTATCTCTCTATTACTCATCTTTTACAAAAGCCAATTTTAGAGTTTCACTTTCATCTCAGTAAGCATCTTTTACAAAAGCCAAATTTGGTTACTTACTCAGATTATGGCATGAGTTGGTGAAATATAGTATCAGATGTATTATTGAGAAGGAACAGTTGCATCAGCAATTGCTTATAACCACATTTCTACGTGTGATTGTACATTTTAATGAGTATATAGTTGAGTTTAGTGAAAGTGAACATTAAGAGAATTTATAAAAGAAAATGGAAACATCATGATTGATCATAGAATTGACAAAAATGGAGCAGATAAAGCATAGAGTTGAGAAAAGCGTTTGATCCTAAATATAAAAGTCAAGACACCCTTGCATGTTGAACCTAAAACATGCACAATTTTCCGTCGTTCTATAGAATCCTAAACATCCACCACGCGTGGCAAAAGAATGAAACTACAATCTTAACCCCTATAAATTGAAAATCTAACATAGACTACACAGTAGCAAGTAACCTTTAATTCTTCACCAGCTAATTAAAAGAAATGCAGTAGACATTTTATCCTTGTGCTGTTCTGCATATCTCCAATCTTCTTAGAAAAGGGTGAACGGCCTAAATTAATGGAGACCAATATAGAAAAAACATAGCGCAGCGGTGATCGTAGAAATCAGAGACCTATTATTATTCATATTACAAAGAAAACACAAAAGAACACATTAGTTCATAAGCAAACAGCAACAAGCACAAAGCCTTATCTCATTACTGAGATTGGTATGTTAGTCTATAAGCATCTCACATAAATGATGTAACAACACGGGGCCAATACCTTGTTTTATGCAGATTACATGCATTGGATGATGGAGCACTTGATGGTGGGGACACTGAGGGAGCAGGGGCTGGAGCAGGAGATTGATACTTGCCTGTCAATATTCAGAAGTATCAATACCATAATATCACACCTTTTCAAAATCATCATTCAAAAAACAAAGTTTGTAAAGAAGGTTAAAAAACAGTAGAAAAAACTTATGAAGATGCACTAACCACAAAGAAGGAGATTTGGTGGAGGAGGCTTCTCTTTGGCAGGGTTGGGATCTGCATCATAAACCCTCACATAGATCTCTTCACCCAAATACCAGCTTTGCAAGTTCTGTGATCTCAGATTCCACATTCCTGGGTTGTCAGGGTACACATACACTGCACTCCACCCTCCAGGGTACACTTGCACACTCGATCGACCAACAGGATCATACAGATTATAACTTAGCCGTGATTCTCGACTCCATTCTCCTTCTCCCATTCTGAAACCAAATATTTCTTATTTATCACATCCAAATTTTAATGCTGAAGCTCCTCTCACTATAAACTTAGCTTCTAATAACATCTCAAATGTTGCAATGCATATACTTTTCTACAAGGAACCTGATTTTCTAGTAAAATCCTTCAAATGAAGCAGATTACTTACCCGACCACAAAGAAACTATATCCATCTAAATGCCAAGTATCAATCCTGTCTAAACTGTTTTTCAGCACTATCTCCGTCCACCCTTTGTGCAATGCACTGGCAACAAAAACTCCACGCACGGCCTTTGCATTTGAACTGTTCTTAGAAAAAGCATCCAGTTCATATACTCCAGTTCCATTGGAAAAGTAATCAGCCAGCTTCAGTGGAGTATCTGGGGTCAAGTAAGACACATTGTTGACAGCGTATCGAGATAACCCATCAATAGTTGCTACAGACGCGTTTAGAATGAAAGTCTCAGATATTGTCACATCCCATACATTGAACGTTCCCTGAGGATTGGGCCTTGCAGCTCCAGTGGTCAGGTTCCACCTTTATTTCAAATAAACCCACAATGTGAGTGTTTGCATATCTCACAAATATGAACTGTTTAGAGGCATTATTGCTAATATTATATTAATGTAGAAGCTCTTTTTGAGCATGCGGAACATCACTTTGTGACATGCAATTACCTAATGGATTTTGCTTGGTTGATGGAAAATTGCTGATCAAATGGATCTGGCCCCCATGGGAGAGACCCATTAGCCTGTGTGGTAGAGTTATGATAATGAAGCACAGCAACGCCAACGAGAGTGTTATTGTTTGTGGCATTACTCATTTTAGGAGAGGCCACTATGTAGTAATCAGCAGCATCTTGGTTTGCTGTGACAAGAACTGAGTAGGATTGGCCTACATGAACATCAAGAGACTCCAAGTCTATTTGATTGACATAAGAGCCTTCAGTTTCAACCAATACCATTAGATGATTTTGAATCCTGAAATTGAAGCTCCAAGTTGTCCCTACGTTTGATATCCGAAGCAAATATGATTTTCCTGTGACACATGATCATAAAGGATTTAAGGTACTACACAAGTCGACCATAAAGTGAGTCATATAATTTCTCTTATTCACTTCTTACCTGGTGTAACATTGAATGTCTCGTATGATAGGGAAAAGTTTCTCATATATGGTCTTTTGCCGTTTATTAGCATCCAATCGGGGTGAAGGACATCTGTAGTATTAAACCTGGACCTAACATCCTTGTTGGAATAATATCAAGTATATTCATTATTCAAGATTGGCAAATAAAAAAATATACACGCAAAGAGACTGATATCAAATTAAAGATCGGAAAATGAAGTAGCATTCCAAGGAATTGCTTAAGTCATCATAGTATCAATGGTCAAATGACAAGAAAGTAGTGAATTACCTTGTAGCTAGTGCTGTGCCAGTCACCAATTAGAAGATCAAACTCTGCCTCTGGTTTTGGAAAAGGAACACTTATGACAGGTCGATTGTTGACTCGAATTGGACCAAACCCTCCTCCAGCTTTAAGGAAATTGATGGAAGGAAAGTAAGAGAATGTGCCAATCTGGTCTTTGGCATGGAAAGTATAAGTCCAATTGGTGCCAGGTTGGACGGGGCAGTTTGTTCCAGACACACCATCTTCCCATGAATCAAGCCTTTGTTGTATGCCATTCCTACACCAAAACCAGGATTCTACAAGTTTAGTGCATAGCCTCACTCCTAAAACTAAAGCAATACCAGAATATGTGAATCTTGGAAGTGGCGATAGAAAATTTGTTTTCTTTTTCTTTTTCAATTCATCGGATGAAAAAGCATCAATGTCTTTCGATTCTTCCATAACACAAAACAAAATTAAATTTTGATCCTTAAGTTCGAAATATCTTTTCAACAACATTTGGCACCATAAGTGTGCATCTTTTTGACAAGTGTCATCATAGTAGTCCGTGATTGATTCTCCAGACTTCATTCAAATTGTTTCAAACTAACCACGAAGAGTTTGAATTTACTACCTCCCAGGAGATCCTTGATACTTCCTGTTCATTGAATTCCAAATATCTTTGTTGAGAATGGTTTCCAGAATAGATTTATTAATGACTTGAAACAAATAATTTTTTGTTTTCAAGTCTTTTAGCTTTAGCACATCTAATTCCTTTTGTTGTTCATCAGTGAACCTTTCATTGTTCTCTAGCATACCATGTTCCAATACCTGTCAGTACTCCTTGGACTTCAGTAAATTTTCCATTATACCAATGGTCATATTGACCATCAAAAGTAGAGATTACTGGCTGCACCAAGATGTTTTACTAGTCATTTCTCTTATGGGAAGAACTCATACTTGAGGGAGATGGTCAATATCTCCATCTATCCCACAGTAAATATTCCAACCCGCCGTCTTTTCGAATAAAAGTTCCTACATTCTAATGCCTCCCACAATAATAAAACTATCATATCTGTCCAATGCCAGAAATATTGTGAGAGAAAGGAAGAAAGGAGTACATAACATGTACCATGTAAACAGCAAGGGATCATCTAAATGATTAAAAACATTGACATGAATAACATCGTTTGTTGTTGCATTTATAAGGGGTCCCGGGAACATGTTATTGATTGTTATTACCTGCAAAATATATGAGCAACAATATTAGTGAAGAATGCATGAGTAAGACAAATAAAAAAAGATGAACAGATGAAAGGTACTCATAATCCGCACAGGTTGATCAGTAGAAACAGGTTTTAAATTGAAGTCGTTGGAAACGTGCCAATCAAGGAATATATCAGCAGCAATGGCTGTTGTGATTAAGAATGGTAGCACCAGAAGTGCACAAAAAGCATGTTTGAGTTGAGGAGCAACAAAACCTGCAGCCATTGAAATGCTACCACACTTTCTTGCTTTGGATGTGACTATCAGTCCGTCTTAATCATTTACCTTTCAAGAGTTAGGCCTCAACACTTCAAATGCTTTTCAATTTATACTCTCCATAAATCTCGCTATATATATATATATATATATATATATATATATAAAATAGTTTAAGCGGTTTTTCTTTAAAACAACATTTTAAATCATCTATATTCAAGGGGTTTTTAAGATGTTTTTATTATCCTGCTGTATCCTTTATAGATTTCAATTTTTTTTTAAAAAAAATCAGCTAATGTTGTGAACAATAAAAACAACTTTTATGACCGTTTAAATTATTCATTACTATTTCTTATTAATCTAAAGCATAATTTATATATATATATATATATATATATATATATAAATATATAAATATAAGATTCTTCTTTTTTATCCACATTTTGCATTTTTATTTTTCAAATAATTATTTTATCAATATTACATTTTAAGTGATAATCTATTTAACTTTAATTGTTTTTTATTTGACTGTTTTTTATATTTAACTACTTTTAAAATTAAAAAATTACCTACTAAATAAATAAAAAGTACTAAGAACAAAATTTTAAAATTATTTATATTTAAATTTATAATAATAATAATTTTGTTATAAAAAATAAACACTAAACACACTAAGCATTTTCACTACTATATTTAAAAAGATTTACATATCATAGTTTTAATTAATATGTCGTGAGAGGGATCAGTTAATTCAAAATCGCTCTTAAACAGACGGTCAGATACATTATTTTATTGTTTTTAATTCGGTTGGATCAAGCTCCATTAAAAAGTAGGTTTAAATCCTCATTTGATTTTTATATAATTTCAATTTGGTCATCATACTTTTTTTTGTTTCAATTGGATCCTATAATTTGTAAGAATGAGATAATTAAGTCCTCACTGTTAAATTTTCTCTTACGGCGTTAAAAGATGTCTGAAAGTGTATTTTTTTTAAATGATGTGGCATTATAAATTAAATTGAATGGATTATATGGTAATTACAAGTGAAAAATAATTAGAATCACACTACCGTCTGTTCACCAAACTCACCCCAACACCAATAACCACCTCAACCACATCACACAACCGTCTCTCCACCAACTTGTTCACTGGATTCATCATCAATGGGAAAGTAAAGAACAGGTTGATGCAAAGACCCAACTGCACCAAACCACTTATCATGCCTGGTCCAAGATTCTTAGTGATAACCCCTTGAGTTTCTTCACTAAAAGCAAAGTAACCTAGACCTGCAAACAACAGAGAAATCAGAAACCAGCAAACGCCGCACCCAAAACCCCACCAAATTCTCCCTATCTTTCGCCTCTGATTCCAGCGGCAAAATCATTCCTATCCCTTCAAACGCATACACTGCCACCCCTAAACCGTAGAACAAACCCAAACCCTCCAAATTGGTTACGGCTTTGTTCATTCCCAACCATCGAAAGGAGTTGAGTCCTTAGGCAAAAATCGTATACACAATAGAAATCAGAAACCTATCTTTAGTCTCCATGCATCTGGAATTGGATTGATACCGAGAGGAGGAGGATTTTGGGGCTGTGAGAGTTCAGAGAGGAGAGTGACAGTGACACCTCTGTTTGGTCACAGCGGGAGTTTAAGAGGGCGAAGGTGGACGCAGAACCGCCGTACACGATGCGGCTTCCTTCGGCGTGGACGGTGGCGACTGGTTTTGTTGTAGCGGCAAAGACGTGACATGAAGGAGCATGGTGCTTCCCTCTCGCGCGAGGAAGAGAATGAGGGAGAGATCGGAGCGGTCGCCGACAATGACTTTGACGGCGACCAGTGACGCCGACGACATCCTGGCTCCCGGCTTGCGGTGGCCGACTTGGCGGAGGCGGCAGCGTGCAGGCGGAGAGGGCGAATTCCCCTTTTGGATTTCGTTGGATGAGAGACTCTAGGTCTCAATTTCTTTTCCAGAGTGAATGAGGCTGGGAATGGTTAAATCCCTAATTCCTCTCAATTATTGTTTTCTGATTCAATTAAAAAACCTAAATTAAAAAACCTAATTCCACCTCAAAAGTTTTATTTTATATATTTACACTCTGTCTACCACGTCATCAATAACAGACAGTGTTAGTCATTAGTTAACGATGAGGGCTTAATTGCCTCATTTTTACAAATTATAGGACCCAATTGAGACAAAAAAAAATATAATGACCAAATTGAAATTACCATACAAATATGAGGACCAAATGAGGATTTAAACCTAAAAAGTATATACAAATTATCACTTAAACGAATCATAAAAAAATAAAGAGATTTTATAAAAAGAGAGGGAAGAGATAGAGCGAAATAAGTGATAATTAATTCTAAGATATAAACAAGAAAACATAAATTAATTCTAAAAGATAACATAAAATATTTTTATAATATTTTTTTATTTTAATAAATATTTATAATTTAACAACTAGATATATAAAAGTAGTAATTGGAGAAAAAAATTAACATCAAAAAATATTAAAATATATCAAAGTAATAAAATTTGTATCAGTATATAACAAAAATAAGATTTAAGTCTTTTAAAGGGAATAAATATTTTTAAGCATAGAAAATAGTTTAAATTTATAATGCATTATGCAAATTGTTATCTAATAATGGTTATAACTATTAACAATTATTAAACTATGTTAGAATTTAAGTTAAAAATATAGATCAAAGTTGAATGCTTAAAAATATACTGATGATTAAAAAGATTACAAGAAAAAATAAAGATAATTTGAGCCCATCGAAAGAAAAATATAGTTTTTCACCAATTTGAGCCTTTTCATAATTTGATGAAAAGTGATTTTTTTTTATAATTTTATATTATTATATATATTTATGTTAAATATATATATATATATATATATATGTGTGTGTGTGTGTGTGTTTTTATTTTACTATGTATATATATTTTAAAAGTTGTGTGCGAAGAAAAATCTATTAAATTTGTATAATCTTATAATCAATATTTATAAATTTTATACAATAAATTCAACTTATCTAGTGACATGTGAAATAAGGTGCTTAGATTTTTCTCAAAATTAAAAGTGAATATTTGCATTAAGGTAGTATTAACCACAGGTTTTTTTTTTTTTATCTAAAATTTAGTTTATATAACTTAGTAGTTTTGTTTGTACAATAACAAGGTTTTAACTTAAAATATTGCAAAATATTTAATTATTGATTAAAAAAATTTATATATATATATATATATATATATATATATATATATATGTGTGTGTGTTAAATTTATTAAAAGAAATAATATATTGAAGATTACTTTTTAGATTAACTTATTTGCTTGATATATTTTTATATGTATATTGACTCTATAAAATACATATTTTATTTTTGTTTCATAAGTGTAAAAATGTAAACAATTGTATTTTAAAATTAATAGTGAATTAAGAATAAAAATATAAAAAATAAATAAAATTTTTATAAATGAGTTTTATTATTCTAAAATCACACAATTTCTTAATCTAATCTTTGAGACCAACTCTCCACTTCTATCTAATTAGTTTCTTTGAGTAAGTTAATATTTTACCATTTTTCTTAATCTAATTCTTCCTATGCACTGCTCTCTGCTTCAAGAGGTGTTTATAGGTTTCTCAAACTATTTGGTTGTTTTCAAATAAGGGAAGCTAATTGCATTTCTTTTTAAGTTATAGATGTCTTGAAATTTATGTTTTTCATGATTGAGTGATATGACGATGTTTGATTTGCTAACTTGGTCCGTGTTGGATGTTTTGTGTGTTGTTTGCATTGATTGAATTGATGTTGAATTGAAGAACTTGAATCTGGTCAATTAAGCAAGTTGGTATGTGCTCGAACACTAAAAACGGTTTTTCTTACCAAAGTACTAAGTAGGGAATACCAATTTTACCATTTGAACATTTTCTTTTTTCTCAAAATCATAGAATTTATTCTATCGATATATGATATAGCGTTGAGTGGCGGCAAGATGACACTAAGCATCAAATCATTGTGTATGTCTAAGAGCATTTTAGCTCTAGACCATTGAGCGCCAGTCTTGTAACACTGAGTGCTACAAAATGTGAATGCTTAAGTGCTACATAGTAACAGGACACCGTTCATCGTCACTTTTCACTGCATGTCTGGAGCAATTTTGTTCTCGGATGCTAAGCGGCATAAGGGTTTGTTGAACGCAACTATTTACAAGAAGAATGACGTTTAGTGCCAGGATTATCGCTTAGCATCAAATTTTGTGAGAGGTCTAGCATTAGGCACCACCTTTGAGCAACAATGTATATGTTGTAATTTTCTTATGGTTTGGCTTATTTAGGATAGATTTACCATGGTTTTTAGGTATGTTTAAGATGTATTGTGATGATGTTATAGAGTGATAACATTGTTGTGAATATATCTTGAAAATGTTGTGGAAGTAATTTCAAGGAGAAGTTTCTTATGGTGTTTTTAGTAGTATATGTATTGATAAAGGTGAGATATATGGTGAATGGAGCATAAGATTCTAATCTAGGGGCTTTACCTTGGCCAAAGATGTTAACGGACTAATTTTGTCTGTGACAGGATGAAACTCATTGGCAATAGCTGTACAGAGTAGTAGAGGTCACAAGTGCATAACTCGCCGAAATTTGATATTTACATGTATCCAAATGGTCATGTATAGTATGAGTATTTGTATGTGTTAGGGATTGTTGATATGAATTATTTATATGTCTTAGTACCTTTATACTTGTTGTATCATTGTTATTTTTACATATTAACTTACTTTTTCATATGTGTTTGTCTGTATTCTTTTTGTTGATAATGAGCACCTTAATGGTGCGAGTAGATAAGAAAGTTACAATGAATTCAGTGTAAGATAAAAATGGTGTAATAGTGTAGAGTTAGGATGATCTAGTTCTGAATAGGTTGTCTTTTAAAAAACTTTATTATGTTAGTGTAATATTCTCTTTTAACTTTATAGGACATTTATATATATATATATATTATATATATATATATATATATATAAATTATCTATATTTAAATATTAAATATATGATATTTCTTTTAATATTTATATAATATTAAAATGGGATGTCAGAATGTATCATTATATATGTATGATATTTTTAGTTTTCAAATACAAATTTCAAAACAAATTGTGATACACAGAAATGAAATCGAAATAATTGTTCACATAAATATTTGAAGATATGCAATACTTGTTCTATACATTTCATTCGTGATAGACCAATTTAAAAAGAAAAATAAAAATACAGTAGGAGTTTTTGTGCTTCATATCTCCCATCTCCTTAGCAAAGGGTGCACCATCTCAATTAATGAACACCAATATAGAAGAAACATATGACAGTGGTGATCATAGCAATCAGATACCTATTATTCGTATTGGAGAGAAGTTACAGAAAGAACATGTGTTAGTTTATAACAGACAACAGCATAAATGGTGTAACAACACAAACTGCTAATACCTTGTTTTATGCAGATTACATGCATTGGATGATGGAGCACTTGGTGTTGGGGACACTGAGGGAGCAGGGGTTGGAGCAGGAGGTTCATACTTTCCTGTCAACATTCAAAAGGATCAATACCATAATATCACACCTTTTCAAAATCATCATTCAAAAAACAAAGTTTGTAAAGAAGGTTAAAAAACAGTAGAAAAAACTTATGAAGATGCACTAACCACAAAGAAGGAGATTTGGTGGAGGAGGCTTCTCTTTGGCAGGGTTGGGATCTGCATCATAAACCCTCACATAGATCTCTTCACCCAAATACCAGCTTTGCAAGTTCTGTGATCTCAGATTCCACATTCCTGGGTTGTCAGGGTACACATACACTGCACTCCACCCTCCAGGGTACACTTGCACACTCGATCGACCAACAGGATCATACAGATTATAACTTAGCCGTGATTCTCGACTCCATTCTCCTTCCCCCATTCTGAAACCAAATATTTCTTATTTATCACATCCAAATTTTAATGCTGAAGCTCCTCTCACTATAAACTTAGCTTCTAATAACATCTCAAATGTTGCAATGCATATACTTTTCTACAAGGAACATGATTTTCTAGTAAAATCCTTCAAATGAATCAGATTACTTACCCGACCACAAAGAAACTATATCCATCTAAATGCCAAGTATCAATCCTGTCTAAACTGTTTTTCAGCACTATCTTGTTGGCAAAAATCACGTATGAAGTTTTGATGATGAACAGAGTTGCACAAGTCAAGACAAATTAAGGATTGATGTATTTTTATAAAGCTTTTGTAATAATCTAAGTTGATAAAGTAGTGCTCACAAATGTATTATGACTGATTATTGTAATTTACATTTAAATGTTGTTGAGATTCGTCAACATTCTGTTTTAATCGATTAAACCTAGTTTTAATCGATTAAAACCGAGGCTGGCCTTGAAAGCCCAAGTGCCACTGGAATAATCGATTAAAGTGTATAATAATCGATTAGCTAATCGATTAGTCCTGAGAATAATCGATTAACACTGACCGTTGGGGTTTTCAGATTTGAAAAACTAGCCGTTGTACTCATTTTAATCGATTAATACTTATGTTAATCGATTAAATACGTTAGATGGCCAGTTTTCGTAGAATGGAAGAGTATTAGGCTGAGTCTATAAATTGGCTCACTATTTCTCTCAAAAATAACTCTTCCCTTGTGCTCTAGTACTCTGAACTCTTTTGAGAACTCTGTGAATTTGCTGAAGCTAAGGAAACTCTTGTCTGCAAAGTCCTGAAGTGGTACTGCGGTGACGGAGGAATAGCTTGATCATCCTTGGTGTGTCTGAGGAAGTGTTTGGAAGAGAATCATCCTTCGTGAAGCATTCGAAGGAGGTGATCATCCTTTGTGAAGATTCAAAGGAGGTGTAAGTTCATCTCTTGTGGTTTCAAGAGAGGTGGTAATTTCTAAACTGTTACAAATTATTTTTCTGTGTGACTAATATTTGTAATTGTTTTGTGATAGTGAAAAAGGTTTATCTTGTTTGAGATAAGCGACTGGACGTAGGATCCTAGTGATCTGAACCAGGATAAAATACCTGTGCAATTTTTCTCTTTCCCTTACTCTCTTATTTACATTTAATTATCTGCTTAGTAAGAAATTAAGAGAAAAATATTAAAAAGGCACAATTAAAGGATATAACCAATTCACCCCCCCTCTTGGTTTATTACCACGCTAATAATTCCGCTGCAGCGATTCTAACAATTGGTATCAGAGCTTGCTTTGATAGTCATTCAAATGGCAGGATCACATCAAACCTTTGCAGAGGGTGCATCAATCAATAGACCCCCACTATTCACAGGTGAGAACTATGCATTCTGGAAGGTAAGGATGCAAATATTTATTGAATCTATTGATTGTGAAATTTGGGATGTTATTGCGTCTGGTGCTTCTGTTCCTACTAACAATATACAGGAACCAAAGCCTCGTGGTCAATGGACCATTGAAGAAAAGAGAAGATTTCAGAATGACGTTAAAGCTCGGAACATTATTGCATCAGCATTGACTGTTGATGAGTTCTATAGGGTTTCTGTTTGCAAAACTGCTCAAGAAATGTGGGACGTACTCAGAGTGACACATGAAGGAACAGATGACGTAAAGAGGGCAAGGAAGAACTCCCTAATTCAAGAGTATGAAATGTTCCGGATGAAGCAAGGAGAAACAATTTCTGACGTTCAAAAACGCTTCACCAACATTGTCAATCATCTCATTGGACTGGGTAAGTCATTCGATACTGATGAATTAAACATTAAAATTTTGAAGTCTTTAGACAGGTCGTGGCAACCTAAGGTGACTGCAATCTCGGAGTCACAAAACCTCAACACCATGACTATGGCAGCGTTATTTGGAAAGTTGAGGGAACATGAATTAGATCTTGGAAGACTTGATGAAGAAGAAGCTAAAGCCAAAACCAACAAGAAAAGTTTGGCGTTAAAATCAGAGGTTGATAGAAGCAAAGGTAAATCGGAAGATGAAGACTCAGACGATGAGGAAAACTTAAGCCTCGTGATCAAAAGATTAAACAAATTTATGAAGTCTAAAGGTAAAGGAAGGTTTAGGTACGAGAAGAAAGATAATCAAGCATCTTCCTCAAATTACCGATGCTACAGCTGTGGAGAAAAGGGGCATCTAAAGGCAGACTGTCCAAATCTAAAGAAAGGTGAAGACAAAAAGGAGAAAAGATTCTTCAAGAAAAAGAAAGCATACATTGCATGGGAAGACGATAATGAGACCATTTCAGATTCAAGCGACTCAGATGAAGAAGCCAACATCTGTTTAATGGCAGATGATGACAATGTCAGCCAAGTAAGTAGCTCACATTATTCTGATAATAATAGTCAGGTTGATGAAGATGAATTGCATGAAACATATGCTGCATTGTTGATTGAATCTGAAAAACTAAATATTTCTCATAAAAAGCTGAAAAAGGATTTTAAAAATTTAAAATATGAATTTGACAACCTTCTTGAAGAAAATAAAAATTTGAAGTTTACTTCTGAAAATCTCAATAAATTAAATGATGCTTTGAAAACTGAATTTTCAAATTCATCTGAAGAAAACAGAAATTTGAAAAATAAATTTTTATATCAAGCAGAAGAAATCAGGAACTTGAAAAGTAAAGTGCTATATTATGAAAAAGAAAAATATGTTGCTAATCATGAATGTGAGTCTTGCATACAATTCAAATATTTTTCTGAACAAACAACCTTAGGAGAATGTAGCAAAAATAATGAAAATAAGGTTGTTAAAAATGAGTATGTTCCTAAAATTATACAAAATATTAGAACCCGTAGAATATGGGTAGAAAAAGGAACATCTCATGGGAACACAAACGTTGCATCATGCTTTTATTGTATGAAAAAGGGTCATACTTCAAATAAATGTAAAATTAAGCATTATGGTGTTCCAAGTGGTAGATATGTTTGGGTTGCTAAATAATTTGAATCTAACCCAAAAGGACCCATACAAAGAAGTTGGGTACCTAAAATAGCTTGTTTGTTCCTTTCTTTTGCAGGTAGTACAAAAATCAAGAAAAGTCATGTGGTGTCTTGATAGTGGTTGCTCAAAACACATGACAGGAGACATAACAAAATTTACAAACTTTAAAGAAAAGGAACAAGGCTTTGTTACCTATGGTGACAACAACAAAGGAAGAATTCTTGGAAAAGGGGATATAGGAAGCAAAGACACCTTGATGATCAAAGACGTTCTATATGTAGAAGGACTGAGGCATAACTTAATTAGCATCAGTCAACTGTGCGACAAAGGATTCAAGGTAACTTTTGAGAAGAATTCTTGCACTATTTTTCAGAATGATTCTTCTGAAATTGCTTTAAAAGGAGTTAGATATAATAATATCTATCTAATTGATTTAGAAAACGTATTAAACAAAAATATCTCATGTTTAGTTGTTAAAGAGGAAAACCCATGGTTGTGGCACAGGCGTGCTGCTCATATACATATGCAACAACTTAACAAACTAGTATCTAGAGAACTAGTAATTGGCTTACCAAAATTAAAATTTGTAAAAGATAAATTATGTGATGCATGTCAAAAGGGAAAACAAGTTAAAAATTCCTTTCATTCAAAAAATATTGTTTCAACTTTAAAACCGTTAGAACTCTTACATTTGGATTTATTTGGTCCTTCAAGGATAAAAAGTTTTGGTGGAAACTATTATGCTTTAGTTATTGTTGATGATTTTTCAAGATATACTTGGACTCTGTTTCTCACTCTTAAGAGTGAAGCTTTTAAAGAATTTAAAAAGTTTGCTATTTTAATTCAAAATGAAAAGGATTTAAGAATAAAAGCTATTAGAAGTGACCATGGTGGTGAATTTCAAAATGAACTATTTGAAAATTTTTGTGAAGAACATGGTATTTCTCATAACTTTTCTTCGCCTAGAACTCCCCAACAGAATGGAGTAGTAGAAAGAAAGAATAGATCATTAGAGGAACTTGCTCGTACTATGTTAAATGAAAATAATGTTCCTAAACAATTTTGGGCTGATGCTGTAAGTACTGCTTGCTATGTCTTAAACAGAATGTTAATCCGACCTATTTTAAAACGTACACCTTATGAACTCTTTAAAAATAGAAAACCAAATGTTTCCCATTTGAAAATCTTTGGTTGCAAATGCTATGTTTTGAACAATGGAAAACAGAATTTGGGAAAATTTGATTCAAAAGCTGATGAAGGAATTTTTCTTGGATATTCTTTAACTAGCAAAGCATATAGAGTCTTTAATAGAAATCTGCTTACAATAGAAGAATCCATACATGTTACTTTTGATGAAATTGTGGACCTTGAGGCAAAACCTCTTGAGTCAGAAGAATTTGATGCAGGAACAAGTGAAAATTCATCAAAGGAGACAAATGAAGAAAAGAATGATGACGATCCTCAAGATAAAGATTTAAATAAAATATGGCAACAACCTAGAGGATTATCTTTGGACAACATAATTGGCGATATCACACAAGGGGTAAACACAAGAAGTAATACTGCAAATTATTGTATGAATGTTGCTTTTGTGTCACAGATTGAACCAAAGAACGTTAAAGAAGCCCTTCAAGATGAAAAATGGTGTATCGCAATGCAAGAAGAACTCAACCAGTTTGAAAGAAATCAAGTATGGGAATTAATTCCCAGAAAAGACACTCATCAAGTAATTGGAACTAAATGGGTGTTCAGAAACAAACTGGATGAAGAAGGAAACATAACCAAGAATAAAGCTAGGCTTGTCGCAAAAGGATATAGTCAAGAAGAAGGTATAGATTATGATGAGACATACGCTCCAGTTGCCAGGTTAGAAGCAATACGCCTACTTCTTGCTTATGCATCTATGATGAAATTTAAATTATTTCAAATGGATGTTAAAAGTGCTTTTCTAAACGGTTATATCAAAGAAGATGTATTTGTTGAACAACCACCTGGTTTTGAAGATTTTAAAAACCCAAATCACATCTACAAATTAAAGAAAGCACTATATGGTTTAAAACAGGCACCTAGATCTTGGTATGAACGTCTGAGCAATTTTCTAGTAGAAAATAATTTTAACAGAGGAAAAATTGATTCAACTTTATTTATTAAAAAGAATGGAAAACATTTTCTACTTGTTCAAGTATATGTAGATGACATTATTTTTGGTTCATCTAATGCATCTCTCTGCGAGAATTTTGCTAAGTCCATGCAGGGAGAATTTGAGATGTCAATGATGGGAGAACTTACCTTCTTCCTCGGACTTCAAATCAAACAAATGGAGGAAGGAACCTTTATATCTCAAACCAAGTATTGCAGGGAAATTCTTAAAAAGTTTGAGATGGACAACGTCAAAGAAGCATCAACCCCCATGGGGACATCCTGCTACTTAGACAAAGATGAGACAGGTAAAGAGGTAATCCAGACCAAATACAGAGGTATGATTGGCTCTTTATTATATCTCACTGCTAGTAGACCTGACATCATGCAAAGTGTATGTGTGTGTGCTAGGTTTCAGTCAAGCCCTAGGGAGTCTCATCTCACTGCTGTAAAACGTATCTTTAAATATCTTAAGGGGACAACATCCTTTGGGTTATGGTATCCTTCAGGCGCTGAACCTAGTCTTGTAGGATTTTCTGATGCTGATTATGGAGGCTGTAAAATAGATAGGAAAAGCACCAGTGGCACCTGTCACTTTTTCGGTAGCTCCTTAGTCTCTTGGCACTCTAAAAAACAAGCCTGTGTAGCCTTGTCAACCACTGAAGCTGAATATATTGCTGCGGGTAGTTGTTGTGCACAGATCTTATGGATGAAACAGCAATTAGTAGACTACGGTATTCATTTGGATCATATTCCGCTTAAGTGTGATAACACCAGTGCCATAAAACTCACCAAAAATCCCATCATGCATTCTAGAACCAAGCATATAGAAATTAGGCATCATTTTATTAGAGACCATGTCCAAAAAGGTGATTGTGAAATGGAGTTTATAGATTCTAAGCATCAATTAGCAGACATTTTCACCAAACCTTTGCCTAAGGATAGATTTTTTGAGCTTAGGAGAGATCTTGGAATATTAGACATAGTAAAATAGGCATATTTAGAATTAATCTGGCATTTTTCGCTGTTTAACGCATTTAATCTGCTTATAAATCGATTAAAAACGCTGCCTCTAGATTTGCGACTGGATTAATCGATTAATCCAAGTATTAATCGATTACATAATCGATTAAAACTTCCTTTAATCGATTAAATACGCTCCAGGAAATTTTTTAAACAATTCTTTCGCAATCCAGCCGTTGCCAACGGCCATAAACGGCCTAAGCCTATATATACACCCCTTGGTCCCCATTCTCCTTACTTGCACCCACCTTAAGCCTATTCCTTCTACTTTCTCTCTTCTTTCACCCAAATCCTTGCCTTTCCACTATTTTCAATGGCTGAATCTTCAAGAAGGAGGAGACGAAGAACCAGTGCTGTGTCAGAGAATCCAGTTCAAACAAGAGATGCTACGGTAGAAGGGTGGCTCTCCGATGAAGCGGACCAACTGTCTTTCTCACGTTTCTGGAAGGAAAGGAAGCTGATCAAACAGAAGTTCATTGATCTATCATGGTATATATCTTACAACTTTTCCTTCCCAAATCTCATCATTGAACAAGGAGTTCAACACCTTATGGAACTCCGTGGAAGGTATTATCCGGATCTCGTTCGCACCTTCTATTTCAATTTAAAGATCCGGGATGGGGTGTTCCAAACAAGAGTAAAAGGAGTAGACATTGTCTTGGACAATGACATTTGGATTAATGTTGCAAAGGTCCCTGTATTAGAGCATTCTCAGACTATCCCAGATGACTTTGCACAGTTCAACAAGATTGTGGTCTACCAATCCTTTCTCCGCAATCCTCGTCTGCACAATGCGCGTCTTTTCCTTGCAGGTGGACTCAAGATGGAAGAACGTCTCCTGCACTACCTCATTGTCTGGATTTTGTGCCCCAGAGGATCCAACCATGCCCAATGCTCTGAGACTGATCTAATCATCATGTACGGTATTCTTCAGAGCATTCCTCTCAATTGGCCTCATTTGATTAAGACAATCATGTACAAAGCCAAGAGGTTAGATGTAGCCCCTCTTCCATATCCTCTCCTAGTTTCCCAAATCTGTGAGTACAAAGGAGTGGATATCACCAATGAAAACCATGAGACTGTCCTCCCTGGTCATAAGGTTGGAGATAATTCCCTAAGACAAATGGGTTTTATCAAACAGGGACAATCTTACATACATCCTGAGGATGCTATTGAGGGCAATGAAGATGAAGCTGAAGATATTCCAATGTCTGATCCCACAAATGTTGCTGGCCCATCTCAAGTCCATGAGGAATATAGTCTAGAAAGTCTCTCTAGACAAATGACTGAGATGACTCGTCTTCAAACTGAGATGATGAACATCCAAAACATTCGCCATGCAGAAATTTGTACTCATCTCAGAAATTTAGACACTAGGGTTTCAGGTTTAGAGCAACATCTCTTTAGTGAAAGTGATGAATTCTAGGAATTATTTGCTTGTCTTGTTTGTTTGGTGTTATGATTATGTGCATCCTCAATAAAAAGTGTTGTTTATTTTATTTTTCGATATGCCTTATCTCTTTTTATTTAGGGGGAGCACGCAGTTTTTTTTCTTCTGATCAAAAAAAGGGGGAGAAAACTAGCTTATAAAGCTTATAACTATTATTTTCTATTAATCTCTCTTTTTATGAGTTGTGACTATTTCAGATTATTAAAAAGCTTTGAACTCAGAGGAATTTTTTGATCATCATCAAAAAGGGGGAGAATGTTGGCAAAAATCACGTATGAAGTTTTGATGATGAACAGAGTTGCACAAGTCAAGACAAATTAAGGATTGATGTATTTTTATAAAGCTTTTGTAATAATCTAAGTTGATAAAGTAGTGCTCACAAATGTATTATGACTGATTATTGTAATTTACATTTAAATGTTGTTGAGATTCGTCAACATTCTGTTTTAATCGATTAAACCTAGTTTTAATCGATTAAAACCGAGGCTGGCCTTGAAAGCCCAAGTGCCACTGGAATAATCGATTAAAGTGTATAATAATCGATTAGCTAATCGATTAGTCCTGAGAATAATCGATTAACACTGACCGTTGGGGTTTTCAGATTTGAAAAACTAGCCGTTGTACTCATTTTAATCGATTAATACTTATGTTAATCGATTAAATACGTTAGATGGCCAGTTTTCGTAGAATGGAAGAGTATTAGGCTGAGTCTATAAATTGGCTCACTATTTCTCTCAAAAATAACTCTTCCCTTGTGCTCTAGTACTCTGAACTCTTTTGAGAACTCTGTGAATTTGCTGAAGCTAAGGAAACTCTTGTCTGCAAAGTCCTGAAGTGGTACTGCGGTGACGGAGGAATAGCTTGATCATCCTTGGTGTGTCTGAGGAAGTGTTTGGAAGAGAATCATCCTTCGTGAAGCATTCGAAGGAGGTGATCATCCTTTGTGAAGATTCAAAGGAGGTGTAAGTTCATCTCTTGTGGTTTCAAGAGAGGTGGTAATTTCTAAACTGTTACAAATTATTTTTCTGTGTGACTAATATTTGTAATTGTTTTGTGATAGTGAAAAAGGTTTATCTTGTTTGAGATAAGCGACTGGACGTAGGATCCTAGTGATCTGAACCAGGATAAAATACCTGTGCAATTTTTCTCTTTCCCTTACTCTCTTATTTACATTTAATTATCTGCTTAGTAAGAAATTAAGAGAAAAATATTAAAAAGGCACAATTAAAGGATATAACCAATTCACCCCCCCCTCTTGGTTTATTACCACGCTAATAATTCCGCTGCAGCGATTCTAACATATCTCCGTCCACCCTTTGTGCAATGCACTGGCAACAAAAACTCCACGCACGGCCTTTGCATTTGAACTGTTCTTAGAAAAAGCATCCAGTTCATATACTCCAGTTCCATTGGAAAAGTAATCAGCTAGCTTCAATGGAGTATCTGGGGTCAAGTAAGACACATTGTTGACAGTGTAGCGAGATAATCCATCAATAGTTGCTACAGACGCGTTTAGAATGAAAGTCTCAGATATTGTCACATTTGAAACATTGAACGTTCCCTGAGGATTAGGCCTTGCAGCTCCAGTGGTCAGGTTCCACCTTTATTTCAAATAAAACCACAATGTGAATGTTTGCATATGTTCTAAACATTGACTCTAGGATCTAAGTTTTCGTAACTGCTCAACTTTTTTTGGGGGCATTATTGATATTGCAAACATTATAGTATGTTGACAATAAGAAAGCACACAAACAAACGCAAGAAATTTGAGCTACACTACACAAGCACCATTTTGTGGCCTGCAGTTACCTGATGGATTTTGCTTGGTTGATGGAGAATTGCACATCAAAGGGATCTGGACCACTTGGGAGAGACCCCTTTGCTGGTGTGGTAGAGTTATCATAATGAAGCACAGCAACGCCGACGAGAGTGCTATTATCTGTGGCATTACTCATTTTAGGAGAGGCCACTATGTAGTAATCAGCAGCATCTTCATTTGCTGTGACAAGAACTGAATAGGATTGACCTACATGAACATCAAGAGACTCCAACTCTATTTGATTGACGTAAGAACCTTCAGTTTCAACCAAAACCATTTGATGATTTTGAATCCTGAAGTTGAAGCTCCAAGTTGTCCCTACGTTTGATATCCTTAGCAGATATGTTTTTCCTGAGACACATCATCCTAAAGGAGTTAAGTTAATTGACAACATGATCAAATCATAAAGTGAGTCACTAGCCTTTCTCTTATCCAGTTCTCACCTTGTGTAACATTGATAGACTCATACGACACAGAAAAATTGTTCATATACGGTCTTTTTCCGTTTATTAGCATCCAATCAGGAGGAAGAGCCTTAGCAGTAGACAACGTGTACCTAATATCCTGGTCGAAATAATATTCAGAAATAGCAACAAAAATAAATACAAAATAAGGAACTATCAATAAATTAAAAATCATGAAATGAAGTATCATTCCATGGAATTGCTAAAGGCATAATAATGTCAATGTTTAAAAGTGAGTATCGATAGTCACAAGGCAAGAAAGCAGTCAGTTACCTTGTAGCTGGTGCTGTACCAGTCTCCAATCAGAAGATCAAATTCTGCCTCTGGTTTTGGAAAAGGAACACTAATCACAGGTCGATTGTTGACTCGAATTGGACCAAACCCTCCACCAGCTTTAAGGAAATTGATGGAAGGAAAATAGGAGAATGTGCCAATCTGGTCTTTAACTTGGAAATCATAAGTCCAATTCCAACCAGCTGGAATGGGGCAGTTTGTGCCAGAAACACCATCTTGCCATGAATCCAACCTTTGTTGTATACCATTCCTACATCAAAATGAAAATATATATGAATCTTGGAAGTGATCATCAGTAAGACTAATTGATTATTTGCAGAGATAAAGAAAGAGAAAAGTATGTACAGAATACCACGTAAACAGCAAGGGATCATCTAAACCATTGAAAACATTGACATGAATATTATCATTTGTTGTTGCATTTATAAGGGGTCCCGGGAACATGCCATTGATTGTTATTACCTGCAAAATATATGAGCAACAATATTAGTGAAGAATGCATGAGTAAGACAAATAAAAAAAGATGAACAGATGAAAGGTACTCATAATCCGCACAGGTTGATCAGTAGAAACAGGTTTTAAATTGAAGTCAATGGAAACGTGCCAATCAAGGAATATATCAGCAGCAATGGCTGTTGTGATTAAGAATGGTAGCACCAGAATTGCACAGATAGCATGTTTGAGTTGAGGAGCAACAAAACCTGCAGCCATTGAAATGCTACCACACTTTCTTGCTTTGGATGTGACTATATCAGTGCCTCTTATCAGCTGGCTTTCAAGAACAACGCCCTAACAGTTTAAATAGCTTTGAACTTATCAACTGCTAAACATGCAAGGAACAAAAGTCCGAGAGGTTCTGTTCATTTCAAATATAACAGCCGGCCAAAGAAAAATCATAAATGTTGAAAATTTACTAATTTACCAGAAGCATTCAATTTCTTATTATGTAAATGTTTGATATTATTGTCATCATATTAACACAGTGCCATATAATTAAATAAGTGATGAAGTTGTATAAGACTAATAATTTTTCTAAGATGTTTTATAGTTTGGGTTGTTAAATTTATAATATCATAACATACTCTATATTACTATTAATGAAAATGTATTAAAAACACGGAATTATTTTATTTTTTACGTAATTGTTTATTTTTTTTCTCTTACATAATTTTATTGATAAATTTCAGCAGTAGGGGTTGAAGTTGAGTAGAATAGTGGTTCAAAAAGCTATATCCCTATCCAAACAAAAACTAAATACAAAAAGATAGTATGTATCATAACATCCCAACGTGTACGTAAAGTTATAACATTCCAACGTCTCAAGTGTTCTTCTTCACATCTTATTCTTTATGCCATAACTAGATAAACATCATTATATAAATACTATGCTATTAATATTAAATATTTTAACTTAATTTTTTTATGATGATTATTTGTAATTTGCTATATTATCAAAGTTTTCTTAAAACTTAGTTGAAAATAATTATTTTAAGACTAAATAATAATGGGGATATCATGTTACTCTAAAAAGTAAAAATGGGAATATAATGAAAATGTTTAAAATCTTAACTCTATAAATATAAGAAAAATCAATTTTTTTATTTTAATATCTAATATTAGGTTTAAAAAATATTTTTTATTAAAAATTGTTAAAGTATTACCACTTAAAACTGTTAATTCTGATGTTAATTATTAATTAAGATATAAGAAGAAACTCTTTTGTTGATTCTTCAAGTCCTCAATCCGCAATAATCTTACTTAAATTCTTAACTTATTTAAACTTCAATATTAAGTGATCAATCAACAATTAAAAAATGAAATAGACTTCAATTTACCAAAAAAAAAGTAATTTTCAAGTCTATTTGTACAAATATCTAAAATATATTTATCAAGCCTCTAGTCTCATCCCCAAGTTAATTAACACATTCTAATAATTATTATTCTTTTTGTTTACATTTTTTTTTATCAATGTATCATTTTGATAGTTTTTGTTAAAAGTCTTAAGTTGACTAGAGATAAGACCAAATTATAACATATAATTGAGGTGCAAATCTCACCTTACAAGGCAGTTTTGTGACTTAAACCTAATTTTCTAATAGTTTTCTCCCATAGTAATAAACTAAACATGTTTGTACCTAATTTTTCTTTTATACATATGGTCACAAGTGTAGAGTTTGAATCCTGTCCAGAAGAACCTAATTATCTTATAGGCATGAAAGTAAAAATGTCACGTAATAAAACTAAAAATTCAAAATTATGGAAATATCCATCTCAAGCATCCTCTTGTGAGAGTTATGGAAATAGGCTGGAAAAAAATAAAATAAAATTGGAGCATATGATCATCCAAACTATCTGAATGTGACAATTGATATGATACAAAAACCTGCCATAACTATAGTATCCCTATTGAAAAATCTGTTAAACATATCATGGTGCTGCATATTTACTAAGAACAGCAACCACCTCTTTGAGATGTCTCATACAACTGTTTTTGATTTTGCCTTCTCAGTGCAAGAGACCCTTTTTCCCTTAAACCTGGCACATCCAATATCTGTAAATGTTAAATGGAAGAACAAAGAATTTAGCAAGTCACATGTTGTCGAAAATTTAAGGAATTACATGAAGAACAGAAAGAAGAGATTTAATATCAGATATGATTATACACACACACACACACACACATATATATATATATATATATATATATATACCTTCAATGAGAGATCGTTAAAGCATTGCTGAACATTTTCTCTAGTTTTAGCACTACACTCTAGGAACAAGCATCTATGTTGCTGTGCAAGAGCCATTCCCTCTTCTTTGCTTACAGCTCTTTCACTCTCCTGAAAAATAACACAACTGATAGTCTTCAAAATCCAAACAATGAAATGCAGGAAAACAATACTCAGGAACAAATTGAAGTTCTATTCCAATTCCAAAACAAATTATTACTTCAAAATCAGAGAGTATGAAGAAAAAGATAGCATAAGCTCTATGGTTTCAGTCTTTTACCTTATCCACCTTATTTCCAACAAGAATTTTGATGCTATCATGATTAGTAGAATAAAGCTCAACTTCTTTTGCCCATATATCGATAAGATTTGTAAATGTCTCACGTCGTGTCACATCATAGACTAAATAGAAAACAGAAAGAAAAAAAAAGAAAAGGTATTAGATGCAGACACTAAAGGCAATACTGAAAAAGCATAAAGAAGCAAATGTTCATGCAAGTACAAGCATTATTTTCAAGAACATAGATATAGATAGAATACCAAGAATGATTCCATGTGCACCTCTGTAATAAGAACTTATTACTGTTCCAAACCTCTCTTGACCAGCTGCAAACATTAAATGAAAGTTATAATCCGTTGACAACAACTCACCATTGCAAGGTGAAACCTGTGTAAGTTCTTATTGCATACACACAAACTTGATGATCTAATTCTTAACCACGTATTAAGCAATATTATCATTACAACAATGTTCAGAGAGCAGAAAACTGAGGTAGTAAAAGGAACATTCTTCACTGCATAAATCGCATGAGAAAATCCTTCAGCAAAAATATGATTAAAAAGTATAAATATGTTACCTGTGTCCCAAATAGTGAGCTTCAGTCTCTTACCAGCAACTGTGAAAAACTTTATCTTGAAATCCACACCTTAAATGATTCAAGAACCAACAGCTCAGTATGTAACAGTGTGATGGCACAACAAATTACTCTGCAAAATTCCTTATGCTATGAAGCACTCAATCATATGGAAAGTATAAAGTTTAAAGTCAAATGCCTCAAAATTATAATAAACCATAACCAACTGTAAGAGACAAATAAAAGACCATGAACAAAGAAGGTCAAATGTATCACCGCACAAAATCAATTGCTTCAACTTTCAAATAAGATACTGATAATGAAAATAAAATTCCTCAAAAAATAAAAAATGGGTGATTTAGCAAATTTCAACGAATATGACATTCATCACGAAAAATGTTAAGCAAGAGTTCAGTTATTTTCCTGTTTTCTTTTGAAATTGATATCAATTTTGCTAATAATTAAAAAAAAATGCCACATTGTTTTTCAAGATTCTGGGAAGAAAATTTCACTCACAAATGGTGAAACAGAATCTTGAAATGTAATGGAAATAAAATCTTGAAAACCTTGTGAAAAAACAAGGTACTGGTGTAGCTATTAGGAAAATGGTATCAACTGAATGGAAATTAAAAACAAATCAAACCCTCTCTAAGATAAGACCAAGTCCAATTTCAATTCTAGGCAGACCATATAAGAGATTTCTTTTCCCAATTCAGAAAAGTTGTTCGCAAAATGGGTTAACCAAAGTGTTTCTCCGGCACAAGTCAAACCAAATCCAAAGAATAAAAATTGGCATATGGTCCAACAAGAAGATACGGATATAAAAAATAAAAGGGAACCAGAAATTAGAGTAAAATATTAAAGACCAAAAGGTCCACAAAAGATATCTGAAAACTGAAAGAAAGCTGACTTGACTCGGTAAACACTTTCCACAAGAATGCATGAGTCTATGAAACACTTTAAATGAAAAGATTTCAAAAAGAGACCCTCATCATTGTTTGACAGAAGTCTTGATAAAGGCGTTGAATTTGCAAGAACACAGCATGATCCTGTGCCACCCTGTTCCGTTTTCCAAAGCAAAAAAGAAAAAACGAACCGAAATTCACAGAACAGAAGCAAAAGAAAGTACCAATGGTGGGGGAGAGATCATGGATAGAGTTAGAATTGGAGATGAAGCTGAGGAGAAGACTACTCTTGCCAACAGCAGAATCACCAATCAAAAGAACCTTGAAGGAGTAGTCGTAGCTGCTACTGCCAACTCTTGAAGCAGAACCCATGTTTTGTTTTTGTCTTTTACCACCTTCAATTCAAAACTGGACCATGGTTGTCTTGTCTCTCTCCCTTTTTCAGGGTGAAGAATTGAAAAAGCAAAGATTTTTGTTTGAAGATGAGAGAAAGAGGTGAGGTTGGGAAGATAGTTCAGGCGGTTGAGAGTTTGGTCCAAGAAGATCAAAATTCACAATGGTTAGGACAAATGTCTTCTTTCTTCCTTGTGCACTTTTTCTTCTTTTTTTTTTTTTAATTTATTAAGAATGAGATTGGATTGAGTTCACGCGCGTTTCTTGTTTCACACAACATGGGACTTTGTTCTTTCAAGTGTGCCGGCCATATTAGTGTTTTGTCTCCTTCTCACTCAATACTTTCTGAAACAAAACCACACATCATCATTTTTACTTCCTTCTTCGTAACTACTCACTCCATTTTACTTCAAAATATGGACTATTTTTCTTTACCTCCTTTCATAAATGTAAAAACACTAATATTATAAAAAAATATTATATGTATGTCAAAAATCATTTTACTTTTTGAACTTAATTTGCTTATAAAGAATTGACTTCATGGTTAAACAATTCCTTGTATATCAATGATTTGGGTTCTAGATTTGGACAATATTTAAATAACTCGTCTATTCAAAATATACTATATTGATGCTTGAATTGTGTGTTTAAAATGGTCAAAGAAAGCTGCAATTAATATCAAAATTTGATCATAACTGTTGTTTATTTGAAAAGAAAAAGCCCTTAATCTAGGCAAGTTTATCAGTTAGTGAAATTTAGGTAGGTTGATGAATAAACTCAGCAAAAGAGAAATGATAATGTACTAAAAAGATTTAGTTTACCAAATTAATTGACATAACTCCATTTTTCTTGTAAAGAGGTAAATGTCATTGTCCTGGCATTTTCTACAGAAATTTCCTTCCTAGAAGGAAACTACAAACAAAGCAACAAACCAGATAAAAAGAGCATGTAACTAGTACATCAAAAATAAGCATAGAACTAAAGCAAAAGCAATATCAATTCCGTGCTTGTCGAAGTTTCCATATTTGTCATTTTTTATTTTTGTAAGAAAAACTCTCTATAGTAGGTGTAATTTAACTCTTGGTTAAATACTTTGTTAAGCTCAAAATAACTGATAATCTGATTGAAATTACTTACCTGAATAATGTCCAAAACATAATACAAGATTTTCTAGAAAAAATGTTTTCAGAAGCGAATCATCCATGTTGTACGTTTTAGTTTTATCAAACCAAACTAGTAACACTGATACAAAATTAAACGTATAATTTGTAGCATCAAAGAAACACTACATTTTGGAAAATTAACGACAAAAGTCGTGCAAATTTACGTCACCATCCTCTGCACAAGTTCTTGGCAACAAACACATCACAGTGCTAACTGATATATACGTCTCTCTGTTTGGTCTATGATTTGAGTTTTGAATGGAATTAGGTAAAGTTTAGTGACATGATATAGTAATAATATTTTGGTGTTTGGATTATTTAAATTAAAATTGAATAAAATATGATAAATTTTATTGGTCAGCTTGTTTATTATAAGCTAAATTTACTACTGATTAAGAGCAGTGAACATGAAAAAATGGATATAGAAAAGCAGTGTTAGTTATTGCGTGTTGAGCTGGTAATCCATATAAATCAACATATGATGATATCTTACTTCAATTTGAAACTTAAATCTCTTGCAATAAGTGATTAAGTACTATAGAAAACACAGCGTGAGGTGATAATGATCTCGAGATTAATTTGGTCTTTCTCCACTTTTATAACACGTAAATTTCAATTAGAATATTAATAAAATAAAGACTTAAAGAGAGAAAAAAATTATGATGAAAATGTTTACCACTAAAGAGTGTATACACAGAAGCAATAATGAAATGTATCACACAATACACAATACTTAGAGTTTTAATACTATTACTCTTCTTCAAGTATAATCTAATAAATCTATTGAATGAATATTAAATTCACATAATTAGATTATAGTTGATTCTTTAACATTTACCCTCTTTAATTTATCGAATTCAAAACAAAATCTTACTAAGTATGTTTTTCGTGCAATGGAACACTTATATATAACAAGAACACATATTTATTAATTTAATCGATTAAATTATTTTTTTAATCGATTAAAATTTGCACACAATTTTAATCAATTAGGTTTTTTTCTTAATCGATTAAAACATGAAGAAATTTTCCTGATGTATATCAAACTTTTTTAATCGACTAGATTATTTTTTTAATTAATTAAAATTTACAAAGTTTTAATCAATTAGCTAATTTTCTTAATTGATTAAAAGAGAGAATTACACATCAATTTTTGATAGTTTTAGCATTTTGTATAAATCATCAAAAAAATTATTCATTTATAATCAAATCAAATTAAAAACATAATTAACAATTTATTTGGATTACTTGAAGGGCTATCTCTGTCAACAATTCCAAAGTGTTAACCATTGCATAACTTCACAAAATAATAAAGTGTAAGGTAAAAGTAGGACATATATATGAAAGTCTTTTTAAGTATTTAAAATACTTTTGTAACTATGCACAAGCCATTGTTTGGCAAGCTATATATATGTCTAAAAAAGTGGATTTTAGTGAAGTGGTGCAGCAATACCCACATAATTTGATAAAAAATGAACACAATCTATTAATTATTCCTATTATATGATATGACCACATGATACTACTATTATGTCCACGCAACAAGTTAAAGTAATGTTCCCAAATTCATTTCCTTCATCGTGTCCACACACCAACGTTAACTTTCTACATTTCTTTCAAAGTCACGTTAACAACAAATCTTTCAATTCCCAAATTCTTTTACGACTAAAAAAACTCAAAACTCCACATTACTATACACAAATACTTCATAATCATAAGCAAATATAAGGAATGTATAAGAAACTTGTTTTTTCTCCTTGTTATTTAAAATACAATTTAATTGGAATACATTGATGGTGATTATTCAATTGAATTTGCCTCTAATAAAGTAGTATAAATTAATGTGATTTATTTAAGTTGTAAATGAGAACATAATAATAACAACACATTTGTTCCTAGTACGCAAAGTTGTTTTTCTTATCAATACATTATACTATTTTAGTTACATTGTAAAGATTTGCTCAATCTAAAGAAGTGGGACCGCATTTAATTTCAAAGTTGTATATGTAACAAGGATTTTTGTGATAATTACTTTAAAAATTATTTATATTCACTCTAGTAACGTAACATTTCATAACCACTATAAATTATTTATATAATTATAATTATAGTTATAAACGATTGAGTTTACAAAAACAAAATACAATAGTATAAGTTTTAAAGTTATATAAAATACAATATTTTAAGTGGATCTCAAAAGTGAACTTGCATTTTATCGAAAGATATAATTTAAATATTCATCTTAAAACAACTAAACAAAAGGTAAGTTAATATTGATTTTGTTGGGTACAAACAAAGTTTCACATCAGAAAAAATAAGAGATGAACATGGGTTTATATACACATAAGATATCTCCATTGATAAGAGGCCTTTTGGAGTGGTACCAAAAGCATATCCGTGAGGGCTGGTCCAAAGCGGACAATATCTTATCAATGTGAAGACTTATGTGTATGTGTGAGTGTGTTGAACCTCCCAACAGCTGGGTAAATACAAATACCAATGAAATTTAAACTCAATCATATAAGAGATTGACATCACTTTCTATCCAAAACCTTAAGACAATGAGTTAATAGATATTTCACTTTTATATAGTTTTTACTTTCTTATTTCTATCCAATGTAGACTTGGACTCACATTTAGATTCCCAACAAAATTTGTCTAATGCAACTATTCTTCCTTATGGACCTATCAAAACAAATTTCACATTTCAATAACAATGAATCCAATAATAAATTAATAAATATAAATGTATATAATTAATTTTATAATTTTAGTAAGTCCTATACCGATAACATTCAACAATCTTATCATATAACTAAATTTGTCTATAATGATTGATTCTCTTATCTAACAATTACTTGTTTCTCAAGTTATATAAAAAGTAGGACATGAAAGCACACTAAAACTTCTAGAAATCTAAAGAAGCATCACCAAATCAACTAAACTCTCATTAGAAGTTAGACTAGTTGAAAGAATAATTTTTTTAATGGAAAGGATTAGTCAAATCTTGAATTACTAACCTATAAAATAAGTAAGAATAAAAGGACTTTAGAGCAAAAAAAAACTTATTAATAACTCAAATTTCAATTTCAATTGGTTGAAGATACCTTACTTAGATCACTTTGTAGCTAACGATCTACATTGGAGAAAAGGATAAAAGAATGTTTCAGATAATGATGAGAAACAATTATAGAAAATCAGAAAAATAATAAAGAGAAACTAAAAAATCAAAGACAAAGAGAAGGATGATGAAGTGAATGAAGAAAGAAAACAAAAGGACCTACGGATTCTTAAACTATGGCAACAGTTTGGTGCCCATATTAACACTTTGATTTCAAGCTACTGTGATGGAGGGACAGAATACTCAAATTTAAAAGGTGGAATACGAAGAAAATATTAGGTATGAGAAAAAAAAGGAAACAAAAGAGTTTAATAAAAGGAAGAGAATAACATTTTTATTTATTTATTGAAAGTGTTTAGGAATGATAAGCCTTTGTAAATCTTTCTGAAAAGGACGTGTTGTTGAGATTTGGTTATTATATTCTCAAATCCATGATGTGGATTTGTTTTTATAGAATGTAATGGATTTCCTTTTTGTTATGGTTCAACCTTCTTTAATAAAGTTGTATTTTAAGGAAACGTTATCTAAGGTGTGTCACCTTTAGATATGAAAAAGATAGCATTTGTTCAACGAATGTTTGTTAACCATTTATAGTCTCACAAACAATCTTAAAATAGTGTTGTTAAAAAGGTCGTTTTTAGTGTAATGTTTATGTTTTTACCATATTATTCTTCAAACAAAATTAAGATAAAATATATTTTTTCCAAAATTATCAACTTCTTCAATTTTTATTCATTTCCCTTTAATTTACTTTTCTTAAAAGGATATAAGTTGGACGCAAATGATAAATTAGGAATGAGTAAACGTTAGAAGTTGTAATCACTACTATAGAAAAAGTTGTACTACGAAATGGAAAGAGTCTTTTCATTGTTAATTTCAATATGTTTAGATTCTTTATTAAAACACCAAACTTACGTTTTGGACATGAAAAATGAAAGTTGCCCTAATCATCTTAATTTTGATGCAAGTCACATATTTATATTCAACTTAGTTTGACATTAAATTAAATATACAGTTAAATAGGAGATTTTGATCAAACTAATTTATTTATAGTATAAATTAGGTTTGAGAAGTTTGAATTTGATGAGGGAGATGCATGATGGTATAATGGGGACAGAAAATATAATGGGATAGTGACATAGATGGCATATATAAGTTGAATTTGTGAACGTCACTAATCACCAATCAACTACTTACACTCATATATAGTATTGAAGTGTTAATGTTTGACCCTTTAATAATGATATGAGTCACCCATTTCCACTCCTTTCTTAGATATACAATACATTGCACTAAATTTGTGGAGTTTAACAAAAAAAGAGAGTTATGGATACATAGTAATTGAAGTATGGATTTTTATTTCACACATACATACATATATATATATATATATATATATATATATATATATATATATATATATATATATATATATATATATATATATATATGAATATGTATGTATGTATAATATACTGTCTTTTGTAACATTTTATTAAATATAAAAATACATAGGAATATGTTTTTAGGAGTAGAAGAAAAATATATATTTTGAAATTTTATTAGATTTTTCTGTTAGAAATTAGATCACCAATAGTGATAAGAAAATAGGCTAGTTATAAGTAAGATAGTGAATTGGTGTAACAAACTTTTATTAATTTACTGGAATATATAAAACATATATATTTTTTAAATACTTTTTATTTTGTCTATAGTTATAGCGGATGCAGGTCATAGAAAATTAATTTCGACCTTCATAAAAAAGTTCGTCATAGTAGTACTGACAAACTTTAAAATATTTTAAAGTTTTTGAAGAGGTAAAAAGAAGTAAAGAATGTTAAATAAATAAATGCATTATAGAAGATAAAAATAATTAATAATTTTATACTAATTTTATTATACTTGAATTTATATTGTATCATGTTTCAACAATTTTGTTGTCTTGATAGATAGAGATCTAATCCGATACTCAAATATTGATGAAATGTTGTTAATATAAACTTTATGAATTCAAAAATTAGTTTTAAGTTTGTTTTATAGCTGATTTTGTAATTAGTTTTGATTTAATTAACATCTTATAATATAAAAGGGTATTCTAACAAAAGATAGAAAAATGTATATTAATTTATATTTTGTTATTATTTTTATATTCTGTAACCAAAATATCGTCTTTTTATTCGAAAGATCAATCATTTATAACCATTTTATTAATAAATAAAATAACACTTCCATAACAAAAGGATATAATTGTTTTCGCACAAGGTCGTCATTTCCTTCAAATTTACTTTAAGTTAAAAGAATTTACTGTATTTTTGTTTTTTATTTAAGTTACTCACATTTTTGTTAGAACAAATTTTATCATGAGTTGAATTTTTTCAATGTAAAAAAATATTTTGAACTAGAAGACTTATTTACCGTTTGATTTCTTTATACTATTATTTTCGTGAATCAGTTTTTTCAACAGGAAAGAAAGAAATAAAATAATTAAAAAGAATATTAATTGAAATGAATTATTACTATTTTATATTGATATGAAATTGTTGAAAAGATAATTAATTACCGACGGACTACATCGGTCAATAATAAAAAAAGTCGTCAGTAAAACTTCATTTTTGATGAATTGCCGATAAAATTACCGACGGCATTTATCGAGGCCATGAAGCATCGATAATATCGACGGTGTTTATCGAAGGTCGGCAGGCGTCGATAATTACTAACTCCTACTGGCTTTCGATAAACGTCGTCGGTAATTATCGACGCCTACTGACCTTCGGTAACATATTTGTCTGTCGATAAATTAGAGACAGGATGGTTATTATCGACGGGTATATCCGTCGGTAAGGCCATCGATAATGCACTGTGCAACTAACAATCCTCTTTGTGCACTTCCTAACCACTGTGATACACCTGCCAATCAATATCATCATACATCAAGCACACAATATTTGATTCATAAAATGCAGGTTGCACTGCTTTTTGTACACTACCTTCCCACCACAATATACCTGTCAATCAATATCATCATACATCAATGCACACAATATTTGTTTCATAAAATACAATCAATATATGAAACATCAAAACATCAAACATTAAATGTATATCATTAATACAATAGAAGTAATTGTTAATATTTATAAACGTCAAAACATCAATGTTTTTAAACTAAACAACTAAGTTTAAAAAGTTCATTGACTATTAATACCATAGAAGTAGTTGTTAATAGTAATAAACATCAAAACTCAAAAAAGTTTTTAAACTAAAAAACTAAGTTTTAAAAGTTTATCAAATCCTAATAGCCATTAAAATCATCATAATCATTTTCTTCTTCTTGTTGCTGGATAGGCTGTTGTTGGAGAGGTGATTTGTTAACTCTTTGGCAAGCGTACCAAATCTTTCTAAGTAATAAACAGGTAAGACCAAATATCGTATCCCAAGAGACTCGTATAACACTTTACAAGTGTATAATTATCTAACTAATTTATACTAAAGAATGAATTCCTTTAATGTGAATTCGGTGCAATGAAAATAAACATAATGCATAAGTGATAAGTTGAACTTCTTGGGGTTAAAACACTTGGAAATGAAATGATTAGATATGATATGGAATGGAGATGTTGGGGAATGATTTTACCTACTACACTCTCATGCAAATGCACATCACTACTTCTTCATTTAAAAGCTCATGTCAACCTACTAAGTTACTCAAACTCAATCCCTTGGTAGAGAGAGCCTAGATTTACTCATTAAATCCCAATCCCTTGGTAACCTAACAAGTTCATCTGCATTAAGACCAAAGGTTTAAGACACTAAAGGTCCAAGCTCTATCCCTATACACTATTTCCTTTAAGTGTTTAGTCCAGTTAAAGGTTCACACAATATTTCCCAATATCAGGAAAACCAAAGAATCATGCTATGGTTGATCAAGTCACAACAAGCTTTAAGAGAAGGAAATAAACACTCACAATAAATGAAAGAAGCTTATATTCATTCAAAACAAGTGCATTTACAAGAGAGTTTTGTAGTTACACCATTCCCCAAAAAAATGAACTTAGCTCGCCATAGTCATGGAGAACTTGAGCTTACAATGGAAGAAAATGGAAGAGATGGAGACCCAAGGAGGAAGAATGGAGAGTTTCCACTACTCAAAACCATCTCCCAGAGGTCCAAAATGGTGTTTTAGAGCTTCAGGCGCCAAGAAGATGGCACCCTCATTGCATGGAAGCCTTAAATAGGTCTAGGGTGCCACATCAGCAAAAGTCGCGCCGAGCCGAGCCCCCCTTTTCCAGGATGCCTAAGCGCGCGGGTTGTTCAAGGACAACGAGTCAAAGGGCACTCAACCCCCTTCTGGGGCGCCCAAACGTGATGTTTGCAGTGAACTGCGAATTGAAAGGGGCTAAGCCCCCTCCTGAGGTGCCCAGGCGTGGGAAATCTTCATGATCCTTCAAGAACACTTGCTTTTGTAGCTTTTCTTGGGCTCTCACTCTTGGTAGTTTAGATGTTCTTCCAAAGCACAAAAATTTCCTACAAACTTGAGGAATTAGTGATGAAAATTCGTATGTGTAACTTAAGCTAAACTTATTCACAAAGTTAGATAAAAGAGAGGATTGTGCATGTTTCAAGCTTCAATTGAGTTGATAAGAAAATTACACCACAGATAATGGTAAGAATTATTGTTATCATGATTGCACATTAATGGGTTGCATGGGTTGTGTCGGTGCCTGGTGGGAAGATGATGGGTCGAATACTCCTTCCTGAGGAATGTATTTCAAAAAGATGCTTCAAAAAGGAAAGATTCAAGAAGAATTCAAGAAGACAAGAGTCAAGAAGAAGAAAATTCAAGAACAAGAATATTAAAGAAGAAGAACAAGTAAAATTCAAGAAGAAGAAGAAACAAAATTCAAGAACAAGATTATTCAAGAAGAAAAGGAACAAAAATGAAAATTTAAGAACAAGAATTCAAGAAGTTAAAACAGAAAAAGGTTCAAGAAAAAGAACAACAGTAAGGCCAAGAATAAGAGTTCAAGAAGAATTAAAAGAATTTTAGAGGAAGAATTCAAGAAGATGATTAAAGATTCAAGAAAAAAAATTCAAAAACATGATTCAAGGAGGAAAGATTCAACAAGAATATTCAAGAAAAAGAAAATTCAAGAAGAAAAGATTCAAGAACAAGAAAAAACAAGAAGAAAAATTAAAAAATAAAACAAGAATTCAAGAAAATTAAAAAGAAGACTCGGAAAGGAGAATCAAGAAGAAAAAGATTCAAGATGAAGAAGAATATTCACGAAGTAGAATGTGAGTTATTATTGCTATTGAAATGCTCAAATGCCAACTCATGTTGATGGCTTTTAAAAATAGTCACATTATTCCTTGGAAGTTGTGATTTAGATCGTTAAATTGCTTGGAGAAAGGAAGGAGCATGTTTATACACATTTCGATATAAATGATTAAATTGCTTGGAGAAAGGAAGGAGCATGTTTATACACATTTTGCAAACCTTTAGAGAAGGTAACCAGTATTCGATAGGCTTTTGACAGAAATATATACGATAAACTGTAGGACCAAACACGTCACAAAAATAGGGCTTTCAAGTGTTTCAAAATAGATACAGTGAAACAAACTAAAAAAGGTATCACAATAATACACATTTTTATGGTTGATAAATAGTACCTGCTAAGACCAGTGTTACGTTATACATAATAAATTTCAGCAATGGCTATTAAAATGGAGAAGCAAAGAAAATAGTGATGAGAAATTGTAGGCTAAGTGAACAGATTAACAATCATTTCCTTTTAGAGAGACAGAATTCACATTCTGTTAACCAATTCTAAATTAAATTGAAAACAACCACAGAAATAGAAAGGATTCCTAACATTTACGCTCCTAAATTTAGAAGTGAAGGTATGAGTGTTGAAGGAATGCCACCATTATTTAAGTACGCAGATTTTTCTTCTCTAAATAGCTCAATTGAGCGTTATGCTATGGACCTAATAAAGTGTTCGGCTCTATAATCTATTTTGGCTTGGTAAGGTCTATTTTGTAGACTCTAAAAGGCTCAAATATAGACCGAAGGCTTGTCCTTGCCTTCTAAACCAAGAAAAAAAACAAGTTTTAGTTTATGAAGCAAAAAGAAAAAGAGAGAAAAACTCCAAATTGAGAAGAAAACCAAATCGAAAAAACACAAGAGACATTGGAAAGCACAATGGCAGGAAGTGGAAGTGGAAGTGGAAGAAGTGTCACATGATCATGAAGTAGAAATAGTTAAGAACATTAAACAGTTAATTACCACTACCAATCACACAACTTACAAACATCAAACATCAATAGGATTCAAATTCCATTGCAAAAAGGTGTTTTCGTCCTTAATAAAACTAACCTGGTTCGATTTGCAAAGAACGAGATGGCTTATTCGTCCAAGCCTAGAGTTGTACCAAATCTCCACCTCGTTGAACGGACCAAGGAGTCCTTCCTCAGCACTGTCGCCTCCTCATGCCAACGTCGACGAACCACGAAGCCTCCACCAACCACCAAACCCTCATCCCAGCACGATTCAACTCTAATGGAGCCTCCTACCCACAACGTCGCGATTAAACCAAAAACAATTCCGCAAGTCATTGGTCAGATTGGGGGAAAACACAAATTAAGAAATGGATTCGTGCAAGGAATTGACAGAAAATGAGAACGCAAATACCCATCTCGTCGTCACAAAGATCACTACGAAGCACTCCTCCAACGGTTTGCTCTAAATAAAATTGATATTAATTATCAAATGAAAAACTGAGCTAAAAGACAAAATGACTTAAAAGGTGGAAACTCAAAAGATTTATTTGAGATAATTAATGATTTGGTTCCAAAGAACCTCAAGTACCCGAAATTTGTTGAAAATGATGACATCTCAATAAATTATGTCCTGAATAAGATAATATGAAATCAAAATAAAGTCTACATTGATAAGACTTTTGCATATAATATAGCGATGAATGTTATGAATGACAATGAGGAACAAAAATCAATGACCATTGAAGATTGTTGATAAAGAAATAATTAGTCAAAATGAAAAGATGCAATACATGCACAATTAGATTTACTTGTTGAACAAAATGTTGTTATTCCTGTAGTTCACACACCCGAGAATGTAAAACCCATTGGGTACAAATGGATTTTTGTTCAAAAAAAAAATGAGAAAGGTGAAAATGTTAGATATAAAGCATGATTAGTTGCCTAAGGTTTTTCACAAAAAACCTAGTTTTGACTTTTGAAGAGACATGTTCACTAGTATTAGATGCAATAATATTTGATTAGCCTAATAGCACAAGAAGATATGCATATACATCTAATGGATGTTCTTAGAGCTTATTTGTACAATTATCTTTAGAATAATTTTTATATGAAACTCTTTGAAGGATTTAATTTGCCCAACAATGCAAATTCTAAACAAGATTATTCAATGAAATTGAACAAATCCTTTTATGGATTAGAGCAATAAGAACGTATGTAGTATAATCGTCTTAGTGAGTACTTGTTAAAAGAATGGTATAGAAATAGTTTTACTTGTCCTTGTATTTATATGAAAAAAGACCATAAAATGAATTTGTCATAATTGTTGTTTATGTAGATGACATAAACATCGTTGAAACTCCTAATGAGCTCACAAAGACAATTTGATTATTTGAAGAAAGAATTTGAGATGAAGGATTTTGGAAGGACAAATTTTTGTTTTGGATTTCAAATTATGTATTTAAATAAAGGTGTTTTTGTACATCAAGAAGCTTATATACTGAAGGTATTTAAAATGTTCTATATGGACAAGTCACATGTATTATACACTCCACTAACTGTGAGGATGTTAGTTCTTGATAAAGGCCCTTTTAAACCTCATGAAAATGATTAAGAATTTCTTAGTCCAAAAGTATCATATCTTAGTGTTATATGAACATTAATGTATCTTACTAATTATACTTGACCTAGTATAACATTTGTTGTAAATTTGTTAAGCAAAATATAGTTATTCACCTACAAGTAGACGTTTCACTAGAGTAAAACATATTATATGATACCTCAAGAGTATTATGAATATGAGTTTATTTTATCCAAATTATTCAAAATCAAATCTAATAGGTTATATAGATGCAAGTCATTTATTAGATCCTTACAATAGTTGATTATAAACAAGATATTTGTTTATATGTGGTGGCACAACGATTTCATGGCATTCTCTAAAATAAACCATAACAACATCATCAAATTATATAAAAAGTTTAGCATTACATGAGGTAAGTTGTGAATTTTTTTGTTAACGTATATACTTCAACATATGCGACAAACTTGTGGTTTATTATCAGGAAAAATGAAATCAACAACTATATATGAAGACAATATTACACTATTCAATTGATATGGTGATATAGAAATCTAAAAGATTCATTCATGTAAAAATCTGATAGATCTATTTACAAAGTCCTTGTCAAGGAGAAATTTTGAGCAATTGATTAAAAAAATTGAACTTTGTTGTCTTAATGACGTAAGTTTACATGAGGAGAAAATATAATGTGATAAACAATATTGTATTAAAGAATAAAGAATGATATATTTTTTTTATTTCACTAGGTTTTTATCCCAAAGGATTTTTTCTAGTAAAGTTTCAAGGAGACACATTCTCTAATGGATGGATACCTAAAAGAGAGTGTTATGAATAAATTTTTGTACATTAATTTACTACAATTACTCATATGATTGATTGTTTGATTTATTTGTTACAATTATCATTATTGATTTAGTTATTTGTATTAATTATTTGTAACTCTTGAATTATATTTTTTTGGGTTATAAATTTGACTTTTTTGCCAAGAAATAACATACAGAAAATGAGTATCTATTATCTCTTCTTCCTTTTTTCTTCACTTCATTTAGTATGTGAAAATTGTATGGAACCATGGTTGAATTCTGTAATAGTGTATTGTACGATATGTCAAATTGATGGTTTGGTGTGGTAAATCTTGGATGTATTGACAATATATGTTTAATAGATTAACCTTCGTGTTTGGTAATAGTAGTATGATATGGGCGAATTGTTTTACCACACACGGGACAGGTCTCCATGAGTCTGACATTAATATATGTATCCAGATGGTCGAAGTCTAAAGTAGATATGATTATTCCCACATGGCTAAGTATGAATGTGATATTATTGTTTTAAAATCTAGGAATGTTCTTTTGGTACTTTAGTTTACTATTTTGTCTTTGACTGTGTTTTTTTTCTCTTTTGGAATTATGATCTTAATTATGTGAACTTAGAGACATATATGATAAACATGAGTTACTTCAAAGCGAAACTGAAGTTTAGAATAATATGTTTTATGTTTTTTTTTTTTGTAAAATCTATATTACACTTTTGATTTAATGTAATATCTTTTTGTAATATATATATATATATATATATATATATATTTTTTTTTTTATTGTATGTTATTTCTAAATAATTATAATAAAAGTTTATATGTTTTTGTATGTTTCTATCGAGTTAAGGTTTTAAAAATGTGATATATTTTATAATAATTGAACACTATAAAAATTAAAATATGGATCACAAATAAATTAAAAATTTTATCTTCATGAACTAACTATTAATAATTAAAAAATTATTATTATTATTCATATAAATAGATATGGATTATTGTTATTGTGTTATTTTAAATAAAGTCCAGATTATGATTCAGTAACTTTTCACATAAAAAAATATCAGCATTTTGTAATTAAAGTCAAACACCTGGATTCAAAGTATAAGCACTTTGGATGACCATTGTCCTTTTCAGCATGTGACTATAAAAAGTTTTAAAAAATACATACTTTCTATATATTTTGAGTTTAATTAAAATATATTAATATTATTATAATAAATTCATTATTATTATTAATTGCTAATAAATTAATTTTTATCATAATAATTTAATTAATGCTTTGAGATGTTATTTAAATTCAAAAAATAGAAAATGAAATACAGAGACACGTCATGTATTGTTAAGACAAATGTAATGAGGTGTTTACACGTGCAACACATGCCGATGATCTATTAATTTTGAAATGCAGAAATCATAGACTCACGCGCTCACCATATCTCTGAGTTTCACTCGTTAATCTGATACTGTTTCACCATTCTTAATTTAGTACATAGATGTGAATAAATGTGCATATTTGTAATATAATTAATTATATACTTGAAATTTTCCTATAATTATAGCTGATCATGTTGACTTTAAATAATTTTTTGAGATATTATAATTAATTACAAGTGTATTTTTGTTTATTTTTTTGTTGTTGTAAATATTGAAAATTCAGATATGCGTTTATATGCTTATCACAGTATTTGATATTGTAATATTTTTTATTATTAACATATTAATGAAATATTAATTTTAAATTCAATAATGTTTGTTTATATAATTTATTTTTCTTAAGTTGTTTTATTTCAATTTGACATGATTTAAATTTAAGACTGTAGAAATTTTGAGTAATCAAATAAATATTGAGATAATAAAAAAGTTGTAAACAAAAAAATAAATAAATAAAGGAATGAAAGAGAAGCAATTTTGAATATTGTTTAAAGAGAATATAAGAGAAAATAAATAAAACAGTTTTACCTACTATTATTAATAAAGTTTGGATAACAAATAAAAAAGATTTTTTTTATAACTAATTATAGATAATGATAAAAAATATAATATTACTAAATACTAATTAATATTAATGACTAATAAATAGACATATTAATACAAAAATATATTTTACTTTATAAACAAACACCTTTCCATTTCAATAAATTTGTAATTAATTTTTTCATTTATTTTATCCCTTTTTATTTTCTCTATACCAAATTAAGACAAAAAAAAAAGATTTTTTTAATCATTTATAAAACTATTTCACTACTCAGTTTTTTTTATCTAAAACCAAACATAACATTGAGCAAAAAGAAATTGTCAAATATACAAAGTTAAACTTTATATAAACTTGAAAAAAAAAACTTTAATTGAGTTAGGTGATAAATTTATGAGAATAATCATAAAAGTATGAAGGGAACAATAGCATATAAAGGTATAAAGGGTAGATTTGGCAAGTGAAAAAAAAGTGAGGTAAAAGGAAGGTCTTTATTTATCTGCATTAAAAAAAATTAAAAAAATTAAAAATAAAAATAAAAAAAAATTAAGAAAAAAATAAGAGTCACAGTTTGTAATTATAAAGGGTAAAATTGACTATGCACATGGTAACTCTGGTTACAAGGTACATGTTTGTGTGGTTGAGTATTGGATTACAGAGATAGGACCTCGGAGAACTAAATGACAGTGAAAGGTAAAAATCAACTTAAATAGTGAAGGAAAAAAAGTGTAGTTCGGATTGATAGGGTTACAGAACACAAACTCTAAACTTTTGTTTTTCCTATGTAGTCTATTGCCTTGTTAGAATTTCAAATTTCCTTGTTTAGCAGTCAAAATTATAAAATAGACATAGGTTAAAATTTAAATTATGTTTTAAACATAAAATATAAAATTATAACTATTTAATTATTTATTTAAAAAATCATCACCACTTTCTATCTTTACATTTTTCTTTCTTTCTTTTTTCTATCTTTTTTAACCTATTACAATCATTTATTGAAAGAGTAGTGTAAAGTCTCATCTCAGACCAATATACTAAGTAATAATATTAGTAGACACATTGATAACTGAATAAAATTCTACAAAAATATACACAATTAATTTAATTATCAAATTAAATTGTCATTGTTTTGTAACTATATATTATTAGTGATGACATCCTTTGCTTTTTATACATAAATATCACACATACATATGATACATACATATATATATATATATATATATATATATATTACTCAATTACTCATTAAAATAATAATTAAAATAATTATCTTAAATAGTTATTAAATATGTGATGATTCAAAAGGAAATGGAAAATTATAAATATAATTAAGTAGTATCATAACTATCATAGATTTATAAAATTATTATATTTTGTATAATTAATTTGGACTAGTTCTCAAAATTAAATATAATATTCTATTTGATTTAATAGACAACCAAAACAGGAAAAATAAGAAATGGAAACTGAATTCTTAACACATGTAGAAAAAATAAACCATTCAATTAAATGTTATCTTAAAAAAATAATTTAGTTGCAGTTTTATCATTTTAATAACTAAACATTCAATGAATTGTTTTAAAAATATTTAATACATTTCAATGAAAATAAATTTATTAATAAATTAAACTCACACTTCTTGTATATATTAAATTTACACTGAATTTGGACTCAATTAATTCAAATAATCAAAATAAAAAATCAATCAACCTCTTTTGATACTGAATTGTTGACCTAAAAAGTATGGTTATATGTTTAACTTTATCTAATATATTATTTATCCAATATATTATGTTTTTATCCTACAATAATTGTATTTCACTTGTTAACAAAGTTATTCATCTATATGAGTTTTGGGAAAGAATACTTAAAAATCATTATATGTGTTTTGTGTTGAAAATAAGCTACCACAAAAATTATATATATATATATATATATATATATATAATAATGATAATAATAATATTTTAAATAAATTAAAATGAATTCAATAACTATGTATTTCATGAAAATCATTATATGTGTTTATATATTCTAACTCTAGAACATTTTAAAAATCTTTAAATTTTGCAATTGTTTGTGTATGAACGCTTGTGTATTTAAGTAGTTATAATTATTTATGTGTGAACATTCATGTCTTTGAGTAATTATAATTCTTTCTCTACCAATACTCGTGTATTTCACTATACATGAATGTGTATGAAATCATTTTTATATCAATAATGTGTTTTTCTCATGAACTATTAAAAGATATTAATTCAGTAACTATGGTTGAAAATTTTATTTTTCAACTTATATATATATATATATATATATATATATATATATAAAATTTATATATCTTTACGTATAATATTGAGAACATGGATTAACATATAAAAAAAGATTATTATTGATATATTTATCTATTTTTAGCATGGAATGACATTATAATACCAAATAATTATCAAAATTTAAAAATATCAATAAAAACTATAAAAAAATTATACAAAATATTAACCATAAATATTATAAAACACAAGTGAATTTTTTCACTAAAATAATTATAATGGTTTATTTATTGTTGTTATAAAATCAATGTAAAAAAACATATAAATTTTGTTTATAAAATATAAATATAACGGTTTACAAATTTAAATATAAGAAAAACAATATATATATATATGTATATTAAGTTTATATATTATATGTTAATAAAAGTTATAGAAGAAGGTACACCATAACAATCTAAAATACTAAAAAATAGAAAGATTTGAATTTGTAAAAAAAAAAAAAAAAATAAGTTTATAAGTTTGAGGAAGTAAGTATAGACATAGTTTGACTAAAAATTATTGGTGTGAGGAGAAACACAATCCTAATTTGGTCCTCAAACAGGATGATAACAATGACAAGGATGGGCCACATATATGAAATGTGGATGGTCCCAACTTATTTCCTCACAGACAATAAAAAAAAGTAAATTATTTATTCACTTTCAATATCGAAAACAGTAAATAGGTAAAAGAGAAAAAAGAAAACCCAATCATGCGGTTTCCCAAAAAGCCCCATTCAATCCATATCCACATTTAATTATTTATTCATATGCAGTAATGTAATCCAACTAAAGAAAAAAAATATCCAAACAAAACAAGAGGGTTCATTATTTTTGGGTTGTTGATTTCAAAAGAAACAGCAAGGCAACATAATACAACATACCATAGCACAAATACAACCTTAATTTTCATTTTCTGAGAAATTATTAAAGAAAAAGAAATTATTAAAGAAAAAGAAATTAGAAAATCTAAATCCCTGGAAGCCACCAAGTGTTAGAATTTCTTGTCATTGAAGGTACCTTCTTTGTTGCTTGACCCTCAATCAAAGACCCATCTTTTCCGTTTGGCGTAGGGAACTTCAGCACTGAAGCCCTAATCACCATATCCATCCACCCCTACATCACCCCCTTTGCTCCTTCTCCTCCAACAGCATGGGTCGCGAAACTGTGTTCCTTCCAGCCCCACCAACCACTACCACCACTATAGTGAATCCAGTGGCAGCACCAACTGCACCGCCTACCTCTCTTGCTCCTGGTTTCAGGTTTCACCCAACTGATGAGGAACTTGTTATCTATTACCTCAAGCGCAAGGTTTCTGGTAAAAGCTTCCGATTTGATGCTATATCTGAAGTGGACATATACAGGAGCGAGCCCTGGGACCTAGCAGGTCACTCCCTTTTCCGAAAAAAATTATTTTTCTTACTTCTCTTTGCTTAAATTTGGAATTTCTACTGTTTTATTTTTATGGGTGCCTGTTTTGTTTGGTTTCTTAGCTGCTTCACTTTAATGTATTTTTTAGGTATTTTCAGTTTTTTTGATGTTTTTATTTTTGATCACGGGTTGAATGTGTGTCTAGATAAATCAAGGTTGAAGACAAGGGACCAGGAGTGGTATTTCTTTAGTGCATTGGACAAGAAGTATGGAAATGGTGGGAGGATGAACAGGGCTACCAACAAAGGGTATTGGAAAGCCACTGGGAATGATCGGCCTGTGAAGCATGATCAAAGGACTGTGGGGTTGAAGAAAACTTTGGTGTTTCACAGTGGCCGAGCTCCTGATGGGAAGAGGACTAATTGGGTCATGCATGAGTACAGGCTTGTTGATGAGGAGTTAGAGAGGGCTGGGACTGGATCCTCTCAGCCTCAGGTGAGATTATAGAATTAATTTTAGAAATTGAAGCCTGAGATGACCCCAAAATGTATGAATTTGTGCTGTTTCCATGCTGCAACTGGGGTTTCTACCTGTTTTCTTAAGGAGATTAGCTTAGTTATTTTATGTGGTTCTCAAACCAAAGTTGTATTCATGACACTTAGATGCAGGTTTCTGAGCTTTGTTCTTTAGTAAATGTCAAAAGAATAGTTTGCTATGTACTGCACTATGGACATTGTTATTGTGCTACACATGTTAATAATTTTTGTGCATTTCTCTTCTGGATGGAGAAGGATGCGTATGTTTTGTGTAGAGTGTTTCACAAAAATAACATAGGACCTCCAAATGGGCAACGATATGCACCCTTTGTTGAAGAAGAGTGGGATGATGCATCTGGAATGGTTCCAGGGGCAGAGCCTGTGCATAATGGCTCTATCGCCCACCAGCCACGTGTTGAAGGCAACAATGGTGTTTTATGTGCTGAAGGGAGGAATGGTGTTCTACAGGTTAGTTCGCTCCTAGTTTTTCGGGTGTCTATTATGCTACTAATGATTAATTTTTTGGATTTATGCTAGAATAAATTTGTTGATGCTTTACATTTAATTAATGCGCAACCGTTGAATGTTTATTTTAAAAACAATGTTATCAATGGTGAATGTTTATTAAAAACATACTGTAATCAACTGTGCATGACAAAAGGGCAACATTCCACCATATAAACATGCTCCATTGCAGCTTCTAGTACTGTCATAGCAGGTCTCAGTTTCCTAAATTTCCTATGGTGATAAGCACACAATCTGCTGCACCATCCTAGCTCTGTTATATTTTTAGCCTTCCATGTCAAGGGGGACTCTTTATTCTTTAAATTCATTGCATCTTCCTTTCTGCCATAATATTTAGGAAAAAAATAGTAGAATTGATAACTGGTCCGCTTCAATTTAATACGTCAATTATATGCCAGTTGTAAATGTGCAGTAATAATGTTCCCCACTTTACTTCGAGATTTTGTCTGTTTTTATCCTTTATTCCCTTGGTGGATTCTTTGTCTTTTGTATTTCTCCACTTTCTTCATTGCCGTATTAATGTTTTTTTTTTCTTTTTTCCATAACAAAAAAATATATAATAAGTTATATGGTATTTTAGGTATTTGTTGTATTCTCTTATATACATGTTTGTGTGTGTGTGTGTGTGTGTATATATATATATATATATATATATATATATATATTGATTTAATGAATTTTGCTATTCCTTTTCTAATTGACCTAGACTTTGAGCACTGAAAATCAATCCATGCTCTAATACAATTTTAGTAGATACTGTTGTTTGATTTTCAAGTGAAACAACTCTTCTTCTTTCTCTGTTCATTTAACTATTGTTTGAGTGGCACAATTTTTCATCTTGAACTCTGAATGTCCATCCAGCTTTCTGAAATAGGTGATTGTTTTTTCTAACTTCTGTATTCAACATCAGAAGAATCATGCAACATAAAAGCTTGCATTTTATAGATAAGCAATGTTAAGAAACGAAGAGTGACTCAGCTGGAAAATCTCATGTGTTTGGTTTATCTTATTTCGGATGGTATTTCCAGATTTCCAAGAGAGCTTTTGAGAAAAATGCAATTACTTACCCAACACAATTTGTTTCCAAACAGGCACCAAGCTATGTTTGGGTTACACGTTGTGTATGTGGTTCAAATACCACTGGAACCTATAGTCAAAATTAGGAACCGGGAGATCCATAAAACATTATTTTTGCATATACTTTGGCCTTTGATGTTGAAATTCATTATGCTCGTTGTGGAAGTGGCATTGTGGAAATATGTGCTATTTAAGAGTCTGTGTGAGATCATGGGATTCTTTAAACTACCAATTTCAAAGACAATGGAACAGAAATGAGCAAGCACTAATTTTAGAGTCCAGGGCTATTTTAGCTTGAAAAAGGCGTCAAAATGAAAGATCTTGAATTTGTGAGTACATTTGTAGGAAATAATCTCTTTCACTGACTTTACTCTTCTTTGTGAAGGCGTGAACCCTTTCAAGACAAAACAAGATATGGTTGTCACTTTTGTCCAAGTCCATTGATTTAGTTGGGCATGGTGTTGCCATCAACAAAATGATAAAGAAGTTGCAGCAAAGTTCTAACAGCAAAATGGTCATGGTTCGGAAACCTTAATCCACAAATTGGCTATAGAGGATGAATAAGAGAACCATTTTGCACCATTGGAATCAATTTCCAAATAATTTACTCTTCTTTGTGAGTACGTTTGTAGGAAATGATCTGTTTCACTAACTATACTCTTCTTTGTGAAGGTGTGAACCCTTCCAAAGACAAAACAAGATATGGTTGTCACTTTTGTCCAAGGCCATTGATTTAGTTGGGTGTGGTGTTGCCATCAACACAACGATGAAGTTACAGCAAATGGTCATGGTTCAGTAAACTTAATCCTTAAATTGGCCATAGAGGATGAATAAAGAGATCCATTTTTCTGCAGTGGAGTCAATGTCCAAATATCATTTTACAGTGGCAGAAATTTAAAAGCAACCTCTCTAGCACTACCAATAAGCCCAACATTGAGAGTCCTAATTGTGAGTTTTTGGCGCCTTTTAAGTTTTGAATCCTTTGAAGTTTTGTCGTTTCTTTGTGAGGGTGTACATATGTAGGAGTTAAGTTGGGTCAGGAAAAGTGACCATTGGGGAGGAATTGTTCCTTGATAGAAGGGAGAAACTCCATAAAAGGTTTGATACCATCTACGATTAGCACATTAAGGGTTCTGCTAGTTACAAGTTTGACTCTTGCATGAATAGATAATGATTTTGCTGGTGGCACAATAAAGAAGCCTTAGGTGTCTCATCTTAAATATCGTGAAACCAAGTTAACTAAATGACTTTAACAAATGACAGTGTTGGTGTGGTTGTATGTGTCAGTAACCACGAACCGAAAAGAGAGAGAAAAGAAAGATTTTTGTTGAAAAGAACAAGAAATAGGAGAGCACTCTCTCCTCCAAGGGTTTCCCAACCCAGATTTCTCCTTTGGCAAAGAGCTAATGCCAATCTACAAAGGTGAACCTCACTCCTCCTTCTCACAACAATATAGTGCTTGTGAATAGTGTTCTGCATACTGTTCACTTGACTTGCTAAACCTTGTGAAGATAGACTCTAATATGATCTTAAAAAATAAACTTTAAACCTAGTTCAATTTCACAAAACTAACCTGTAATGTTGAGTTAGGTATAAAACTCACTTTTGAAGATGATATCAAAAGCCCTAGCAAAGTTTGTTGGAGCTATTGTGCCACTTGTTATTGGATTGTTATTTGATCACTTACAAGTATGTAGTTTCAGATTTTGGATTTCGAGTTCTTAGCATGAGGGAGTGGGTTGGAGATTTCACATTAACTATCATATGAATAAATTATAGTATATAAGTGAGTACAACCTAACCTTAAAAGTTGGTTGTGTGAGGTTGAGCTTAAAACCCACAGTTTTTAATAAATTTATTTACTATTCTCCTTTGTTAACTGTTGCAACAAAGTCTCTAACTACTGTAACAGCTCATTCTATTAGAATTTTCCCCTAAACGAGCTTTCTTTTTAACAGTGCCTCCCCTTTGAAATAGGATCTTGTCCTCATGGTTGAATTTTTGGTAATTGTTGTAAATGCTAGTTCTGTCCTCCAATGTTGCCTCTTCAAGTGTTTTTCCCTTCCCTCTTCATCCTCTCATTTCTTGACTTTCCAACATTACAATTTCTCCTTCCGTAGTGATTTGTTCACCTTCATCCAGGATCACAATCATTGAGCCCTTTTTTGGAGCCCTCTTGGCACCACTCCATCCCCTACTTGAAACTTGAGATTTATACCACCATAACATTTCCGTTAATCCCCAAAGTTTTTTTCATAATTCACTGCTTCTTCAATATCAATAGCTAAACTCCATATTGCATCAAATCTTTTGGGTCATGTGGATGCACACCTTCCTTTTAATGTTTTGATGTAATCCTGCAAGAAAATACCCCAACAATTGTTTATTTGTTGTAAATGGGGCTTAAGCAACCAACAACCCAAACTCCGGAACATATAACTCCTCACTTGTGTTTTGACTCGAATGCTGCCAATCTCTTATAGATCAAACCTCTCCTTCAACCTCGAAACCTCCTTAATAGCATTATAGTCAATTCCTCCCAAGAAGGATTCTCAGAAACCTTGTGCCAATATTGGTATCAATTTACTGCATTTCCTTCCATACTGATGAATGTGAACTTCATTTTCTCTTTTGCTTCACTTGTTAAATAAATTTCACCCTTGTGATGCACCCCAATGGGTCGTTTTTCTTCAAAGGTAGGTAACTCCAACTTCTTCACCCATGTGTGTGGAGCTTCTTCTGATTCATAAAAGGTCACCACCCGCATTTCTTTTGTTGTATTCTACCGTGTTTTTCCATCCAAATTTGTTAGCATCTCCTTTATGTCATTGATGCCTTCTACACTATTGTTTTTAGGAGTGTACTCTCCTTGATTGCTGGTTGTTTGCTTCAGTTTCTCTATTGCGGATTCCAAAGTTGAGAATTTGGCTTTGTCTTGATCCATTCCTCTCCAATTTGGATTCAGTAGGTCACACCAATTTGTTAGGAACTAGGCATTGACAAGAATAAGAAAAGAAAGACTTGTATTGAATAGAATGAAAGAACAAGAGATAGGAGATCACTGTTTCCTCCTAAGGTTCCCCTTCACAAAGGATTTCTTCTTTCACAGAGAGGTAATGCTTTGTCTACAAAAATGAACCTGCTTCTCCCTCTTCTCACAACAAGTGTATTTATTATTCTCCTTTGCCGAACTATTATAACAAACTTTCTAAGTATCATAACAACCTATTCTATTTGACTTCTCCCCTTAATTACGATAAATGGACTTTCATTCTTCTCTGATATACTATGGCTTTAGGCACAATATCTTTTCCTTACTAACAATATGATAAGGTATGATTTGTAATTAAGTACAATTGTGATTGTAATTACTAAAATTAGGGTGTTGATTATGTACAAAATTTATTTGTTTTGTTTCCTTGTTTACTTAGTTTGGGTTGCCATATTAAAAACTCCTGATTTGAAGGGGCCCTACTTAAGTATTCAAATCCTACCTGCCTTCATTGCATGATGTTTTTTTGGCAGATTCAATGTGCCCTTAGAAGTGCAAACCAGCAAGGTAGCAGTATTAGTTTGACCTCCGCCGTTGCCACTTCATCTACCATCAGTGGTGTATGTTAAAAAGGAATATTAGGGTTGCCAACATTTTAAAATTAAATATTTTTATTATTTTTATTTCCAGAAAAAATTTGGGCTTAGAGATGTAATTTTTTTTTTTAATTTGGGAGGAAGTGGGCATGGCCCCGCCACTGTCTACCACCTTCATGATCAATCTAGTTGATGACCCTACTAGGAGAACTGTTTTGTTAAGATTGATTTATTGCTGAAGTTTGGTTATCATCAAAGTACTGACATGTCGTCAATTGCATGAAGAGCTCCAACTCTTGTTTGGTTGTACTTCCTTTGTTGATGTTTACAACCACTTTCATTGCACGTTGGACCCTTGGCTGCTGAGTCTATTTACATTGGGTATGAATCTAGAACAAAGGGATACAAGTGTTATAATCCCTAGACTTTTCATGCCTTTGGGATTGTTTTACCATGGATGTAACCTACATTGGTCCTCGAATTCAAGTGGAGAGCCGTAAGGATACTAAGTCTCAGAGATGTTACACTCTCTCCTTATGTAGGATAATACGGTAGTATTGACTCCTTAGGAAGAAGTTGCTATTGAAGAATCAACTGCAGATCCTGAAGAAGCAGTTGCTGCATAGAACATGGGAAAAATATAACTACCAATGGAAGCAGATAATATTGACAAATACTACCGGCACTAGTATCTAAGAAGGAAAAAACCACTTGATATTAATGATTTGTTTGTGGAAAGAAAAGTGTTGCTGAGGCAAGTATCTATATCTATCTCACTTTGTATGTACTAATAATACTCTTTCTGTACAACATTAGAGTTTTGTTTCAGCTATTGATTCTATCAGGATTTCCAAAACTGTCCAAGATGCCTATATAGGATGAAAATTGTGTTCAAGTCATGAATGAACATATGTGGAATTAGATGGATATACACTGAAATATCAATTTGGTGGTATATTGGGTTGATACAAGGCAGGCTGGTTGGAAAAGGGTATATCCAAACCAATGGCTGGTTGGAAAAGGGTATATCCAAACAAATGGAATAGACTATGAGAAGACATTTGTTCATTTACAAAGATGAATACCATTAAGATTACTCTCTCATTGGTAGCTCACTTTGGATAGGATCTACATCTTTATGATGTAAAAAACTGCATTTCTGCATGAAGACTTGGAGGAGGAGGTGCATATGGAGAATTGGACCTTGACTAAAGGTTTGGTAAAGTAGAAACATCAACTTCCGGAGGATTGTCATGTGGGAGTTTTACATGATCTTTTGTGGAGATTTCCTTCCTTCCATCCCTGAGGATAAACATGTTTCCAAGGGTGGTTAATGTTAGAAAAGAAAGGTTAAAATGGAAATTTTAATAGTTGCGGCTGGCCCAACTGTATTGTTGGAGGGTACATTGTGGTAGTCACTCTTCAACTACACACTGGGAAAATAATTGAATAGTTGAATAATCAATCATTCTTGTAACCAGCTCTTGGTAGCTCTGTTTCTGAATAAAAAAATTTCGAAATTCTTCATCTCAGAATTCCCTATTTCCTTCCATAGTCCTTTGAATCTGAAATTCCTAGAACTATCGTAACACCCATATCAAATTATGTACAATTTCAATTTGTGATTTGTTTCCTTATTTCATTGATTAGGTTAGCAGCATTTCGGTTTATATCTGTGTATAAATCTTTTATGTTGCAATTAAGAGAAACAATTCAGTCTTTCCTCTCTTCTCTAATTACAAGTAGGGGTCTTGCATGTCTTTGTGCTAGGAGGTTAAGGGTCATGCTATGTAAAGACTTCTAAGGCATTGGTACAGTGGTTGTTGGAAATCCAGTAACAAAGAAAACTTTTGATGAGACAAAATCTGAAGTGTTTATGAAAAAGGGCCATTGGTTGAATCTTGAGCTCACTATAATCGTTCTTTGGATATATTAAAAAGGACTCTACAGTTTTTGTGTGTAATGGGGAAGGTTGTGAATCTGCGGGAATCATGTATTCAAAGTTATTTGGTTTAGACCTAAGGATTCCCAGGAAAAGAAATCTTGCTAACATCAATCATCATCATTGAGTTCGTAGCACCCTTTTAAGACTGGTTTCTAGATTTCATTATATTTCTTATTTGATTTGATTAAAAGTCTAGTGCTAATTAATGAGTGTATGCTCTGGTCATATCGTATCATTGCATATCATATATCAATCAATATTATATTACTGTTCTTTCCTTCATTCCTTCTCTTCCTAAATTCCTGTAGTTTCAACATGAGAAACAGCCATAGTCAACTTTCTATCACAAATAACATTTGAATTGTTAGTTATGTTCACTTATCTTAAACTCTATGAATTGCATCTCAGTTATGTATGTTATTTGGTGTGATGGATCCAAGATACCCAAGTAAATCAGCTTTTGTTATGTTATGATCTTCACCTTTTCACTTTCTCTACTATTGAGCATCTTGTTGAATTTACATTCATGACTTATACACGTTGTTATATTTCTAATTGGAAACCATGAGAGTCCAAAAGCTTCTATCCACATACATCTCTAGCTGAAGTATATTATTTGCAAAAGGCATGATATTGGTTGCTGCAGATTCTTGATAAAAGCTGAGTTGACCCTAGGTTGAAACCTATAGAGATAGGGAAATTCTTTTTGACTTTACCATGTTTTTGCGTTGTAGTTTTAGCCTCACCTAGGGTGTGATACATGTCATTGAATTCAAAATCATTTGTTTTTCCTCATCTCTGGATTGGAAGTTACTGTTATATGGTGATATATTTTGTGGTTGGTGTAATTCATAATCGTTGGTTTAGTAGTGTGTTGATGATGTTGGTTTTATTAGAAGTTTTAGCTTCTACGTTTCATGGGTTTCTATCTGCCAATATTGATTCACTGATTTGGAACTTGGCTCATCAAATATGTATTTTCAAGTATGTGTTTTAGTAGTCTTTCTTGCTTTTTAAGATTTCCAGTTTTAACAACATACTAAAAGACTCGGGACTCAATTGTGGATGGTGGAAGTTTATTTGTAATATCTTTTCGAGCATAGGCTGTGTTTTATGAAGAAATAGTTGAAGTTCTTATTGTTGCACTACAATGCAGCTTCTATTATGAAGTCTTGATGTGTGACAATTGTAGCAACCCTTCAGTCTTGAAAATCTTAATCGAGGATCTGAAATTTGATGATCTCAAGTTACTGATTCTGTTTTATGTACTGTTCCCGGGTTTCACATTTGGTTGTGTTCTATTGCAGGACACTCAATCTATCAATAAAACTCCATTTGATGTGAACAAGCTTCCTATAGAAACTCAAAATCTTCTAGCTGTTTGCAAGAGAGAAAGCATGGCTGAGTATCCATCTCCTGAAAAGGATGATAATAATTGTAAGCAAGTGGATGAGTACCCTTCACCCCAAACAGACAATCCAAAGCCTTTCTCTCTAATATACAAACGAAGGCGGCATAACTTGAACTCCAACCACTCTAATGTTTCGGGAGATTCAATCCGAACCGGTCAGGATCCATGCTCCTCTACAATAACTACTGCAGCAACAACACTCCCAACCACCACTGCTGGTGCTGACACCACCAACTCTGCACCAAAAAAGCATTTTCTGTCTGCACTGGTGGAGTTTTCCCTGCAAGAGTCCCTTGAATCTAAGGAAAGTCTTGCTTTGATCAAGGCACCGGATTTTGACGCCGAAAACCTTGAGTCATCCATGTCTCCAAGCTCTGCCAAGTTCATCAAGAACTTGCAGAATGAGATCCATAAGCTTGCAGTCGAAAAGGAGACAATGAGGTTTGAGATGATGAGTGCTCAAGCGATGATTAACATTCTCCAGTCTCGTGTTGACGTTCTCAGCAAAGAAAATGAGGATTTGAAGAGAATGACCCAAAATCCTTAGACATTGGCAATGCATGCTCTTGTATCAGTTTAAGTTAGTTACAGCTGGTAATGAAGCTCGTTGTTCGGGACATTTTATTTCTGAGTAAGGATTTTAGTTCATTTCTATGGCTAAACTTGTCAGTGTTACAATTCCAAACTTGTCATTGTGTATCATATGACTTTCAATTTCCCATTGTCGTGACAGTGTCAGTGTTAGTTATTGCTTCTCTGATTCAATAGATTAGCACCTCAGTTTGAAGCTGAAATTTTATGACGTTCGTTTCATTGAATCTTAAGGTAGTTGCAAAAATCATATTTCAAGTGATCAGAATGCAAGGTATCTTAATATTTTCAATAGATTAATCCCTTGTTCTCTTCATATTTTCCTCTTTTTATTAAATGACAGGTATCTTAAGATTTAGAGGGCTTCACATTAAAAGTTTACATATGATTTTTGCATCACACAAAAAACTTGTGAAAATTATCTTAAATGACTTTCTCATGCCTAGTATTTAGAAGAAAATGTAAAGTGAATTAAAACTATTACTACATTTGTCATGTGTCGGGCCATCACAACAAAAGACGAAATGGGATTTGATAGAAATCCATGGAGCAGCTCCCCATTATTATCATTCAAGGAAAATAATTGAAAAACCTGTCTTTTATTAATAGATTATAAATAGGTTTAATCATTCAGAAAATTCCTATTTTCGGGCAGAATCTTAATTTAGTTCTTTTCTTTTTCGATATTTCAATTGGGTCCTAATTTTATAAAAATTGTAACAATTCAGCCTTTTCTGTTAAATTGAGTCCAACGGCGTCAATTTCTGGTTGACGTGGCATGTTGGATTTTTATCACCCTTGTTAGGTCAGCTTTTTGAAAGGGTAAAATGGGAATAATAAAATTAAGTGCAGGCCTGACAAATGCAATTTGAGATTGGGGAAAAATTTGGAGGTAGGGTTCATCTGAGGAACAAATTAGCGTTGGAAGAAGGCTTTCCTGCCTGTGCCGCGAACTGGATTATGTGTGTTTTTGATTCACAGGTTAACGGAGACGAAGGAGAAAGTGGCGGTGTGATGGTGGTCGAGGCGATTTAGGCTTTAACAAGGGCGACGAGGATGCTTGGTGATGGTGGAGAAGATTCTGGGTTGGCGCCTCTTGTGGTTTTCTGCTTCCTGGTTGACGATGAAGACGCGAGGGAGATGGTTACGCCACGGTGGAGGTTCGGCGAGAGATTGGCATTTCTATTCTTCTCTGGATTTTGCTTTGCAGGTCCGATTGCGCCACCGATTCAGCATCCCTGGCGATGGAGGCGGCGGAGGAGCCGTGCCAGATAAAGTCCCGGCGACAGGAGAAGATGGAACGGTGACCGCTTGCGCGGAGGTGACGGTGGCAGGAGTTCTGGGTTTCTGGTTTCTGGTGATAGAGGGAGTATATCTATCGGCAACATTCATCAAAGTGCCTCAGGGAGGATGGGTTCCTCTTGTCTTATCGTTCTTCTTCATGGCTGTTATGTACGTGTGGCATTATGGAACTCGTCGGAAGTACAACTATTTCATTGAAATGGTTACTGGACTTGGGTCCAAGTCTTGGCATTGTTCGTGTCCCAGGGATTGGTCTCATCTACACTGAACTAGCTACCAGAATACCTGCTATATTTTCCCATTTTGTAACAAACCTTCTGCATTTCACAGGGTGCTAGTTTTTGTCTCTGTAAAATCAGTTCATGTTCCATATGTTTCACCTGAAGAACGTTTCCTTATCGGGCGAGTTTGTCCCAGACCATATCGAATGTATAAGTGTATTGTCAGATATGGTTACAAGGACATTCAAAGGGATGATGGAGATTTTGAGAATCATCTTATACAGAGTATAGCAGAATTTATCCAAATGGAAACAGTGGAACCCCAGTTTTCAAGTTCTGAAGCTTCTTCACTTGATGGAAGGATGGCTGTTATAAGTTCTAGAAACTTAGAATATGCTTCAAGTTTAATTGTTTCAGAGTAAGAGGATATTGGCATGGACATATCCATCCCTAGCAGCAGATCTGTAACCCTAAGAAGTTTGCAATCGGTCTATGATGATGAAAGCCCACAAGTTAGAAGGCGACGAGTAAGCCATGGAGGCGCTGCAGATCTGCGTTTTCTGGTGGAGATGACGAAGGTGCGAACTTGGCTTTTAACGTTAGGGAGGTCGAGGACGAGGAAGGCTTTGTGTGGCGGTGATGTCTGAAGTTTTTTATTGTTCCCATTTTACCCTTTCAAAAAGCTGACCTAGCAAGGATGATAAAAGTCCAACGTGCACGTCAATCAGAAATTGACGTCGTTAGGTTCAATTTAACGGAAAAGGCTGAATTGTTGTAATTTTTATAAAATTAGGACCCAATTGAGATATAAAAAAAAAGGAACTAAATTAAAATTTTGCCTGAAAATAAGGACCTCCTGAATTATTAAACCTTATAAATATCTCTAAATTTATGTACACATCAACACAAAGATAATCCTTAAACAGGTTATTTCACTATATTTGTGAGATGCATTTTTCATCATAACCTTTATAATTATTTGGTAAAAAGGAAAACATTTTTTTTTTTACTTTTTTGGCTATTCTAGCACAAAAACAGCTTCAATGTAGTTTTAAACATTATAAAATGACAGTAAATATAAAGTAAAATGGAAAATTTGAACCTTATATATTTATATGGCTTTCACATCAACTAACATTAGTTTAATCAACATACTTAACCCTACTGAGAGTTAATTGTGAAACAAGTCATCAGTTTGGTTCATAACTAGTTTGTAAATTACTGGTTTTCATCTGTTTAGTATTGGAGTTTATATATTTCATTAACATTCAAACTAGTTTAAAGAGTTTTTTCAATGTTCGAGGATGGCTTAAAATATTTTTTAATTATTAAAAGTGTACTTTTATTATTATCTTATTTTAGAAACTATTTATATAAATGCCTCAAACTAGCTCATAAAATATCTTACCAAACACAGAAATAAAAGCTACCAAGAGTGAAAAAAGAAGAAAGAAATAGAGCATTATAGGATATGAATGTCATAAATCATATTATAAAGAAAACAAATTAAAATGCAGGGTCATATCAAAACATGAACCAGGAGCCAAAGTACTAATAAGAAAATCTGATATGAGAAAAAAAACAGATAGAAAAAGTTGATGTAGGAGAAGGAACTATACCCAAGCTGTAGACATGACTAGTAGATAGAGTTTCTGTGTTTGTTGATTGGTTCGTTTCTTGATGGATGCTTGTGTATGTTGAATCAACTCGAAGAAAAAGTGAGAGTATTTTGTGAGTTCAGTTTGTGAAAACAAACGAGAGTGCCGAGTCAAAAGATTCAAGAAAGAAAATTCTGGAATGGTCTTTTTATGCGCTCTGTGATGAGTGCTGAGTGTTGTGTTCTGATATCAGTTTTGAAATAGTGTTTTCGTGGCTCAGTGACTGTTATCACATGAAAAAAGAAGTAAAAGACATAAGACTGTACCTGCGGTTCATATATATATATATATATATATAGGCTAAGGTGTGACAGAAATGGTAAGAGAGTGGCAGAACAGTGCAATGTTGGGTTAGAAAAGGAAACCATGGGAGACACTGGAAGGAGAAATAGCATGCAAAACATCAACATTTTCTTTGTTTTGTGTCTCTGTTTACCTTTTCATCGTTCAACATTTCAGCATTTTCACAAATGCAGAAAGATTTAACAGCATCTTTTTTCGAAAAGGACTGTTTTAAACAAATCAGATCATTAAAGCTTGAATAAAATATAATAAAATATTTTTACAAGAAAAGCATGAATGCCTTTCATTGCATATTTATAACTAAGCAAAACTGGAAGAAGTTTCCGAATCTGAAATTGAGATTATTAAATCTGTAATCCAGTTTATGTTTTGTGCACTTGATGTCATATGACAGATAGAATATGTTCTGTGAGCATAGAGAAGTATGATTTCTAAGGAAATTAATTGATGATCAAATGTTTGCATATGAAAATTTTCAATTCAAAAGAAAGCTAAGACATTATAATTATATTTGAAATTGTTCAACTGTGATATCTATATCTTGACAGATGCAATAAAAAAATTAAAATTTATCACTTTGTGTATATCATCTTGGAAATTGATTAAATATCAATAATTATCAAAGCCCAGTAGCTAGGTCCAACATTGACCCCATTTTGAACAAGTCATTAAAATAAAATAAGGACACTTTTTCTGACTCCACCCTACATAAAATAAATTCATTTTACTATTTTTTAAGTGTGCAGTTTAAAAATAAAAATAAAATTGTCATTTTTTACTTTCAGATTACATAATTTGAAAATATTTTAAATTGTATAATTTGGAAGAAAAATAAATAAATTTTATACAATTTAAAATTCACTTAACTTTTAAATTGTATAATTCAAAAATTCATTTAGCTTTTGGATGATATAATTTGAAATTTATTTAACTTTCAATCTAACATTTATTTAGCTTCAAGGTTGCATGATCTAAAAAAAAGATAACCTTTTGGATTATATAATTTAAAAATCATTTTTAGCTTTTGAATTTTGCAATTCCAAAAGATAAAATGAAAGTTTTCTTAATATGGGACATAAGGAGGTGCAGAAAGAAAATACCTGAAACGAGTTTGGATAATGTATTGGGTTTTTGGAATGTGAGTGAAATGAAGTAAAATCTTCCCTATCTTATTCTAAAATCTGAGAATGTATGAAATTAAAATTAAAAAAGTTTAGTTTCTTTATTGATGGAAACTATTAGTTCTTCATTAATCAGTGTAATAGACTAACCTTGGTATAGGATATTGGATATATATATTTTGGTATTATGATTATGTTTGGATAATTATAATAATATTTTATACATTTTTTAAAAATTAATAATTTTATTTAATTGGATATGTGTTACTTTTTATAATAATGTTAAAATTATTAAAATAGAATGTCAAACTAAATATCTATTTATAATTTTTTTAATAATTAAAAGAAGAATTTCATTTATAAAAATTACATCTGTTGTTACGTATATGACAGATTGTTAATTCAACTTTATAATTTTATTTGTTCAATTGAAATAAGAAAAATAATTTTAAAAATTAAAATTTCACGCCAAGTTAATTAAAACTAACGTTTAAAGTTAAATAATTTTAATCACTAAGAGATTAAAAGGATATACTAAGTTAATTTAGGTTCGACTATTTAAAAGATTAATATTTGAATAATTAAGTGAGTTAATAATATATTTTGAATAGAAATTTAAGAAGTAATTACATATATCATTTACAGATCCTCCCTATGCATGCTTGTAAAGTTCTATAATTTCATCTTTTACTTTGTATTCCAAACAAAATATAAAGATTTGATTATTCATCATGCATACTGTTATAGTAGTCATTGTTACGATAGAACATTCATAGTTTATTATTATTTAAGCAAGTTACTTATCTTAGTTTTGTGAGTTTCATATAAATTAATTAGTCTAACAATTGACTTATTATTAATATTTAAAATATTTTTTTCATTGATTTATCTTATTTTAAATAAACTCATGTTACACATAGCTGCGATTAATTGATATTATTCAAAACACGATTTTATTTTTCGTAAGTAAAAAACATTATTGTATATACACAACAATACTCGCAACGTTAAGAGCTGCTAAAGCTTAATTTTTATTTACTATTAAAATCAAATACACTGAAAGGGTTTCTTTTTCTTTCTTATATTGGTCGTAATAATTAAACATATTTTTTCCCTAAATCTTATAATGAAAAGATTAAACAAGAAATTTCATCCACAACACTGGTTTTTTTTTTTCTTTCTCTTTTGTGTCCAAAATGCACTGCACAAGTTGACATCAGTGAGCCAATCCCACTGTGCCACGTATCCAACCTGCACACACTTAGCACGTGCCATGATAGAATCTACCATTGTTATTTCTGTGCACATTCCAACCACCTAGAACCTTCTTCTACTTCTCTTTCTTACTCATCCTATTTCATACCAAAACCCAAAATTTCTCTTATTCATAATCCCAATTCTCCCTCTTCACCAATCATAAACGAAAGCCCTAATCCCCAATTATTTTTCACTCTTTTTCTCTCTCAGCGATTCATCTCTCTTGAATCCAATCCATGGCACCTATGGGTCCCGGCTTCCGATTCCACCCCACCGACGAAGAGCTGGTGGTGTTCTACCTGAAGCGCAAGATCACCGGAAACCTGTCCCGGTACGACCACATCGCAGTGGTTGATGTTTACAAGCTCGAGCCCTGGGACCTTCCCCGTTAGCATTTTGCCCTTTTCTGTGGTATCGAATTGTTAGCAATAGGGTTTGGTTCCAAAGATTCAAAGTGTTTCTTAACTTATTTCGGTTTTTCAGCTTTGTCGAAGCTCAAGACCAAGGACTTGGAATGGTACTTCTTCAGCGTGCTGGACCGCAAGTATGGAAATGGCTCCAGGACCAACCGCGCCACCGAGAAGGGCTACTGGAAGACCACTGGAAAGGACCGCCCTGTGGCCCATGGCGACCGCACCGTGGGGATGAAGAAGACCCTCGTGTACCACATCGGTCGAGCCCCACATGGCCGTCGCACCAATTGGGTCATGCACGAGTACAAGATGCTCGATGAAGAATTGACTCGTGCTGGCACAGTTCTGGTATATCTCCTCTCTGTTTCTTTTTTGTCTTTGATTTGCTGTTCTATTGATACTTATTCTAGGTGAGGCTTTTTTTTTTGGGGGGGGAGAAGGATGTGTATGTGGTATGTAGGATTTTCGAGAAGAGTGGTGCTGGACCAAAGAATGGAGCCAAGTATGGTGCTCCCTTGGACGAGAAGGAGTGGGATGTGGATGAGGAGAATGAGCAGAAGGAGGTGGTTCCCGTGCCTGCGACTGCTCATTGTGTGGTGGCTCCCTTGACGGAGATTAGTCCTAACGTGGTTGCTCCTCCTTTGCCCGCGACAGCTGCAGTGGCTCCTCCTGTGGTAGCAACTGATGGTGACCTTTGCGATGGTATTGGGGTGGCTCTCCCTTCGGTAGCAACTGATGCTGATTTTTGGGATGATATTGGGGCCTTTTTGGAAACTAACGACCTTGACGGGGTATGTATTCATCGTGTTGTATTTGTGTCCCAAGTAATAGGGTTGATATGTGAGGAAATAGTCTATATATATGGCTTGGGATAATTTTTTGTTTTTCCTTTAAATGGACGGATTAGATGATTTTCTATGTGCAGGTTGGATGAGTTCTAGTTGCATGGATTAATGTTTGTGTTAATTGTTTTATGTTTGGATATATTTTTCCATTGTCGGCTGTGGTCTCTTTTTTGTAATTATTTTCTTCTCGGACTGTGTGCAGGTGTTTAATATATCAATATTGTTGTGGGGCCTTTATTTGGGTTGCCATTTGCTCTAATGTTGTTTGTGTTGTCCTTTACGAAATCTCGATTGGAAGAAGTCTTCTTGGTTTCAGTCCTTTTGAAGTTGGTATGTAGTATATATCATTGGGCACAGTTTTGTTTTCCCCCTGGAGGATGCTGAAAACATTTTAGGAAAACGTTGAGTGTGAAGTTTAGCATGATTTTGGTGCACACAGATTTATGTAGTTGTCATTCACTAGTATGTAGTCCCGTCACTGGTTTTGTCAATATTGTGGCTTTTCTATAGAATTTGTTTGGTTATTTATTCGTAAAACATGTCTGGGGCTCTTAGTGTTTTTTTAAGTTGGTTGGGTTGTTTTCTCTGAATGTCTTGGTATTCTCTAACTAAATAATGTCTTCAATATGCAGGAACTTGATTTGAGTGATATGATTGGGGGTGTTACTTTTCCATCATTTAACTTTCATCACGGGGAGTGTAGTACCTATGCTGAAAATTCCCAAGAACTCATCAAGGATCAGGAGCCATTGGCGGGCACCTTTGGAATTTCTGGGCCTGAAAATGGCCAGCCTCTTGATATGGCTGAGCAACATGACATGGGCACAGGTTCAGTGAAAGATGAAGACAATGGTGAGCAGAGCGAAATTGTGAATCTTCTCAATTTCAATGACGCATCGGATAATATGGATCTGGATCTATATTTTGATGCCACCCAGAATCTTCCAACGGCTGATGATGAATCATTCTTGGAAACCAATGATCTTGCAATTGGGAATGAGGGTGATCTCATTGAGGCTGATCCTTCGGCGAATGATATTATGCTAGACAAGTATCTTGCACTCCCTGATGATGATGATGATATTTGCAAATATATATCTTTCGATTATTCTCAGGTTCCAGAGAGTGAAAACTCTAATTCCAACCAAGGATCACCTTTAACCCAGCAGGTTATGACCGACTCTATCTTTATAGTCATTTGCCTTGTAGGTATTATAGCTGTATATTGAACAATTTTGGGTCATTGGCAGTCTGTGGGGGGAGAAACCTCAAATAAAGCTGTGGTTGGTAAACATGATTCTGAAGCACAAACCAGCAATGAGGCTTTTTCTGTGCAGAATACAGAGGAGGCAAAGTTAGCAGCACCAGGTAAAACTGCTGATCACTTTACATCCTAGTTCGTTAAGGTTTTCTTTTGATGTGTACTCCCGTGCTCATTATAGCTTATAAAGTATGATATCCACTCAAAATGTTATGTTCTCAAAAAAATTTCATTAACTTAAGGATATATTTTTTTTGGCAGGAAATACAAATCCATTTGTTAAGCAGGCCTATGGATGGTTGGCTAGCATCCCTGCTTCACCTGCACATGCTTTTGAGTTTCCAGCAAAGGACATTACTCTTGGGATTGATGGTGCAGCTCAGTCTTCCCATCCAGCTCATATAACTACAGGTATGATCAGCATAACAGACATTACTTTTAGAGGCAATGCGATGGATTGGCCCATGGGCAAAATTGGAGGATTTAACACTGCAATCTCTACTGAGTTTTCTCGACCGGACATTAATTGTGCTGCCTTGATACCTGTTTCTGGCAAGACCGCATTTGTATTGTCACATGGCTGGATATTTTTGACGGGTTTCTCAGTTCTTATTCTTTCACTTAGTTTCAAGATTGGAAGCATCATGTATACTGGTAAGTAACAACAAAAAAGGTTGGACACTCCAGAATAAGCTGCAGTCATTAAGTATCATGTAGTGTTTTATGGTACTCACTGAATGACTAGGATCTCGTGACTTTGTAGATTTGTTTATGGTACCTTATAGTCGAACTGATCTATGCATTCTTCGTGGTAACTTATTCTCAGAGTTCCATCAGATAGAGTAATACCGTCTTCATTCATACGATTCCTTAGATATATTATTGTTACATACTTTTTCCATAGTGTAATAGATGCAAAGTTTTCTGACTGGTAGAGGCGGTCCATTATTTAGTTAGATGAACATGTAATTTCATTCACGTATTGTATAGTCCGGAGTGGATCCTCTAGTTACAGTTTATGTTCAACCTGTATTTATACATCTCTTTTCTGTTAGACATTAAATGCATGTTCATCATGAGAGCGACAGATGCAAATTTTACATCATTTTCTTATGTTAAAATGTAACTTGGGATGATTACTTCACGTTTTCTATGTACGGAAACGGTGATGAGTTTTTTCTTGATTAATTTTGATACCACGATTTTGCAAGAAATTTGGACTCGATTTGAGGTTTAATTTGGTACATAAAAACCACGTTTCAATAATTTATGACCAGAATGAATTAAATGAATTTACTTTGTGTATTTTCATACAATCCGTTGAAACTAAATATTAGGGAAGGAGGTTGCAATAATTCACAAAGGATCGAATTTCTTAATTGTTGTTAGTATGAGTGAATCCGTTCATATTTGAAGAGTGAATTCATCTATACATTTAATTTAGTGTTTAATATTTCATTTGGATCCGTTTGAATGTTGTGTTTAAACCCTTACAATTATTTAATAAATACTATTATTGTTGCTATTCGTTGAGTCTTGAATTATATGTACATATATATATCCACGCACTCCACACTCAGAACAAATCATCTTCAGGCAGTTTGCTATAATATTGAAGGTAGGAGATATAGTTTGCGAGATTGAATATTTCCTAAATTGAAAATTGAAGGATTTTCTATTATTAAATTTCGTTTCCAAATGGGAGAAATCTTATTTTGTTTGTCGGATGAAATATGATGTATAAGTAGTGGGTTTAAGTGGACATTACATTTTATTTATTTCTTTTTATTTCACTTTTGGAAATGGAGAGCAAAAGTTAGAGGTTCGATTATAAAAAATTTGAGTGAATTTGAAGATGAAGTATATGTTATTTTTTTTAAGAGATTTGAAGTTAATGGTAGGGTGGATTTGTGAATAAAATTTATAAAATTAGTGAGGGATTTAATTATAATGTGATATATTAAAAAAATTAATATATCAAAAAATAAAATTATCAAATTATATAAAATTATATTTAGATTGGTTAGAATTATTTTAAATATTCAAATTATATATATGAGCAGAGGATCAAATGTCTTGTAGAGAATTTGATAGATTATTGTGAGGAATATATGTGAATCTTTAAAAATGAATATGAAAAATTAAGATACATGTATACCAAAGATTTTATATTTCTTTTTTAAAAAATATACACTTATGGAAGAACGTACATTATATCTATATTAATTAGACAAAAATCAAATTAGACAACCAATATTTTTGGATTCTTACAAAACTATTTTTGAATGAGTTAAAATTATATTTTTAAAAAGCTGTTATTCAACAATTTTCATTTTTTAATAATATTAATAAATAAAGAATGCATCCCTTTTCGGTATAAAAAATATTAATTATTAATATGATAAAAGTTTGTTGATAATTCTAAAAGTTTTGTTTTGTTTTAACAAAATTATATCATTCTTAAACATCTTTAATAATTATTGTTGATTAATTTAAAAAAACTGAAAAGTAATAAACACAATGTATAAAACTATCATGACTACAGTAGTGATAAGAACATTTTGTTTGTGACGAATACGAAAATAATACAATTTAAAAAGAACATTAAAATTATTTTAAAAAAGAGAAGTTATTTAATTATTTTAAAATAGAAAAAAGTTATTCAATAATAAATAAATTACTTTTATTTGTTAGAAGATAAAATTGTTGCATTAAAATATAATACCAATAACACCTATGTATATGGGATAAATTCTTAAGGTATACCAAACCATTAAAAGATATTTCTAAGTTGAGAACAAAATTGAATATCTGAAATACGTTAAGATGTATCAGCAAATACAACTATCGATGTTAATTACCATACACAGGTCAAGAGAATTGATTCCTCCCACACACATGGAATCGATTCCAACAAATCTATAACCAAACCACTCAGAATTGGTTGCAACACACCTAGAATTCATTCCGCAATGCTTCAACGTCCATGCAAGGCCTAGAATCCAAGGCATTTTAGTGTCATCCTCAATCTACCTTGGTTATCATGTAGTTGGAACCACCCATCCTACTATGGGTTCTTCATCATCAAGCATCAAAATAGGTTTTTTAGCTGTTCTCACACACTCATCACTCCATGCCACATATATATCTCATCTATCATCCTCGAACTCACCTCACATGGATATAAGCCAAAATACACATATTTTTTCTAGTGTCAAAGAGAGACCTATTTAGTGTTGTACTTAATTTTAACGTGATATTAAAATAAGGATGTTTTTTTAAAATAACATTTATCACCTATAAATCTCCTCACATGAGACTAGATCACATGAAGGAGTAATCATATTCATATGCTCTCGTCTTCAAATCCATACAAATGAACAAAAACGACTATACAAACGAACATAAATGACTCGTAAATTCATACAAAAGAACATAGTTAAAACTTTTTAATAAGGACTACGCATCGATTGTTAGTTTACAAAACGTTTCTCATAGAAATAAGAGTTTATATTTTTAAAATTTATAGATGTTTACTTTAAAAGAAGTCACATGATAAAGATTTTATATAATTAATATGAATAATGAGATTTAATTTATTAAAAAATATTTAAATATTATATTTTTTATTTTCTCATAATTATTTATCAACTCGGTTCAAGGTGGATCCAATCCTACTCAGTCCAAGGTGGACTCTAAACTTAATTCAGTTTAAGTGGGACCAACTTAACTTATTGTGAGATGGACAGTCCGACAAAACATGGACTTGATTCTATATAGTTTGACATGAGTTTGTCACAATTCGATTAAACATGAATTTAACTCGACTCAACTTAGTCTAATGTAGATGCGACTTGCCTCAACTTAAGATAAGTTTAACTGAACTCTCTTTAAAATGTGCTCGATTCAATTGATCCAAAGGTGAATCAAACTCGATTAAATGTGAAGTAGACGTAAATTGACTTGATTAAAAATAAAAATAATTTAACTTAATTTTAAGTACTGACTTAGTCTTCATAGATCTAATATGAGCTTAACTTCACTCCACCAATTCAGATCCAACTCTATTCAGTTACGAAATATTTCAGAAAAAAAATCTTTCACTTATATTTGAAAGAATGTATTATCATGTACGTAAAAAGTACATGTTCTGTTATGGACTCACTTTTTTATGTGTTTTTGTCTTTGTTTCTCATTGACGGGAATCGCCAACCTTTATTCTCAATACTTGATGCTTTAAATAAAAGTTTTAACCATAAAACTAACATTTTTTATTAACAAAATGCATTTTACCCACTTTGTAAGAACATGCACTGTATCGTTATTTTCACATAGAATCCAAATGCTTTTAGTATCGAAAAATATAACCAATTATTAAATAACTGTAAAATCTATAACCATTTATAGTCTTCATATTTAAGAAGAACGATGTGATTAAATCTTTTTGACAAGGACTAAAAATAGATAGTATGTTTGTAGAAAGTAAAATAAAAAATGTATTATATTTATAGGTAACTAAAATTATACTTAAATATTGAATTTAATTAGAAGGTACTCAACTTCAATCATAGATTGCTAAAAGTCACACTTTAAATTGTACTTTTTTTCTTAATAATTACTTTTAAAGTCACACTTGCGGTGACTTAATAAGGGAATTATATTACCAGTGCATCATGGAAATTCAATTCTTAAACTTTTTCTATTATTATTTACATTTCTTTTAAAATGAAATATGGAATGTCTGTATGAAACACAGAAAATTCAGCATGCTCAAAATAGGTTGAAATTACCTTTGTTGTTTCAAAATCAAATGAATGTTTCCAAACTCTTCTTATTGATATTACTTATTCATTTCTTACATTCATATCCCATACTTCTACATCAATTATTGTGATTTTATTCCAACAAGAGAATGCTAACCCATGTCCTAAGACACTTGTTGAGGAATCAAAATGGACTTTTTTTAGAGATAAATATAAAACTTGCCAATGTATCCCATCATGACTCACAATAAAAACATTGTATTTATTGATTCCCTAACTAGTACCTTTTAAAGACACAAATTTCAGTATCTGCTTTGGCATCAAGGAGGAAGGCTTGTTACATTTCTCCTGGGAGCATGGTATCACCAGGTAGATCACAAACAGCAATTCCCTAAGATTACAGAGTTTATTAGTTTCAGATGACAGTTAATATAACCATGAATATAAGCCTAAATAACTAATAATATTAAGATATGATGTTTACCTCGCCCGTTAGGTGAGCCACACATCTCTTCTCAGCCAATAACTCAGCTTCAGTCTGCAAAATATTGTTAAGAAATTAAGTTTTAGTCTGAATCTTACATTAAGTAGAAATGAAATATATAATAAGAAAGAAGACTTATTATAAACTCATTATGTTTAAGGTTTTGAGTTGAAGCTAGTATCAAATCTGTTATATAGGTTCGCTCATGACTCACCAATATCAAATCTCTTCCGTATATCTCTTTAAAAGACCTAACAAACAATGATATCGAAACCGATGGCTTACCTAATACGATTAAATTTTGATGACATGTCCAATTTTTAAATGGTAACTAATTTCACTCACAAACATGAGCACCCAGATAGCTTGCAATTAATTAAAAAATCTAAGATGGTAGATTATAAGTGGGTATAGCTCAGTTGGGAGAGTGTTGGACTGAAGATTTGATGGTCATCTGTTCAATCCATATTTTCACTGCATTTTTTTAGCTTTTATGAGAAATTTATATCATTTAAAGAACTTAATTTCTTATTTTACATCAACATTCTAATAAATATGGCTAAGACACACATGAATAAAAGATATATATATATATATATATATATAATGTATGAATTTCCATCCTACCTTTTTTATCCGCTGCCGGAGGTAGTCATCAAATATGACATCCTTCACAAGTTCGTAATCACCATCGCCCTAATGGATAAAAGCTTTCATCATAGGAGGAACAAAGCAAGTTTTAGAAGTTAAAAAGAATGAAGAATGAAGTAAACAAGCTTACCTTTGATCGACATGGCATACTGAAAACAATACCCTCAGCTATTCCATAAGGATTTCCATTGCTATATACCTGGCATTACAATTGCAAAATTTTAGATTGAAATAGTAACTAATGATTAATGAAGGTTGTGCCATGTTTAAATTTGCAAGAAAAGAATTGGTTTTTGGCCCTTCAATTAAGCTTTGAAAAAAATGGCATATTCCAGAGATCTAAGAGCTAATTTTATTTTCACTACACCAGAAGTAAATGCATGAGGTCATTCAGTGATATCAACTTACACCAGAAGAAAACCAATCACCCTCAGGAGTAGGAGTTACTAAAGATCGGATGGCATCAACAATTGATACAGAAGTTGATGCTGCTGATGATCTTCCCCATTTTTGAATAAGTGCACCACCTCTCTACCAATCACACAATCACTTGTCAGCTTTTAGCACAATGAAACTACATATCTTTTATATCATGCGTTTAGCTATTAATGCTACTCACAAAATATTACATTACCTTTTGAACCTTTTCAGTGAACTCTTCCTCCAACCACCTAATATCCTTAACCACCTCTTTGACTGGCAAACCGTCAATTTTAGCATTTAAGAAGTCGGGGACCTATTAATAAGATAACAGGTAATACCATGTCATAAAAGATAGTTACAGAAATCCAGTTCATGGTCATTATTCTGGTAATGATCCTTCATTGACCTGAGTAGTTGAGTGGTTTCCCCATATTGTCACATTTGACACTTTATCATAAAAGACACCTGCCTTGAGGGCTAGCTGTGAATTTTATTGATACAATACAAAGAAGATAGATGTTAGTTTTCTATTGTAAAAAAAACTTTAAGATGAAATCTATAAACTTTGTTACCTGACATTTTGCTCTGTTCTCGTCTAAGCGAGTCAAAGCATGGAAATTTTTTGCAGGAATGTTAGGAGCATTCTTCAAGCATATTAATGCACTGCATTTAATATAGATGAACATTAGCATAAACAGACACAACTTGTAACTTCATGTTTACAGATAGAAAGCGAAGCTTACTTTGTATTGCAAGGGTTTCCCACTACTATAACTTTGACATTGCGGGAGGCCACGGCATTTAGTGCTCTTCCCTGTTGTGATAACGTATAATGTCAGCATAACTAAATTTAGCAGAAAGTAAGATATGTGGTTTTAATTTGAACCCCATTTTACCTGCGCTGCATAAATCTGTCCATTTATGTCTAACAAGTCTGCTCGCTCCATTCCAGGTCCTCGAGGCTTTGCACCTATCAGCAAAGCCCATTCTGCATCTTGGAACACTTCATAAGGATCAATACCAATACTCACCTCCCTTAACAAAGGAAACAAAGAGTCCTCCAGTTCCATTGCAACACCTGCAAGTTGAATTAGAACATTAAGAATGAAAAACATCAGTCTGTGTTATAATACTCAAGATTAAGGTGTATCTTGCTTCATTTAAAAGCATAACAGAAACAATACATTAGCTACTCTGACCTGACAAGTCAAATTCAAGTGAAGTTATTACTCAAATTCCTATTATTGATTGAATTTCTCATATCTCTCAGTAGCAGATGCTATTAAGGCCTTAGGTTTTCTTAAATGGGAAGAACCATTGGAGGGCAGTAGAATAAGAAAGAGAAGTTTGATGGTAACGTGAAAGTTTTGTTAACAGGAAAATAAATCGGTGTGACAGAGGCTGAACCACTCACTCTCCCTATTTTTCAGTAAAAGCAGGCGTGCAAAGGCATCACTACACAAGAATACAATCCTTCCCCCAAATCTGTGTATAGACAGCAGCAGTGTATTTATTAAAAATTGTTGGATGACTCTTTTATTCCTTGCTATGTATGTTGAAAATTTGAAATGTAAATCAAAGAGCCACTTTGGACATTTAAAATATTCAACCTAAACCACAGACACTTGCTTCCACACTTGCCTGCTCCATAATTTTACAACCCTTTTATTCCCCAGACATTCATTGAAAGATAGAAAAGAAAGACCGACAGATCACAGAACTAGAAGTGCTCATAACATAAATGACAGTAAAACTCTCTGTGCACGTAACTTCAGTGGAAAAGGTTTCTAATATACTGGCTATGTTATTTTTTTTTTCCTTAGAATTGTATACAAGCTTAGGATAAAGGTGTTCACTGGGTAAGTTGAATTTGCTGATTGATGCTTTGCTTTTATTTATCTCTTTTCATAACATACTGATGCACCATTCACAATTTTCGTATTCTTGCTTTATTCATGAGCCAGATAGTTTCATGTTAATGTCTAGTAAGCAAGAGTTTCTACAGCTTTGCGACACTGATGCACCATTCACCTTTAGTTAGTTTTCTACAGTTTTTTTTTTTTTTATAGCAACAGAAGAGCCGGAATGGAGAAGGATGGGTCAGTTTTTCCTATTATAGGTGGAAGATATACAACTAATAACAGATAGATACCAAGTTTATATACCAAGGTTGCGAAAAACCGATGTCATATTTACCATATGCAGAAAGCTAACCTTCAAGAGCTTGGATTGACCGTTCTGATCCCAGTAACTTGAGAGCAATAGGTTGATCAGGACCAAAAACTTCACCAGATGCAAGCTGACACAATAAATCAACTCAGGCTCTAGAGTCCAACACTATTGTGTGATCATTCAAGGTAGGTCTTATGTAAAATTCTCATAGCACATGCAAAATAAAATTATCTTGAACACTCACCTTACATTCAATTTTGCTTTCATGCTAAATTCAGTTTCTATTTCATGAAACAACAAAGATACAAGAATGTCGTGATTCCAATAAATATTCAAACATTAAAACTCAAATTTTGTATATAGTAGTGGCTTTCAATTTGTTTAGAGAAGAGATGACAGTATCAAGAGTAAACTAATTCCAACTAAAAGTGTTGCACACGTATGGTCAACAATACAAAGTAATGTTGATCCATGTATGTGGTTTATCACAATAAATTCATCAATCAATGAAAAGCAAAAAAAATCCAGTTTTGAAATGGCTACACAACAACTTATTCAGCAACATCAAACAGATAAGAAATTATTATATGCATCTATTATCATTTCAATGACTTTAAAAATCCTAATCTGAGGGTAATGATACAACAGCAACGACAAAACTTTAGCCCACTGGTGACATTGACTACCCAAATTTCAATCAGAGAGTACTGATATGGGAAAAACATTATTGCAAATACATAAAATAAAATAAAAAATGATAAGTTGAACATCTGATGTGCTTCATTGACACAATTCTTATTTAAATCCAAGATATACTCACTTTGAAAAGTAGATGATTTGCAATCATTCCAGCAGCACCTGACACTGCAATGTTAATTAATTTCTTCCAGGATCTTGTCTCTTCTTCCTGCAAAAATATTGGTCAAATATTTCAACGACACATACAGCTTAGATTAACAAATTTAACTGTAATAACTTAAAAGAGGCATTAGTTTCATATGAACACATATTTATCCTCTACCCTCTTTCAAACATTTCACAATAAATAACATCAATACATTAATTGTTCATGTTGAGTATATTTCTTTACTGAAATTAGATTGTAGATTAAATTGAACATAAAATTTAAAAATTGGAAAGAGAAAAAAGATTTACAAGACAAAGCATACTGCAAAGGAGACATTGATTAAATTCTACATTTTGACAGATCAGCCAAGCATAGTTTTGGTATGGAAGATAACTAATAATGTTACCGATGCCTTTTGGCTGTGTATTAGTGTTTAAACAGTTATATATAGACCAAACTTACCAAAATATAAGGAATCAAAACAAGAACAGTCAAATACAGAGCTACACCAATCTAGTTACTAACACCAGCATAGCATCTAACAAATTTCTTCTCCAAAGTAACAAACAAACCTCTCAGAAAACCGCAGAAATCAATTTGTAGTGAGGAATTCACTCACTAAGAATCGTGGACAACACAAAACATGCTATTTGAATTAAGACAGGCTAAAACTAACAAATACACATGGTTGAAATACAGAAGAGAGGGGAAGGGACACTCACAGCCCTCAAATCATAGGTAAGGCAGAAGACACCATAGCACTCAGCCTTACTCTTAGGATCCAGGGTTGTCACAGCTGGCACCTGCACTTCACTGGGAAGTCAAAGGAGGAAAATTCAATCAGACCCAGAACCAGAAAGCTGAAAATGTTGAAAGAAAACAATCAAGTTACTCACTTGGGTGCAACAGAGCAGGAAATCCTAGCATGTTGAGTTCTATGAAGTGGCGCAAAAGAACAGTGGCGATGTCTGGGGAGAGTCCTTGATAGGAAAGAGAGCTGGGATGAGTGAAGACGGGGTTTTGAGCAAGTGGGGTTGAAGTGTGTCACAGCCATGGCAGCACAGCACAGAAAGTCTCAGAAGAAGTGTAAAAAAAAGGCACCTTTTCTGCTTATGGAAGAGTAAAATGAAGATTTATGAAGAACTTTGTAAAGGGTATGTGCATACAAAGCAAAGACGAAGTGAGATAACGTTTGGTTCAGGGATAGCAAGGTGGGGGGGGAGATAAGTAGAAAATGGAAGGTAAAATTGGAGGGCAAAAGAAGAAGAGGATCATTTGAAACTCAGTATAAGGCCATGGACATGACACATGTCAGGCATGGCCTATCGTCAAATTAATCTCCTTACTCTGACAAATTATTGGATTGTATACAATTACAAATACTTTATGTAATAAATTAATAAAATATCATAGTCTAAGTTTTATAAGATAAGGTCTCTTATACTATGTGCATATTGTGTGTAATGAAATTGAATGATGAATATAGAATATAAGGATCAAATTCTAGTGGCACCACCATGCATAATGTCACGTGAGGGATAATACCCTTTCTGCAATTGGCGCACTGGTATGTATAGTCCTATGATCTGCTGTGTAGTTAGAAAAAGTATATATATATATATATATATATATATATATATATATATAAGTAGATTATTAAATGAGTCAGACTGATAAAAGTTATTTAATTATTAAAAAAAATTAAGCTTATTTTATCAGAAAATATTTTAGTATCATTGAGTACTTTTTCATAATAAAAAAATGCCATTATTATATCCTGATAAGGATAAACAGGTGGAAGGGTAAAAAAGGGATATATTGCTGAGTATGATATTATTATAGGACAAGAATGTTTCGTGTCACTTGTCACTTTTTAAGTTTTATATTTGCTAAAATATAATGTATGCGTGGAGAGAGGGATATAGGCATATAAATCAATAAACAATTAATATAGTATTGCATAAGAACATATATAAAAGTGTATTTTTGTAAGAAAAAAAAAATAGATGGGTAAAGATAAAAAAAAATACTATTGTAAAATTAAAGATAACGATACTTTTGGAAAGAATTTTTTAATAATATTTTAATATTATTTACATGTTATTCTATAAATAATTTATATTAATATTTATGATTATTATTATTAATTATAAAATAATTTTAAATAATAATACATAAATTATATTAAAATATTCTCAAAATATTATTATTCTAAAAATAAAACAACTTATTATTCACATCACTACTAACAAACGAAAAAAAGAAAAAGATTGTGTACGGTGTGAAATCCTAAATATATTGAAAAATATAAATAGGATTAAAAGTTAAGATAGATAGGTTCTCTTTGTTAATTTAGGGTGTCCTATTTTCTTAGTTTGGATTTAAAAATTAACGAAAGAAAAAAACAGTGAAGTAAATTTGTGAAAAAGAAAAAAGAAATAGAAAACTTATAATTAGTTAAACTAAAGTGATGGAATAAATTTTTTTAAATTAAATAGATAATATAATGAATGAATGAATTCAAAACAATTTAATGTATAAGAGAATAAGTATAAATTTCAGTATTCTTTTCTAATGGAATGCATGTGCATTTATAGAGTTTGAAATCCTGTCTTATTTATATAGTTTCAATAAAGAATTTAACTTCGTACTCTTTGAATTTGAAGAGAAAGAAAAACAAAATTTTAAATTAAAGATAAACTATATTTCATTCCGTTGAGATATATTCAATCTAAATAGCCTAAAGCTTTCCTCTATTTCATTTAATTCCATTCTTTTTTTTTCATTAGTTTAATCATAGTCTTGTTTTTACGTCACACCTTAGATACGCATTATTATTATTATTAACAATATTATTAATTCTACTTTTATTTCACTTAATTTTTATGTAAAAATAAAAATAATAAAATATAAAATCTTATAAATACTCTATTAAAGTACACACATTTATTACATTTATTAATTTCATAAAAACTCTTTATTCTCCGATCAATCAATTTCTATCAAACAATTCAAATTCCCATTTTTTTTACTTTTTTTTTTCATTTCTACTCTCAATCCATACTAAGGTTAGGAAATATTTTTAAAAAATGAAGATCCAATTATTGAAAGGATATTCGTGTATGAAGAAAAGAAGAAGATAATATTGAGTGAAAAAGAACGTGGGATGTGACCTTTGATTGTCACGACAAATAAGGTCAACGGAATGATCAAGTAATTTATTAAAAATGTGTAAACGTAGCGCTTCAAAGGATGAGGAAGCTGAGATATTGATAATTTTGTCTCTATATAACTACGTTTCAGATTCTTTTTGCATTTAGTTTTTTTTTTTATAAAATTGTATGCAAAAATATTGAAAATATAATTTTTTATTTTCTATTTGGACCTCTTTTTTTTTACCTAAATTTGTTTTAAAATAGAGAAAAAAAAATATTTTCTAGAATGAAATTATTCCTACGTATTTTAGAAGGATTTGGAGGTCTATATTGTTTTTTCAATCATATATATTGTAAATTACTTAAATTTTTTTTTCCTATCTCTTTTATAATTATTTTTTAGTAAACCAAACAAATATCTTTTTCCTTTCCTTACCTAAAATGAAATTAAAAATTCATCAAGCCATTTATCCTTTTTAATTTGATTTATATGTGTTATTTTTAATTAATCTGACCGACATAATTTATTTTTATTTATTATAATAATAGTTGTGTAATTTTATTTATTTTTGAGCATTTAAATAATGAGCTTTTCTTTTAACACACTTCCTGTATAATTTTTAATATTTTGTGAATTAACCGAGTTCAACCATTATCATTGGATGATAATAAAATATTAGACTTATACGGTCTCATTATTAATTTATATAATTATTTAATACTTTTTTTATATATAGTTCAATATTTATTAAGAAGAGTTAATATGATTTTTTTATTAATCGAATATTAATAAGTGTAATAAATATTTATTATTCATGTTTATTTTTAATTATAAAGTTGTATTTATTTATGTATTATGTATTTTTTTGTGAGAATATATATATATATATATATATATATATATATATATATATTTATTTATTTATTTATTTATTTATTTCAAGTTAAATATGATGTGTTTTGTTATATTATTGTATATAAAAATTGGGATTTAAAGAGGATTGGAGGATTGTCAAGATCTTTTGATTCAACCTCAACTCGTTCAACAAACAATTAAGCCAACAAATGTATATGCTCACGTAGCAAGAGGTTAATTTCTGAAAGTGATTATTAAGTCGTAATAAATGAAAGAAATAAAAATGTTCTATAGTGTGAAAACAAAGAGAAACTTAAGAATTTAGTCAAATGCAAATCTAGGGCATGAAGACTCATTCAATCCATCCATTATGTAAAACTTGTATGTTCTAGATGTATAAGAATAATTAAACTCTCATTTCATTAGGATTAAATGTAATGATTTTAAACATGATGTAAATTTTATTGTGCAATATAATATATGTTTGTTCATATGTTCTATTGAAATATTAATGCATGTGTCAAAATATCATTTGTTTGAATATATCTAATTATTGGAAAATGAATAGGAACATAGACATTGATATAACACCTAAGAGGATTGGTTATATGAATGGATTCAATCTCTTTTGGTCATTCTAGACTTTTGATCTTAATGCAAATTGTTTATTAATTTTACTAAATAATTAGTAATTTAACATATAGATTTAGAATTTGTTCATAAGAAATTAAAACTAATATGCTTTTTAAGTAAATGTTTGAATAAGATAAAGATATATTGTATAGATTTTTTGTATTATTTGATTCATCAAATCCAATCTTGATAAAGTTTTGAGTGAATCATTTTACAAAAATTATACATTTAGTGTCATAAATGCATTTATCAATATGAATTTAATCAAATTTTTATCATTTTTTTACTTGAAAAGAGTATTAGCTTTCATTCTTTTTCTAAAGATAGGATCTCATCTTTTCTCATTTTAAACAAGAATATCTTATTCAATTCAACAAATGCTACCTACTAATGTCGGTCGAATGCTCTTTAAGATTTATATTTACTCTTTAAAAGAATTTTGTATCTTAAAAGATTTACACATACAATATAAATAAATCTTTAAAGATAGTGATTATTCATCCTTCGAAAAATTAATTTAAATTGTATTTTTATCACATTCTCCTAAATATATTTCATCTCAAAGATAAAGCATATTAAAAAGATATCAACATAGTTACAGTATAAAATAATTAATTAACTAAATTCATTAATTGATTTAATTTAAAATATTAGAAATATATATATATCACCATTATCTGTCACACAAAACCAGCACTATCGCAAGTGAAGAATACGGCACACCGGCCATGGTCGGTATATATATATATATATATATATATATATATATATATATATATATATGGGAGAGTTTAGTTCAGTTATCCCAATGATTGGTGTAGTGCTTTGAAGCTTCTTTCAAAAATCTCCATTTTCGCTTTCTAAAGGAAAATTGGTGCTGCTCCTACTCAATTTTATCTAACCAATCCAGGTATATATAACCCACCCACATCTGAAGCTACTTTTACTGTCTCTATATTTCCGAGTTTAATTTAACTTTCAACTTTGAGATGATTAAGAAGTATTCACACTAATTATAATGAATATTTATCTTTTTTTTTAATAGTTTTATCTGTTATACTAATTTTTATCTCTTTCTCTTCTCCAATGTCAATTACTATAATAGTTTTTATAAAATATTTTTTCACTAGATTTTTTAATAAATTTTATAGGATCATGAAAAATGTAACGTTCCAAAATATATAGAAAATGTATACATATAATAAAGACGTCATCATACATAATATAGGAAAGCAGTTAAGAGTAATTAGGATTACAGTTATCCTTAGAATAGTGTGGAACTGAAAACTAGAGTATTAGAGTTTCTCCCTGGAAATTACAGAGAATTTAAAACTTTAAATGCACTAAAGTTCTTCAAAATAATATGAATTCATGGAAATAAAAGCTAGCAAATCTAAGTTACTGTCGTCCCCATCAAGAGTTGTTTCCAAAGTATCCTCCTCGCCATCTGCTCTCACCCAAGTGGTTGATCATCGCAAAAGGAAACACATACAACAAGGCACAAACACAAACAAGCAAGGGTGAGCTAATTATATAAAAAGCTTGCATCATGTCAAGCATAGAATCTACAAGAGTTATTCTCAAATCAAAACAGATTAAGACAAGTATCCTAACATGTTGAACACTAGACTTGACTCGTTCGGGCTTTAGAATGAGAGTCGTCGAGCTATGGCGGGTCATGCACCCGTGGTGGCTTATGAAACTTGGGTTCCCACCCTGCCACACTCACGAGGTTAGTCCGTTCCGCGTCTTGGAGCATACTGGAAGCCTCCGAGACTAAGACCTCCTGCTACTCCTCACCACATGGTCCAATCCTCTTTATGTGAGAAAAAAGGCCATTGGAGCGTCAGGAAGACTCCCAAGACTGAGCTCCTACTTTCATTCTAAAACACTAAGAATCTCACCAAGAGATTCTACACAGATGAAACTTGGTTTATTACTTGGATCGTACTTTCTTCACTTTGTAATCATATAATTTTTGCCACAATAAACATATACATAATCTCAACAATATACTTTACTCATCAAACACAAGATTTTACTACACCATATAAAACACAACTTTATATACAATACCCCAACATCTTATAAACATACTACTACATCAAATAAATCACCACAGAAACATATAAAATTACTACGATAAAATATCACCACAACACATAAAAATATTAACTCTTATTATTTATTTTATACACCTAATAAATCTTCAAATTAAATATGAAGATCATTTGTATTATCTCTTAAAATTATGATTTATATAATATACATAATAATATAATTTTATTTTATATAAACCAATAGATGTCAAACTTACATATTATTATATTAATACATCATACTATAATATTACGTAAGACTAAGTTAGCTTATTAATGTTTCTATACCATTATAAACCTATTATATACTAATTCATATAAAAATTTCATTATTATATAATATAAAAGGATCACAACAATTTAACCAAGGACTTTTCGTTTGTCCAGAAAATAATTCACGTGCACATTACTCACACACACATCTATGCTTTAAAATATATATATATATATATATATATATATATATATATATATATATATATATTTGATTTAGAAAACCCAAACCAAAACAGTGAGGCAACCATACTAGCTTCTGTACCTAAAACATTTATGCCATTAATTACAAAAAGAAAAACTCTTTTTCCACACTTCTTCATCCATTCACTAAACTTTATTCCCTTTAAAATATCAAAAACCCATCTTTTTTTTAAACCTAAAATATCATCATTTCACTGTTACCTTTTCATTCTTAACTCTCACCACTTTCAAGTACCAGTTTCTTCTTTCCATTCTCTTATAGGACAACCGCTACCATTTTGTTCATTTCCGTTATGAAACTCAACCCATCAACTCCATTGTCTCACTCACTACCCATTCTTGCCTTTGCTTTTAGAAATACCTTCACTCTTTTCTACTTTTTATCACTCTTTCCCATAATTCTACAATTTAATCATGAAACCATATTTTTCTCTTCCAAAAAAAAAAGAACTTGCCGCACTCACAACCCTTCGCATCACTCCCCCTAGCTTTCTCTTTTCACGTCGTAAACCACTTCCTCACCCTCCTTCAAACACTAAAGGAACCCTCTATCAAGTAAAATAAAACGCTAACAAGATTCTTAAATCAACCCGTCATGCATCCTAGGGTTAAAACTGAAAACTAAATTTTAACCCAACAACAGCTGTACCAGAAAATATGGTAAACAATGCATATGAAAATCACCAACACATACTCAAGCCAGATACAATAATACTCAACAACAATTAATACGTCAAGAACACCACTCAAACAGTACCACACTACAAAGTACAGTTCATACCTTCATACTTCTACAAATTTTAAATAAGAAAAATCTAACTCCTGAATTTCCACAGTAAGCTAATTGAAGACGTCCTAATAGTACTCCTAGTACAGCGACATGTTCACAAGATCTACAACCATCAATTTGGTATCAATTTGGTATAGAGTACAGCTCTTAGAGTTCAATTTTACAAAAAATAGAAAGGGAAAAACACTAGACACAAGTAATCACTAGGATTTAGCATGCCCTAGGTTCAAGTGAAATGGAAAAAAGGAAAAATAACTTACTAGTCAGAATGGAGAAACGTTCGGATTGAATCGAAACTCTCTATGCCAGGAATGATTTGACAGCAGCCAATCAAGAATCGAACGGGTCAAGGTGTTGGAATTGTAGAGAGAAGACAGAGAGAAGTTAGGACAAGCTTTTAGAGAGAGAAAAGAAAAAGGCTAAATGAGATTCTGATTTTTTGAAGCAGCCTCTCTCTAAAACTAAGACACCCCTTAGTTTATGGGTCTGGTTCCCTCACTTACAAGACCCAATAACTTAAAAAATATTTCTAGTTCCTGACAAAAAGCCCCGAAGAGTGTTTCCAGTATGATCTTGTGTATTTGGTAATAGAGAGCAGACAAGTATTATCAAATTATTACTGGTTATATATATGGTTCATCTTATATTTAACTTTAATAAAAATACAACTTGAATTTTATATGAAAAAAAATTCTTAATTGTCTCATTGATGTGTCCATTTTGTCATCTGAGTTTTACTTATATGAGAAGAAAATAAAGGAACTGTAACGATGTCAAAGTATAATTCAGATATGGAAAATATTTTTTTAATAATTTTTTTACAATATCTTTTAAATATACGAACTAATAAAAGTCTTTTATTTATTATTAAAAAGTTGTAAAAATTTTTTTATCTATCGTACGTACGATTCACAACTATCCTCGTTCTTTGTCGTTTTAGGTCCTTCCCTTACCAAGAAAAAGCATTAAGCAGATCCTTCCAAATATATCCGATTATTGAGGAAAACATATTCATTTTTGAATCATCTTGTCCTCTGCACAGTTTCAAGTATATATCGTTCATCGGCTTAATTAATATCAATTACTTTCGCTCTCTTGGCCGGCAATATTAAATTTATTGTTTTATCTTTGCTACACCTGACATAGTTAACAATGTTTGTTCTTGTACTTCACAAAGATAACCCTTTTATATATGTTGATTATGGTTCCCACACCTTTTGCCTCAGCCTCACAACATTAGCTTAGCATTAACAGCACAACTCAAATTTGCAGAAAATGTCAGCAGAGGAAATCTTGTCATCCAACGAAGAACAATATGATATATCTCAGCCTCCATTTGGTAACAAAAGTGGCTATAATTCAAGGATAGGCATCTACCACTCTCTAGTTAAGCTTCAAACTAAGCATGAAATCCCAACAAAGCCAGACCTCAACACTGCACATTTTGTGCTGTCACAGTTCCCACAAGCACACCTTGCTGTGGCAAAAACTGCATTCATTGATGCAAGAACTAATCTGAGAGTTAGCTATAGTGAGCTGAGAAGGTCTGCCTACTCCCTTGCATCAGCTTTGTTCCATGGACTTGCGGTTAGGAAAGGTGATGTGGTTTTTTTATTGTCACCAAACTCAACCTTATACTCAGCCATATGTCTAGCTGTGTTATCCGTTGGAGCAGTTCTGACCACTACCAACCCCCTCAACACTGCATCAGAAATTGCGAAACAAGTGCGTGATTCAGGTGCTAAACTAGCCATCTCAACACCAGAGGAGCTGCACAAATTGGTCCCAACTGGGGTTCCTACAATTCTCACTTCTCGTTCTTCTGATGGCAGAATGTTATCCGTTGAAGAGTTAATAGAAGGTTGTTATGATTCAACCGAGTTGCCGCAAGTTCCTGTGGCACAGTCAGACACTGCTGCTATATTTTACTCTTCAGGGACCACGGGAATAAGCAAAGGTGTGGTTTTAACTCATGCAAATCTCATTTCCATAATGAGATTGATTTCCTGGTCTGCTGATGTCAGTGGATCCCAAGATGATGTTTTCTTGGCCTTCATTCCAATGTTTCACATCTATGGATTTGTATTCTTTGGATTAGGATTGATGTGTGCTGGTATAACAACAGTTTTGATGCAGAAGTTTGACTTCCAAGATATGCTTGATGCAATCCAGAAGCACAAGGTTAACAACGTGCCAGCAGTGCCACCAGTGATCCTTGCGCTAGTGAAGCATTCAAAGAAAGCTAGTTGTGACTTGTCCAGCCTAAGAAGAATGGGGACAGGTGCTGCACCTTTGAGCAAGGAAGTGGCACTGGAGTTCAGGAAAATGTTTCCATGGGTTGAACTAAGGCAAGGTTATGGACTAACAGAAAGTAGTGGTGGAGCAACATTTTTTGTGTCAGATAAAGATGCCAAAGCTCATCCAGATTCATGTGGGAAGCTGATTCCAACATTTTCTGCAAAAGTTATAGACACTGAAACGGGGAAGCCTTTGCCCCCTAACAAAGAAGGAGAGTTGTGGTTAAAAAGTCCAACTATTATGAAAGGATATCTGGGAAATTTGGAGGCAACAAGTTCAACAATTGATTCAGAAGGTTGGTTGAGAACTGGTGATCTTAGTTACATTGATGATAATGGATTTGTTCACATAGTTGAACGGATAAAAGAGCTAATCAAGCACAATGGGTATCAGGTACTCAAAGCCATCACAGTTTCAGTTTTCAAATAGAATATGACTGTATCAGTAAATACAACATTCTGCTTGTCTCAGGTGGCTCCTGCAGAACTGGAGTCTGTGCTGCTAAGTCACCCTCTTATAGCCGATGCAGCAGTTATACCGTGTGTTAATCTCTCATGTTTTGCCCTCTTACTATTCATAATCTGTGTGAATTTCTGATGTGGAAACAAAGATATGATGCAGGTTGGAAGATGAAGAAACTGGACAGATACCAATGGCATATGTGGTGAGAGCAGCTGGTTCTGAACTCTCAGAAGACCAAATCATTCAATTTGTAGCAGGCCAGGTAACTTGTATTAGCTGTGGTAATTTTAATTATCTTTTACTGTACATAAAATAAAATGGAGAATTTTCAGGTGGCTCCATATAAGAAAGTGAGAAAGGTGAGATTCATTGACACTATTCCAAAGTCAGCTGCTGGCAAGATATTGCGCAAGGATCTTGTTTCACAAAGCAAATTTCAACCTGTCTCCAAGCTATGAGGAAGTAGAAGTGATGGTATCCCAGAATGTTTCACTGTTTTTTAGGATATCAAATTGTTTGTCCTATATTTACTCGTGCAGGCTGAGTGGATATTTAATGTTTGTAAAACTTGTATAAACGGACTTGGCATACAGGAAGAGAAGAACACAGTGAATCAGAACTCATCTTCGACACTCCAAATAAATATTTCTTAATAAAGAATATTGCCTGTGCTTTTCATCTCATTGAGTTTATGAGTTCTGTTGTCTCTTTTTTTTATTAAGAATTTAAACTTTGAAACATAATTCAATTTTGTCAAATAAATAAAAAAATTATATGTCAAAATATCAATTTTTTTTTTTCAATTTTATAACATCTCTTTATAAAGTGAATTGTGCAATTATTGTAAATTGTTTTTATATTTTATTTATTTGAATCTCTAACACATTCTTTTTTCCTATATTTTGAATATAGGATTAAATATTTAACTATATAAAACGATAAATCTAATCAATAATATATTATATTAAGATACACTATAATATGTACTAAGAAAGAAACTCTAAATAGTTTACATTTATTTGTATATTATAAATTATTCTTACATGTAGCCCAAATAAGATTAACATTTTGAAGTTGTGATTGCATGTGTGAAAATTCAAATCATCAATCCTATTTATTAAGTACAAACTTTTAAAAAATAATAAACATAATTTAAAAATTAAAGAAATAATATAATTTTATTATAGTATAAAAATTTATTACAATTTTGATATAATAGGTGGGACCATATTTTTTGGTTTACTTAAAATATGGGTAAAAATTTTCTATTAGGCCGTGAAGTCATCCCTTTAGAGAGCTACAGGTAATGGAATGGTGATTGAATTTGGATTCTCTCATCATTTTTTTTTTTACTTCCAAAATATATAATTTACATTTGATTTTTGTTCCTACAGCAGATTATTTAGAAATCGAAACCTAAAATAATTTGAATAAGAATTTAATTAAAAAGAAAGAATGGATGTGAGAATAGAGAAAATAGGGGGTTATGAAAATAACAAACCAGGATAAGCAAAACTCAATAATTTTTTTACCATCTTCATGTCTTCTTCCACAATAGGTTTATGAAAAGTGAAAATTGTGTATTCTTTGTAAAATTAGTTCAAAAATCTATTTCAGAATACACAATAAAAAAACTAAAAAATGTATTATAGTTAATTATACAATTCAAAAATATATTACAAATTGATTGTAAAACCCGGAATATATTTTTAAATCAAAGTATATTTCAAATATTTTAATACATTTATAATTATGGAAGATATATTTTCAATGAAATTTAGTGTAATTGAGAAATCGAGAATATGTTTTTAAATTCCAGAATTAAAGCATGAACATTTTAGACATTTCCATATGCAAGTGCAAGAAGAAACAATAGAGGTACAAATATTAATTGCCCACACTAAGTCTATCTACACAACGCAGCACCTCCATAAATTTCTTCATATACTCTCATTTTTATTTTTATTTTACATTTTATTCTTTTTAAGTTATACAACTAAAAATTTATTTTTAACTTTTAGATGGTATAATTCTGAATTTATTTTTGACCTCTGAATTGCACAAATTCAAAATTAAAAAAAAAAAAGGGCAAAATGAAAAAAAAAAATTCATGGTTGTGCAGGAAGAAACTGCCCCCAATATTTAGTTTATCTCCAACTAGATAGTTAGATCAAATTGGATCTTCAACACCTTAGGATCAACTAATTCTGTAATTATGCTTGAGCAATGTTTTCCCAATTTTGACAACCAATAAATATGGTAAACTTAACAAGTCAGTTTTTATTTTCCTATTATTGATGATAGAGTTATAGAAATTTTTTAACGTTGTAACGTTTTTATGCAAAGCGACGATCCTAGTTATAGGAATATGCAAGTTAACATTGTCTGTCGAATCCCATTATTAATTGGCCGCACAATGTTATTCGTCGTCTCTTGTATAACCAAGGCAACCTTCAATCACAGAAAATACTAATTTCAATGCAAATATACTAACTCCCCTAAAATCATCTTCCTTCTTAAGGACACTTAAACTTCTGTTCTCTACATTGGATATCAATTCACAAAAATGAAATGAGCATTCTTCCGCTCACACGAAATCTACCAATATTAATTCTTGACGTGATCAATCAACAAAACTCCAAAACTCGCATTGAGGGATTACAATTTAAAATGTAAGAAATCATGTCAATCAGATTCCAATATATAATCAAATGAATAAAATCAAATAAAAGATAAATCCTATAAATTTAATGGACACTTGAGCCTGAAATGAATCAGTCAAAAGTCAACCTGTCTAGGTACGCATTACAAATTCAAAAAGATTATGTACCCATCTCGAAAGTTTCAGTCTTCAGTGCTTCAAAATTGGAGTCCATCAATCATTTCAACTCAAGATGATACCTTAAAAGTTCTGTAACAAAGAAAATTTATTTTCTAAATGAAAAAAAAAAGAAAAAAGAATATAACCTGTTAAGGTTCCTCAGACTCAATATATCACTTTCAGTTGACATTGCTGCCATGACCTCATACTTCTCATTTCTCACTCCCACCAAACCATCGCCAAACTCCACCGGAACTCTGTCTCTGTGCTGTTGCAGCAAGCTCCATTTCCTGGTCCAGAGCAGAATTCTTTTCACGAAGAGCTTGTACCTCATCCTCCACTGACTGCATTGATTCCAGCAACTTCTGGAGTTCTGCAATTTTGGCCTGGAAACGAACATTTTTATTATACTCAATCCTACACGAGCGTGAACCCATATTATACTCCAAAAATAGGAAAGTGAATCTGTACCTCCAAGTTAAAGCATCTTGATCTCTCAGCCACAAGTTGTCCCTGGACTGACTGGAGTTCCTGATATACATATTTAATTATGAAAAATAACACCTATGAATTAAATTATAGCACACCTTCATATCAAAACCGCAATAATACCTTGGACAACTCAGCATGAGTATTATTTAACTCTTCTATCTCGCCTCCAATCTTAGAATTTTCAGCCCTGACTTCTGCAATTGACAATTCCAATATCCGTTTCTCTTCTTTAATGGCTTCAATTTTGTCCGTCACATCGTCTTTAGAATGACCATTTACATGTGAGTTGGAATTCATATCATCTAGTTGCATGAAATCCAACTTCTCTGATTTAGACAACGCATAAGCAGAAGTAACAGAAGCTGCAGCGGCAGCGGCAGCAGGTGATTGGAAAATCTTAGGACGTACAATGTCTTTTTCCTTGGGTCTCATAACAAAAACCTAAATTTGCAAGTGACCAAGCCATCAGCCACAGAATCCATTATATGCAATACCAAAACATTAATTAATAGAACTCCCCTAAAAATATGTAAAATTAGCAAACTCATTCTGTGGCATAAAACACAATTTGCAGTCATGATAGAAACCAGTTTATTTGAATTGAATTAAATCAATTTGCATGGTACAACAATCAGTCTTGTCCCACTAGGAACGTAGATAATCAATGCCATTCACTTTTGTTAATACCAAATACCAAATTTTTAATAACCATTTAGTCCAAGGTCTTTTCAATTGGACCACATTCCATTTGAACCACTTTTCTATCATGACGAAACAACCTGAGGAAACGTTATGCAATATTCTCTAAGTTTCTCTTAGTCCTTGTAGTAACCTTATCTTTTCAAGCTTGTTCAATCACTGACCTCAACATTCTGATCCGCAAAAACAATAAAAACATTAGATATTTGTTCTTGTGAAGATGTCTCTCACTGCCCAACATCAGCTAGCAAAAGCATGGGGCATCCTTAGTCTTATTAATTCCACCAACCTACTTGACATTCTTGGAATTATTCCAGTATCCTTTTTGTTAAAAAAAAAAAGAACTTAGCAATTCGAGGATAATTTAGTGAAATGTTCTTAATGAATCTCAATATCACATTAAAAAATGTTCACCCTCGTGTAGCTTTATTTGAAAGCACTTCGTCTACATGGTTATGAAAATTCATACTTCGCTAACACCCTGTTTTGCAATGTTATCACATAATTAACCTGTGACATTTTTCACCCATTTATTCTTTAATGGTTTAACAGTAAGATGAAAGCAAACGAATGTGAACTCGCTTTTCAACTTTCAAGTCATTCCCTTCCAAATTTTCACCAAATTCATCAAAATTCCCTTAGCTTCCTTTTTATTAAAGATACCACTCTGCAAAATATACACATAAGATGGAGTAGGAAGTCCAAAAAGCTTTCAAGTTTTCAAGTTAAGCTAAAAAAAAGAGGCATATGTCCAAACAGGCAGGCAGTCTCTTAAGAAAGAGAATCGAGGTCAACCACAGGCTGAACCAAAAGCTTTGCTACTATACATAGAAGGAAGAAAGGCCACTAGTGTAATAAGAGGTAGCAGAATATTGTTAAGATAGTTAAGAATCAGTTAGGGAGAGGAAGAATAGAAAAGGAGCTTTGACGTTATTTTTGACAGGTAATTACCCTTGTGTAAAGGAAAGGACTACTTTGTAGTCCCGTCGTAGTTCTTACTTCAAAAATACAGAATTTATTCTTTCTGTTCTAAAACTATTCTCCTTTTCCCCCCAAGGGAACAATTATTTGTTCTCTTTGTGTGTAGAAGAATCCTAACACAGTCTGGACTCTCGAACAATTCAACAAGGATGGGTTCAAGTTGTTTCCATTTCCAAAAGAAACCAAGAAGGCATATATGGTCCAAATGAACAGGCATGCATGTTCAGATGAGCAAGCAGCGTAGAATCACACAACCAAGTAGGGATGGTCATAGATTGGATTTTAGGAAATCCAATCCAAATATTTAGATTTTGAATCCAAATCCATTTTTTTTATAAAAACAATCTAAAATGAATTTCTAGATCCATATATTTTTTAATAAAAATTACTTTTTTAAATTTAATTTTAGATGTAAATATGTATTTTTTAAATATAAAGTAACCATTTCATCTAATATATAAATATATAAAAAATTTAAATAATATATAAAATATTAAAAAAATATAATATCATAATTTAATAATATCAAAGACTAAAGATAATATATTATGCAAATTCTTAACATTAAAAAAATACAACCATCTAAATGTCAATATAATATCCAACAAAATAAAATAATTTAAATATTCAAATAATATCTACTATCAATTACTGAATTATTAAATTAAAACTAATTATCATGTTCAGTATATATATATATATATATATATATATATATATATATCAGTGCATAGTTATAGCCACAAACAAGATACATCATCATACATACATTACATTGCAAAAGCTTCGGCCATGATGTCTAACCAATCGAATTTACAGGGATCCAAGTTGCACCTTTTTTAATATCAAGTGTCCATTCATTCCAAAAACAAGACTAGAAAGCAAAGCTGAGCCCGCTGCCAATTAAGATTGGAAATTTGGATTTTCCAGTTTTTTAAATCCATATAAACAAAATGGAAATCTGATCTGGAAAATGGATTAAAATATGGATCAAAATGAAAAACAGATTTAAGGGAATGGATCTTTTAATCGATCAGAGCAGAGCAAAATTAGAGCAGTTTAATGCAAACATAATTTTTGCCTACCCTTACAACCAAGCACTCAAGCTGCGGAGAAAAACCATGCATATTGCAAAAAGGACCGATCAAAGTACAAAAACTCTCCGATGGCTAGAATTGATGAAAAATGACATCAAACTATTGTAAGCAAGAGAGTGTGATTATATATGAACCATTATTAAGGATAACAGGGACAGGCAGTAGCAAAAGCACAAAAATCAGTCTTCCTTCAAAATAAAAATAATAAATCCTGTCTTCCATAGACAACAAAAATACTTTACATCACATACCTCATTGCTGTACCTCCCATTATAGCCTCCAAAAGCTAACAGATACTTTTCTCCATCAACTGTTGCCGAACAGACACTAAGACCCTGGCAATGGTAAAAATACATAAACATAACAGGATTGAATTATTGTTAGTTATTTCAGTACAAACAATTGCTTAAACAATCATTTTTGTACTCAATTACAAATAAAGAGCAGGCACCTCATTTCAATTGGTTAATGTTAGCAAGTCAAAAAAGGTTAAGGTGCCGCTTTATTTCTTCTTTCTAGCCTTCCCTTTATTCATCTTCAAGGTGCCCTTATGGTGTTGCTACTGTATCTCCCAAGGATACAGCCCTTACCGTCTTCTTATATAGTTATTTTTGTGTGTTTTCATTCAATAAATTCCTTAAATTCTACGTCAATCTTCGGTATATAATACATAAGAGGAGTTGCTTACTTTCTTCCTCAAATCTGGAAGATCTTACGTTTTTGTTTCTGATGCAAGTGATGGACCTACTATTTTATGTTCAACTACTCTGCTTGCAACATTACATGTGGCCTTGGAGCCTCTCTTTTAATAAATATGCTCTCTCGCTAATTTCTACTAATCTGGAGCTCTGTGAATACACAGCTACACAGTACCGTACACTTGCTTCCAACCTTAGCAGGAATTCTGCAGCAACTTCGTAATTTTAGATGTATTTCCTTCACTTTGTAATGTATGTACCCCCAAGCTTGCTTAACTTAATGAATTTGATTTCTATGGAAAAAAATTCCTCCCCCTTTCCTTTTGATTGCATCAGACTTTGTGAAGGAAGAGTTGTTTTTAAAAAAAACAATTCAATGAATTATAAACATGTTCTGCGTGCAAAAGATAGAACCCACGTCTCATAGTGAGGATCTGATCTTGCATAGTGAAACAATCAACACTCAACAAATTTCTTTTTCAAACAGTTATGTAAGCATATACATGGAGACTGTCATTCTAGACTCTACCCACTCTCACTTTCGTCTAATCAGATCAATAAAAAAGTGAATGTCCTAGGTCTCTCATTAACTGTACATTGTTATAAGGAAACTAAAAACTACGATGTCTGTTACGACCTAAGGCAAGGGTAATAATAAGGGTTGGAAAGTATATGAGCAGAAAAAATATTTAGTATAAGTTAGAGTAAATAAATATAGTATAAGTTAATTAGAGTAAATAAATATATATTTAGGGAAATATTCAATATAAGATATTTATAATTAAGGATATAAGTTAGAATAATATACGGAGAGATATTTATATTAAATATAGGGATATTTATATTAAATATTAAATATAAGGATATTTATATTAAATGCAGAGATATTCTAGAGGAATATTTAATAAGAGATGGGCGGGAATTAATTAATATAAATAAGGTTAGAGTCCAGGGTTAAAGGACAGGCTTTTGATTATTGAGTTTTGTGACAGACATTATTATTGTCTTGTGAGGGAGGTTATGCTCTCAAAGTAATTGAAGGAGGTTATGCTCCCAATTATTATTTATCCTTGTTTATTCAGATATTACCATCAATAAAAGAGATTCATTCATCCAATATTATTCGTTTATTGTTCTATTCCGTGTGAGAGAGAGTGAAAGGTTGTATTTGGTTAGTTTACGTACTCAGGTACGTAACAATTGGTCCGACCTGCCGGATCGTCAAGGGAGGAACCTGCCGGATCGTCAAGGGAGGAAACTGCCGCATCGTCAAGGGAGGAAACTGCCGGATCATCATGGAGGGAAGAGTGAATGTCATTGAAGGAAGATTGGAGGTCATAGAAATCTCCATGGGGGGACTGGAGGCAGCAGTCCAGGAACTGGTGAAGGTGATGGGAGAGCGAGGTCGACGACATGAGGGAAATCCTGATGGAAATCAGGGGTCTGTCAACGGGAGAAGGAATGAGGAGGACGAGAGAGATTGCAGCAGGCTAGATGGTGGACACCGAGAGGAGCAACCGTATTGGAGGAGAAGGGTAGACTTACCCATCTTCGAAGGAAGGGATCCTTTGAATTGGATCAATAGAGCGGACAAATTCTTTGAGCTACAAGGAGTGTCGGAGGAAGAAAAGTTGCGCCTAGCCTATATCAGCATGGAGGGAATCGCGGGACACTGGTTCAGATTCTGGAGGGAGAAGGCCAGGAACCGTTCGTGGGCAGGATTAAAGGAGTCAATGGTGATCCGTTTTGGAGGAAGAAACCGGGGAACCATCTTTGAGAGACTGGCGGCCTGTAAACAATCAGGAACCGTGGAAGAATACATCCAAGAATTTGAAGTCTTGGTCGGCCAAACGGAAACAATGCCCAACGCACAGCTGATGGGGTACTTTATGGCAGGATTGCAGGAGGGGATCCGTAATCAACTCAGATTACTTGATCCACGGGAATTGATGGACGTTATGAGACTGGCAAAGGACGTGGAAGAGTTCCAAGGGGGCATGAAGGCTGGGAGCGGAAGTGTGATCGAGAATCAATCTGGAGAAAAACCGAACGGGGTGGATACGCGACTGGAGCTCAGTGGTCCGAACCAAGGCCGAACGGTAACTGCCGTGGAGAGCCGAGCAGACATCACGGAGAATGCGGAGACCGGTCGAAAGGAAAGAAACGTGAGGGATCTACCTTATGAGGAATATGAAAAACGTAGGAAGGAAGGAAGGTGCTTTAGATGCGGCGAGCGGTTCGGTCCTGCGCACCGTTGTCCGGACAAGAGTTTGAGAGTCCTGATATATGCAGAGGACGACGAAGAATTTCCACCACCCAAACCTCCAGACTTGAATTGATGAGGAGCCATGAGATCAAGCTCCCCAATCCAACCTTGGGGACAAGGTTGTTTTGCAGCGAGGAGTAATGTTACGACCTAAGGCAAGGGTAATAATAAGGGTTGGAAAGTATATGAGCAGAAAAAATATTTAGTATAAGTTAGAGTAAATAAATATAGTATAAGTTAATTAGAGTAAATAAATATATATTTAGGGAAATATTCAATATAAGATATTTATAATTAAGGATATAAGTTAGAATAATATACGGAGAGATATTTATATTAAATATAGGGATATTTATATTAAATATTAAATATAAGGATATTTATATTAAATGCAGAGATATTCTAGAGGAATATTTAATAAGAGATGGGCGGGAATTAATTAATATAAATAAGGTTAGAGTCCAGGGTTAAAGGACAGGCTTTTGATTATTGAGTTTTGTGACAGACATTATTATTGTCTTGTGAGGGAGGTTATGCTCTCAAAGTAATTGAAGGAGGTTATGCTCCCAATTATTATTTATCCTTGTTTATTCAGATATTACCATCAATAAAAGAGATTCATTCATCCAATATTATTCGTTTATTGTTCTATTCCGTGTGAGAGAGAGTGAAAGGTTGTATTTGGTTAGTTTACGTACTCAGGTACGTAACAATGTCTTTGTTCTGTGGAAAGAGAAATAGGAAAGTTAGGTATCCCTAATCCAGTGTTTAGGAGAAAACATGATCCCAATCAACTGAAATTGAAGATACAAAACAAAGTTCCTACCAAGTCAAGGCAAAGTAAATCTACGGGAACAGACTCAAATCCTAAATACATATATAGTCATAATAAAACAGCCTCAAATAAACAATCACAGGTATGGCAACCAACTCTAATACTGACCATGGAGAAGAGAGAATGACAATCCTCCAATAATATTCCTTGAAATATTAAAAATAAAAAAAATAAAAAATTATTTCACCGAGTAATTACCTCACTGGAAAGTGGATCTTTTTGCTTCACAACAGTCAATACTGACCATACAAGCTTAGACATGTCTAACACCAGGGTTTCAGGGCAACCTGTTTTGCAAATTAGATAATCATACATCCATGAAGAATAAAGACTAACCTATAATGTACAGAAAATTGATACAACAGTAGTTTACCCATCCTCTTCCCTTTTACGGAATTTTTGTGGTTCATTTAAGGTTTTAATTGAAACAAGGAGACCAATTGTTTTTGAAAAGTGTGGTTTATACTGTGTTTGATATGGTTGGAGTATGAGGCCTCCCCATCCACCCAGATTTGTTTCAAGAAGGTTCTGTTTCTGGTTTCACAGTAGGGCAAAGCCCAATGCAATTTCAAGGAAGTTATTATTTCTGACATGCACATGGAGTGAACTTACATGCTGAATTATTGGATTTCTATTTTGAAGAATATTTTATCCGCTTCCCTGAAGTTTTATTTTGTACTTCTCTGAGACTATTTCTTTATAATTTCAAAAATAAAATAATCACATACCACTTTTATTATCTCCACCACCAACTATATACCAGCTTTCATCAATAGTGACACCAGCATGACCAGCCCTTGAAGATACTAAATTACCTTGAGTTTGTGGTTGGGACCACTCCATCTGAACCAAGCAAGATTGTTAGATCAATATATGTTCAATGCTAAACTTGTATGGGGAAAAAACTACTTGGAAGATCAATGGCCAAAACTCAAACAATTTCTGGAAAGGTAAATGTAAATTGAAATCAATCAAAAGTTTAAAAGGAATATTGAGATTCTTCTTCCCCTTCATTCCATGTATTACAAGGTCCAGGTGAACAAAGTAAGCAAAATAAGCATTATGCTTGCGACTTAACACTTGACTTAAGAAGCAAACATATGTAAATAGATATTTACAAACAATAGTACTTGCAAAGCACGAGATGAAAAAAAGTGCATGTGTTGTAAATATGTAAACTAGTCATCGTCAATTGCAAAGTTTGTGTTGAAAAGTAACAGAGATAAGTGTAGTTTATCTTTATGATATCGTGAGATTTTGTTTTCTCTATCTTGTGTTATTTCCTTACTTAGGCTTACCTTTGAAAAGGGAGACCTGTGATTATACATTGCACACAGTTAACATACAAATTCTGTTTCTTCCAACTGTTTACCAGTTCTTAGCCTTTTCATTGAATGAAGTCTCCAATGGATACAAATTTCAGTGGAGAACACTTATACTTATACAACACGAACACTTATACTGCTTTAACTACTGATGAAAAAAAACACAACACGAACACTTATACTTCACATAAATTTTGTTATGAAAAATTCCAGTGGAGATGCAGATCTACATTAGATACATATTCTCATAAAAAGAGAATAACTACTGCTTTAACAAATGTCTGCTTCTATTTGTTCCAAGCATAACCTACGGAATATTCTCACTAACATACCAAGTATTTTGCTAGCCACCTGCACATACATTAAACTAAATCACTCACCTAATTGTTTGTTAAGGTAATAGCTTTGAGTAAAGATAACTTATCAACCAAATACATTTATGTTCCTAAATTGTCAGTAAATATTAGCCGAATGCCTTGACACCTTGACGGTCTACAATTCCATCAAATTACAGGAATAAGCCTTAGTGGAACAAAGTACTATCATGGAGTTCATTTCATTTGTTCTTATCCACGTATTCAGGACAAAATTTAAGATGGAGATTCCAACTTCATTTAGCAGCATCCCTAGTGATTTTTCTCCCTTAATCAGTAAGTAGTATCACTTATTGCTAGCAGTTAAATGTTAACAAGTTTTTCCTCAACAACCATTGAAGGCTATTTCATGATTCATCAAAACGTTGATCCAAGACTAGTATATATTTATAGATAAAATCATAACTAAACTTTATTGGGTTGAGCGTTCACCATTAGACCAAAAGCTATAGCTAATAGTTACAATGCAATTTTTTCTACATAAGAGCATAGCTGTCAAAGCTTCATTATTTGATTGTGACTTGGCCTACCTAGCTTCGTCACAGAATAATTGATGCTGCTCGAAACAATTTCCCTCTCAACAATTGCCTCACTAGGAACTAAAACTATGATCTTGGTTTTGATACCAATTATTAGATTGAACACTAACCACTAGGCCAAAATTACAACTAATATCCAGAACAACTCTTTCTACTTAAAAATGTAACATTCCAAGCATCATAATTCAATTGCAATTTGGTCCAGCTAACCTCTGTTACGGGGATAATTGATACTACCCACAACAAATTTTATCATAAAAAATAAAAGGTCAAAGAAATTCCTATGCAAGAGAACATCAACATGCTCTGCAGTCTACAAAGCAATCTGGTAGGCAAAATCGTAATGCTTTTGGGTTTTTTAAAGAGAAAGGCATAATGCCCATTCATTGGCAGTAATCCATAAAGAAGCCAGATAAAACCATCTGTCCCATAATTCTGAAATTTGAACGAGCTGGAATTTTCATATGATAGGATAGGATACTGAAAAAACAGGATCTGCATTATTGATTTCTTACTGAAAGTCCTTTATGTCAGTTACTGATTTCAATATATCAGTAACAGGATAAAGGTCCATATAATAGAGAACCCTCTCGCCCAAAATTAATGAATAAAATGGATAAAAAAATAGTATGAATTATTCAAGGGTCTGCTGCTTCTTTCCCAATGTTTTTACTCAATTCTCATTTCTAGTAATAGTATGAGCTACATTCTCTGAAGGAGGTATTATTCCCACTATCTTAGATACCTCTGACTCTGTTGCTATCACAGTGAATATTATTCCCTCAATCCCCACCAATGCACACATGCCTTAAATCTCATATTTTTTTCTTTCTAGTGTACACTACAGTAAGAGTATCACATCAAAAATCAGTTTTGCACATTATTATACAGAATTTACTGATCACCCCAGAATGGAAGAAACAAGCTTAATAATACTTTGATTTAATTAAGCATGCAAAGAAAAAGTTGGTAAATACTATTCACTTACTGTTTGCATGTCTAATAAATGAAGATCATTGAAGAAGACAGAATGAGAGCAACCACCAAATATTAGAAGGTAGCGCTGTCCTTGAATAGAAGCTGCATGATCGTATCTAGGAGCTGGAGGAGTCTGGCTATCAAAATCCAAGAAATTGGCGTGGTCAGCCATATGGAACTAATCTAAAGCATGAAAACAGTTTCTGAAAGTGTAAATTGATACCACTTACCTAGTCTCTATCATTTCCCAATTCATACTTTCCAGATCGAGAACATGGACATCATTCAACAGCTTCCTGCTCATATCTTCTCCACCAAACAATATCACTCTTGAACCAACTAGTGTTGCAGAATGTCCCACACGAGCTACCTGGGAAAATAAGTTGAAAACATTCAAATATCTATTCAACTACAAACAAAGTGACTTCCATCTTACATATACAGATAATACAAAGAAACACAACTTAATTGAATATTCTGCATACATGATTCAAAAAGAAAAGAAAGTATAAAGATAATCAACAGTAACAACCAATCCTCATCCCACTAACTGGGGCTGGCTACACGGTTTCATAAGCACAATTAAACTATATCAAACTTTTAGAGTAGGACATTGAAAACGTTAACCAAACAAAAAAAATCAACATCCAAGAACAGGATGTCAAACTTTTAAATCAATGAACACACTTACTGGGACATTTCCAGAAGTCTTAATAACTCCAAACTGGCATGTTTCAATGTCAATGTATCGAACTGCAAGAAGTTCAATAAACATTATGAGTTTTGTACGTGTTATCATGCAATAACATGCCATGAATGAATGAATATGAAATAACATCACAGTATAAAAAACATTGTATAGATACTAGCCTGTTAATTCAGCAGAAGAGTCCCGTGAACTGCCACCAAGAAGAAGTAGTTTCTCCCCCCACCTAATCTGCAGAAATTTCCAAATCTATACATATCAGAACAAATCAAATATCAATAATATCCGTTTACCACTAACACTCATCGTTCATTAGTAGCCAAACTGGAGAATTTCATACTATAAGCACAGATGTGTATCAAAAGAGTTGTCTTATAAATTACCATACTGTGACCAGATGTGGCAGGAAGAAATTCCTGTGAGCTATCGCCATCCTCTTTTCCAACATTTGCTTTTAGTTTCAGAGAGGACCACGTCAAATTTCTTAAATCAAAAACCTGCAAACAGCTAAATCACATGACACACAACAACAAGTCTGAGATTCAAAAGCATTGGTGCATACCAAATACCTGAACATCAGATAAGTGTCGGCCATTACGACTCCCACCAGCAATGTATAATTTTTCATCAACTACTGCTGCAGCATGCTACAGTGAAGAATACATGGAGTAAGAATCGGGAACAAGGCAAAGGAAAGACTTCACATAAGAAGCCTAGAATGCCTAACGACTTCTAGCATTCAAAAGCAAAACAAATAACTCATAACAAGACCCAATCAGGAATCATTTTTATGGCTTTGTTAGAAAAGATATCTAGCCTAGTGTTCCAGTTAATCTTCTATTATTCTATTCTCTAATAAATCAAGGAAAGGAAGAGAAGCAAACCTTGTAGCGAGGACCTGGGCGAGCACCAGATACAGTAACTGGTACCCACTCATCATATGTAAGCTCCTTATGCCAATTGTTGACTTCCATATCTCTCCAGTACTCCTTTACACTAGGAAGAACTTCTCAAATCACCTTTAATTTTAAATTGCCAAATTAACTGTCATAAACAGGCTACTGATCTGAATGACAAACTCTCTACAGAACACACAAAAAATCCATACGAGTAAAAGTGGGAAGCATGGACATGAGAATACAATCAATTTTAAATATTAGAAGCAAGGTTGTCAAACTCTTAAGTTAACCGGTAAACTCATAAGAGTCTACAATTGCGGGTAGAGATCGACGTAACTAACTCTCAAATTCCTTTTTGGGTAAACACGAGCAAACTCAAATAAACTATTGAGTCAAGATGCTAGTTAGCAAATTTTAAATCAAATGTAACTTTAACCCCTGCTGACACTGCAATGTTAGTGTTTTACTATGGCTAATAACTGTCCAAGTCTCATGAGGAGTACCATATACGTAGCCAAAATGTGATATCTTAACAAAATTTAAGAGTAATCTACTCACCCTCTCGGTTATTTTAACAGAAAAGTACACATCAAAATTCTCAAAGGGATAAAAATATATTGCCACACTCTGAATGCCATCAAAATGGATTGAGCTTTTATTTGTTCTTGATTGTTTCCAATCTAGCAGAGCTGCTTAAGTCATGCCAACTGATGCCAAGTAGAAGGACTGGTCAGTAACTACATTGTGATCTCACATTTATTAGATGCATAATTTTACAACGAGTTACAATTTCGTGACCCAACTCTCCTATTACCAGCAATATTATTAAAAAAAGGAGAAACTACCACTAGCATTACTCTACGCTCTGTTACTAACAAGAAAGAAGTTCCAAAATGCAGCAAAAACATACTTGCACGAAGATCAGGGACCCTGGAATGCCTCTTAACTTAAAATGTTCGAAATTACAATCACAAACTGAAGAATTTTCATAATCACGTGATTTTCAACAATACTTTGACATGCAACCTTAAGCATATGAAATTGCAAATCGAGATCGAATACACCGAAGAAAGTCACTTAAACTATATTCAACAGAAACTAAGATAGCCTGTAAATTCGAAATAAGAGCAAATAGAAACGATGGATTAGAATTGAGAGTGAAAAAGGTTGAAACCTGTCACTGAGAGAATTGGCAGATCTCGAAACGCCGTCGTCTGGTGCAGATGAGTATGAGGAGATCGGACGGTGGCGGATGCAGAGCCACCGTCAGAGATCTCAATGGATACGTTGTCGTAGCAGAGACGGTAGTGTCGGACAGGCGCGACAAAACAAAAGTTACAGCAAGAATAGGCTGAGTTGTTGTAAGTTGTACCTCGAGACTACTTGTACAACCATAAACACACGGTGACAAATAGACATGGCAAATAACATTGTTTTTCAAGTTATTTTTTGAATATTTTGACGGTAATATATGTACTGATGAAGTATGATGTCAGTATGGTATAATTAATAATTAATTTTTTAAAATTAAGTGATTCAGTATGAATATACGAATATATATCTATATATTTACTTTTTGTTTTTTTAGGTTGTTAAAACACTCATAATTTATTAAGTAGTTTAATAAATTTATTTATTTATTTTTATTTTTATTTTATTAGGAAAAATTCAATCTTTTCATTTTTTTTAGATTATTAGTTAACCTCTTGAATATTTACAAAGTTTATTCATATTTTTATTTATTCTTTTGTTATAATCTTAATTATATCACTTTGTGCAATTTTGGTGTATTGCATTTGAACTCAATTTTATTAATACAAAACTGATTATTTATACTTTTTTAAATATTTTTATTTAAGTTTAATAGTATTTTTGTCTTTGTAATTATTTAATATTTTCTATTTATTTATTTAATTGTAACTTTAATTAGTAATTTGAAATTTATAATTAAAGTTTTAATTTATTTTGATTTTATATTTGCTTTTTACTCAATTGAGTTTTTATTTTTATCAAAAAATTTAAAAGTGTTATCTGTCAAAATTTAATTTGTCAGGTGTTAAAATTTAGAATATTTTCTATAATGAAACTTATCTTATTTTGACACATGTCATATTTTAAATAAAAAATGACCTAAATTTTAATATGAATCATAACTATATTTTAACAAATACACTTTCAAATTATATTAATATCAATTTAATAAAAATAATTAGATTGAATTTTTACAAAAATAAAAATTTAACTGAGATACCAAAACAAATTAAAGTATTAAATATAAAAAATAAATTATTAAATTGATTTTCAATTTTTTTTATTGTCTTTACTGTGTAAATTTACTATGTAATACTAGTATATGCATGCAATAATGTTTTAATCCATACTAGTATATGTATGAATAATCTTTTAATATCCTATGGTTATTCATTTTTCTTTATGATTATATTACATATCCTCGAAAAACGACGTGGTTGAGTTAAGAGAAGTTAATCCATAATTAGCATATAGGTTAGATTAATACATGAGTTTCAAAAAGATTAGATATATATTTAAAAAGTTGTGTTGTAAGAAAATTACAAATTGAAGAATAAGAGTAAAAATCACACAGGAAACTTATGATCACTTCAAATGTTGCAACCCTAACCACCGAAACTTCAAAATCAATTTCTAACATGTATGAACTCTCCCTAGAGAAAAGGGTGGAATAAAAAAAAGAGAAGGTACAAGAAAAGCTTAATCGATGTTAAGCTCTATTTCCTATATGTTTCACTTCAAATATCTATTTAGATATCTTTCTTGGAGGTTTAAAATTCTCAAAAGGAAGGGAAGAAAAATGGCTGGGTATTAAAAAATATATTAGTTTAAGCTATTTTTATTGGCAGCATGTCTATATAAGGAGTGGTCCTTTGTGTTTTGCAGTAGCTTTATCATCTAAACATTCTTTTATATCTTTTCTCTTAGAATAATATCTTTTCCTTTCTCTCTTTCTCCTTATGCTTTCAATTTTCACGATGATATAGTATAATATCATATTAATAATTTAATAAATAAAAATTATGTTCATTTCAAAGTTAAGAATACGAAACGTGCCTTCACTGATGAATATGATTTGATTGAAACCTTTACATGAAAAATTAATTTAAATATATATCATTAGTTTATAAACAATATTTGGACTGTATTGTTAATAACTCAATAGATGAAAAATTCTATCGATTAATTTATAGGATAGAGTTGCAGAAATTTATGCGACTTCATAATAAATGTATAAAAATATGATTTATTAAATATGTTAGTCAGCGATAACAACATAAAAAAAAAAATCTTTAAAATAATGTATAAGATTAGGCATATAAAAAAAAGTTTAATGACTTTGAGAAAATAGTTGAGGTCGTTCTCCCCAACTCTCTTAAAAGGGAAAAGAAATTGAAGGCGTAATTTAACATCACTGAATTTACCTGTCAAATGAAGCCAAAAAGAGAAGGTGGGTGGAAGTATATTAGAATCGCTTTTAAGAAGCAGATTCTAAAAAAGTATAGTTTTGTTGTTGGGACAAGCGCATTCCACGGTGAAAGAACCAAGTTTGAGCCGTAGAAGAGAAGCGAAAAGCAGCCCAGAAAGAAATGGCATAGCTATAATAGTAAAGCAATACACGTTGTTGATGGGATGCAAAAATAGAAAAAATTAGGAAGGAGGCAAAGATGGAAAGGAAAGTAGAAGTCAAAAATGGTGGAGGACATTCTCCTTAAACCCCTCCCTCCCACATCCTTTTATCCCAAATCCATTAACTTCCCCCTCAGCCCTGGCTTCAACTCAAAGGGGCTCTCGTTTTTTTCTCTTCGAAACAAACCAAGAGAGGAAGAAAGAAAGAAAAGAGTAACACATCTTTTTGTTCTTGACCCTTCTCTTGGCAAAAAAACCTTCTTAATCTTTTTCTTCTCCCACCATGGCTTTTCCAATTCTCTTCCTTCTCTTCCTCTCCCTCCCATTCTCCTATGCAAAACTCAACGTTGATTACTACAAACAAACATGTCCAGACTTTCCAAAAATCGTAATGGAAACCATCTACACCAAACAAACTACAAGCCCCGCCACAGCACCCGGTATTCTTCGCCTCTTCTTCCATGACTGCATAACCGACGGCTGCGACGCCTCCATCCTCATCTCTTCCAACGCCTACAACCCCCATGCAGAGCGTGATGCCGACCTCAACCTCTCTCTCTCCGGCGATGCCTTCGACGTCATAGTCAAGATCAAGAACGCGCTCGAGCTTGCATGCCCTGGCATCGTTTCGTGTTCTGATATCGTGGCACAGGCCACGAGAGACCTTGTTAAGATGGTGGGTGGTCCCTACTATCCCGTGAGATTGGGGAGAAAAGACAGCTTAGAATCTGACGCTGCAAAAGTTGATGAAAACCTTCCCACGCCCAACATGACCATGGACCAGATCATTGAGAAGTTCACCAAGAAGGGTTTCACGGTGAAAGAGATGGTGGCTATGACCGGCGCACACACCATAGGGTTCACTCACTGCAAGGAGTTCATCGGCAGGATCTACAACTTCAGCGCAACCTCCGATGCCGATCCCACCATGCACCCTAAACTGGTTGAAGGGTTGAGGTCAGTGTGCCATAACTACACCAGTGACCCCTCCATGGCTGCATTCAATGATATGAGAACACCAGGGAGGTTCGACAATGCTTATTTTCAGAATGTGATGAATGGGTTGGGGCTCTTGACCTCTGACTCCTTGCTCGGTGTGGACCCTAGAACCAAGCCATATGTGGAACTGTACGCAAAAGATCAGCAAGCTTTCTTCAACGACTTTGTAAATGCAATGGAGAAGCTTTCTGTCTTTCAAGTGAAAACTGGCAAGCAAGGAGAAGTCAGGTCCAGGTGCGACCAGTTCAACAACATTAATCGCGCCTAAACAACATACATTATATGTACTGAGGTTGAAATTATTTGATCCTTCCAAACTACATAATCCTTAAAATCCTGTGTTTATCATCTTTATATGATCCATACTAAACTTGCTTTTTATTTATAAAAGAAATGAACCATATATATTTATACATTACTATGCATCGTATAGAGATTAGTTTAGATAATGTAGTTTCGGATCATCAAATAATTTTTGGGGTTTTTTGAATCTAGAGAGCCATGAGTATACATTCTTATCTGTGTCCTTTTAAGAAGAAAGATGTGAGAAACTTAATTAACTATTGCTTATAAATAAGAGCCATGAGTCCTTTTTTTTTTACTTGGTCTTGTTTTGTGAGAGAGGTGAAGATGCATAAGGCTTGTCATGGAGAATGTAGTTTTACCCATCTGGTATCTGTGCTATGCTGTTGCTTCTATATTTAATAAATTTTATTATGTGATAATAATAATAATAATAATAATAATAAATATGTTGGAAGATGGAAATTGTTACAATGATTATTGTGATGATCTTTTCATTTTTGTTTTATCATTTTCTTAAATAAAATATGTTGGTTTTCTATATTTTTTTATTTGTATATTTTTATTGTGTACGTGAATAATCTTAATTTACATGTAGTGTTTGTATATGAGATATTTTAATTTATAGAAAAAAAATTATATATTCAAAAGTTATTGATAAACTGATAAATGAAATATTGATACGAATGTTTACCATTAAGAATTATTTTTTGTAATTATTAATTAATAATTTACAATTGTATTCAAAAACAATATTTTATAAAGTCGTCCTGGTTAAAACAATTTGTCATCACCATAACTGAAAAATTAATTTATCATTGAATTAAATGCTGTAAATGAAAATAATAAAGTGTAATAATTTTTGCCAGAAAGTCCCAATGAAAATCTCACATCACCATTTTTCTTACATTACACATATCCAAGAAATAAATGTCGAGTAGCACTCCTTTAAGATCTAAAAGATAAAAGAATGTAATCCCAGAAAGAGAGAGATCTTGCATCATAAATTAGAGACAACTTCAATCGGCTGAATCTAACCAAATTAACAATAAATTACAAATAAAACTTCAATCATTCTACAGTGAAGTTTTGAAATTCTAATAGGTAAATGGAACTTTTGTTGAGTAAAATACTTCACAAACGAACATGCAGTGACAGTACTTGGAAACTGAATTTTAAAGAAAATAACAGAATGAGAAAGAGCAGTGAAGAGATATTTGAATATTACTAGTATTTGTTTATGATATTGAAAATGGAATTTTAACATCTCCGTATAAAAAATATATATATTCTTTTACCCATCTAAATTTTTATATTTATTTGATAATATCTTTATTTATTTTTTATTATCATTTTATTCTGTTAGAAGAATGTAAAAGTGTATATGATATTATTTTCTGTTACAAAAATTAGGAATGAGAACCGCGCGGGAGCCAGCCTTCAAGCTCTAACCTTCATTTACTAACCTGAATATTAAAATTTAATTATTCTTTAATGAGAAACCACCACTACTTATTTAAAAAATCATAAACCTGACTCATTCTTTATTGTTTCCACTAGAATATTAATTATAATTCAGTAATTATAAAGATTATGCTAATTAATAATTATTAATTGACATTATTACTATTAGTATAACTTCATTTGCTTATATTATTAATTTAAATTAGCATTATTAACTATAATTGATAAATGGTAAATTTTATTTTCCATTTATAAGTAGGTTACTTTATTATTAATAATTTTTATATCTTAATTGATATTTATTATTGTTAAAGTTAAATTAAAAATATTATTACAATTTAATATATTAGTTAATTATGTCTTTTTTTTTTAATTTTTATTTACATTAAAGTCTAATCTCCTGAAATCAAATAATTCAAATCCATAATAGAAAATTATCAATTTAGACTAACTATATAATATTAAATCAATTACTAAACATAAACCATGACATAACATGTGTCTCATTCTTTATTGTTTTGTTTCCATAGAATATCAATCTTAATTCAGTAATTGTTAAGGTTATGCTTCAATTAATAGTTATTAATTGAAATTATTACGATTAGTATAATTTTCAATTGCTTATATTATTAATTTAAATTACTATTGTTACTATAATTAAAAAATGATAAATTTTATTTTCAATTTTATAAATTAGTTACCTTATCATTAACCATTTTTATATCTCAATTCATATTAATTTTTATTAAAGTTAAAATAAAAATATTATTACAATTTAATATATTAGTTACTTATGTTAAAAAAATTCATTTACATTATTATAGTCTCAGAAGGCAAATAATTTAAATCTATAACAAGAAATTAATAATTTAGACTAACTATATAACATTGAATCAATTACTAAATATAAACCATGACATGTGTCTCATTCTTTATTGTTTCCAATAGGATGCTAATCTTAATTCAATAATTATTAACATTCAGCTTCGTTTAATAATTATTAATTAAAATTAGGTTTAATAGGTTCGGAGACCCTATTTGTGCGGATTTGTTCCAATTGAGTCCTTTTATTTTGGAAGTGCTCAATTGGGTCTCCAATTTGATAAATTTGATTCAATAATATCCTTTCCATTAAATGCAATATACGACGTTAAGTTTTTAAACAGGTAGCATGTTGAGGCAGTGTTTTATTTCCATGTGGCACAATCTGAGTTTTATTCATGGATTTTAAACATTTTAAAATGTGAAATAAAATAAAAACAGAATTAATAAATGAATTGTCGAAATATAATTATAACTCATTAAACCAAACCAATGTTTCCTGTTTTGGGGTCAGACAGGGAGTGTCTGCGAAATTGGGGAAATTAGGGAAATTATGGTTCATGGTTGGTGGCCAGGTTCAGAATCATACATGGGAAATTTTGCTGATGCTGAGCATGTTGAACATAAGCTAAGGTTGTCGATATGGCTAGACCAGACAAATCTTCAACTTAACCATCCTTTTGGCGTTGTTTCAGGCAATTCAAGTGTATTCTCTACTAGAACAACATTGCCGGAAACAAACAACATGTTCGGGACATCGTCGTCACAGGCACAATGGACAAATTATCGATACCCAGAAGTATCTTTTAGAAGTGCTAGTGATTTTGTGCCTCATGGACTGAAGCTAAAGCAAGAAGAAAACAAAGGAGAGTTGTCGCAGGAAGAGTTTGGAGCATATGGTGATGCCTCGCATCGAAGAGTGGGAAAGTGGAGAAGCAGAAATCATGGAGAAACAAGTACATTCAAGTTCAAGCGTTGAAACGAAAGATTTCATGGGTGTGGGAGATGGGTCAGTGATGAACCTGCAAAGGCAGTTCCTTGGACACTACTGATGGAGTTGGTTGATTGCACGATGATGATGGAAAGCATATTAGAGTTTAGAATAAACAGAAGAGAGGGCTCAAACCCTAGCGTGACCTTCCTTGCCGTCGTCTTTGCTCTTCTCAACCATCAACAACCCCAATTTCCAAATCATTAATCCCTAATTTTAATGAGTTTTTCCTAAATAAAACCAATGTTTTAAAATTTGAAATAATATAAATATCCACGTTGTAATCTCATACTTTGTCACGTCATAAGTAAAAGACACCTCAGTATGCCACACTGCAAGAAAGTTAACGTCGTTCACAACAATTAACAGCAAGGGCATTATTGACTCAATTTTACCAAAATAGGGACCCAATTGAGAACTTTCAGAATACAAGGACCCAATTGGAACGAACCCACAAAAATAGGGACATCCGAACCTATTAAACCTTAAAATTATTACGATTAGTATAATTTCAATTGCTTATATTATTAACTTAAATTATTATTTTTACTATAATTAATAAATGGTAAAAATTATTTTCAATTTTATAAATTAATTACTTTATCATTAATCATCTTTATATCTTAATTCATATTTATTTTATTAAAGTTAAATTTAAATTATTATTACAATTCAATATATTAGTTATTTACTTTTTTTGCTTTTTGAGATTTTCATTTACAATTCAATATATTAGTTATATCAAATAATTTAAATCTATAATTATAATAATAATAATAATAATAATAATAATAATAATAATTTAGACTAACTATATAACATTAAATCAACAATTAAACATAAACCATGACATGACATGTGCAAGTGCACCCATTGTTTATTGTTTCCAGCAGAATATTAATTTTAATCAATAATTATTAAGATTATGCTTAAATTAATAACTATTAGTTGAAATTATTACTATTAGTATAATTTCAATTGTTTATATTATTAACTTAAATTATTATTGGTACTATAATTAATAAATGGTAATTTTTATTTTTAATTTTATAAATTAGTCGGTTTATCATTAATTATCTGTATATCTCAACTCGTATTTATTTTTATTAAAAAGTAAACTAAAAATATTATTACAATTTAATATATTAGTTACTTACATTTTTTTTTTAGAAATTTTCATTTACATTATAGAACTATAATGAATAATATAATTAAATTTTCTTTTACATATATTAGTATATTACTATTAGTATAATTAATAATTGATATTATATAAAATATTAATTAATTATTATAAAAGAATAGAAAATTGTGTTTTAAAATTAATAATATGTTTATAACGATGAAATTCAATTATTTTTAATAATAAAGTTTAAAGTTTAAATAAAAAATTTATAAACGAGTTTTATTAAAAAGCATGTCATTTTTCAAAATCTTTTCCTTCTAGAGCTTTAATCATCTATTTATCTGATTGAATATTGGAGATCATTAGTTTTTTTACCTTTTTCTAGTCAGTATGTTCTTTTGTGCATGTGGACCATCTTGATTCACATGTAATGTCTGAGTTTTCTATGAGAGTCTCTGTTAATCGGTGATCTTAATGATGTTTTATGATCGTGTTTGTATTGTTCATAAGAGAAAATAAAATTTCTTGTGCATTTGGAGGTGTTTTAGAGATTCTTAAGTTGTTGATTTATCTTTCAAATAAGGAAAACTAATTGCACTATTTTAAGCTTTAAACATCTTTAAATTTGGGTTTTGCATGTTGAGTTGGATGATGAAATTTGATTTATTAAAATTGGTTGTTTTGGATGTTTGCCTTGTGGTTTGTCTTGTTTGAGTTTGTGTTGATTAAGGAACTTAAAATCTGATCAATTGAGTCAATTAATATGTATCCTGGCATTAAAAGTTGTTTTTGATCCAAGTACTAAGAAGGAAATATCAATTTCACCATTTGACCAGGTTTTACTTTCAAAAATCACATAATTTTGATATGTTAATATTTGATGCAACGTTGAGTGGTGGCAAATTGGCGCTAAATGTTAGTTAATTGTGCAAGTTTGGGGAGCATAGTGCTAGGCACCATTTCTGAGCACTGGTATATACATGTTTGAGTTTTATTATTCCATGGTTGTTTGAAATGAATTTGAAATGTACTTTATGTATGTCTAAGAGTATATGGTGTTTATTCATGCATGAAATTGTGACGATGATGAGTATGGTATACATGTTAGCATAATTCCATGGATCTCGTGGGGAGATTCTATGGTGGCGTTTCATTAGTGTATGTATTGATATATGGATTCAATATTGGGAGTTATCTTGTCACTCTAATAATCATTCAATCTCAAGTAGAGAAGGGATAAGCATGTAGTCAAAGGTGCAAGAGTTCCTAATTTAGGGGTTTTACCTTAGTCAAAGATGGTTAACGAACTAACCTTATGTGCAGTAGCTTGGGTAAGCAGCTCTTCCACCACCATAAGTGCATGATATCAATACATGTATTCGAATGATAAAGTCCAATATGAGTATTTATATGTGCTAAGGTTGTTGATATGAATGA
>CM050917.1:36618969-36793612 GCA_027742785.1 Vigna reflexopilosa
GAACTGAACTTCTTACCACACCCTTCATGTGGGCAAAGGTTTCGTTTATGCAACAGTAACTCTGCCTTAGTCTTGAAACTCATTCGGCAACCATCGAGGTCGCACTTGTGGGGCTTTTTAACACCATCTTTTTTATTTTTGCGAAGAACCAAAACTTCAGAAGATCTCCTTGCCCGTTTAGCCACCTGATTTTCCTTGTCAACTTGGTTGATTTCCACTCCACTTTTTCCAGCGGCAAACTTCCCAGCTCTTGGCCTTAGCCCCTCACATGGACTTCTAATAAAGTTGTCAGAATTAGATCGGTTCCCTGTTCGTTCCACTTTCCTCTTTTTTTCATTCCCAGAATTTAATCTGGGAACTTCTGTAGCTAACTCACAACTCTCCAGCCCCCTTTTATATTGTGACAAATCAGCTTTGATTTCATTTATGTTTTCTGTAACATAAATCTCGTTCTCAATTTTTGAGCATTCCTGCACTGATAGGAAAGACTCTTTTATCGAGGTATCCGATCCAGAGAAAAGTTCCTCATCAATTCTATTAACTGACTGGTTTGTCATTTCTTTTTCTTTATCTGGAATAAATTGCATACAGGAGTCTTTGTTAGGACAGGCTTCCACTGAAACTTCAGAACATCCTAACTCTATTGAAGTTACACTTTTATTTTCACCTTTTGCAGCATAACTGCAAACAGGGCCCTCATTAATTTTTTTTACACTTTCAATCTGACACTGCCCAGACGAAGGACAACATTGTTCAGTTGAAACATGAGTTATTTCCCTTTTTCTATTTTTTCCACCCTGAGTTACTTGTTGCTCATCATCCAAGAATCCGTTACTTTGCAAGTCTGCAGAAGCATAAAGCTCTCTTTGAACTTCACAAACTTCGTTTGGAGTATGTTTGCTAATTGGGCTTTCATTAATCCGAGGTTCCTTGTCCATTTCGCTTATAGAATCAATTCCTTCCTCATTTGCCTTTTCTAGGAAAATAGGACTACTAATTCTTTCTGAGATATGATTATTATTTGGACTTTCAACGTTTCCATCCACAGAAGCAAGTGTAGATTGATTTACAATTGAAGCAGTTGATAGAGCAGCTTCCTCATTGTTGTTTTTGTAGTTAGACTGATATTCTTGATGCCCTTGATCATCCAATGTTAACCTATTACAGTGGCTATCAATGATAACTGCTTCTGCAATTTCAGTCTTTTTAATCATTTCAATATTTCCATCTGGTGCATTTGACTGTGTGCTAGAACATTTCTTGTACTGACAATCCTGGCTCTCCTTGCCACAAATTTCTGAGACATTGGTATTGTGGTGCATCTTAGAATGACTGAGCGTTAAATCATTATTTCTGTCTACATATGATTCCTGCTTCGTTTGATTCTCAATCTCTGCTCCAAGTTTTTCAATCATTAAAACATGATCAGGAATGGAATTTGAAGGTTGTGACTTAGCAGCACTCATTTTCGTGCTAATGGGCATTTCAGCAATCTGGATTTCAGGATGCATTGAAGACATTTCAGTACAAACAGAAGAACATGGCAATGCACACTCTGTCCTTAAATCCTCAGCTTGAAGAGTTTTAGAAACACAATTATTATGATCCGCACTTAAAGTAGCAGACAACTTTTGGGACTTCTCTTGGAGTTCACAGACCATGTTTGCTACAGGGAAACACGTGTGCTTTGACTTGAACTTCCTTCTTGAATATTGAATTAGCTTCTTGTCAGCAGTGGAGTCATTTATTCTTCCACCCAACCGATCATCCTTCTTTCTCTCAATGCTGTGAGAGGAATTAGTCTGAGCTAAATGGCTGGACCTTTTCGACCGGAATCTCCGAGACTGCCAATTTAAAGCTAAAATATTTGAAGCAGGACATTTATCATGGAACAATGTCCCAAGTGTCCAAGGAACTTGTTTAGAAGGAGCATTATTTCTTGCATGGACCCAATTCCGTAGGTTAATGCCAAGTGTTGATGTCCAGTCTTCACATTCATCAAGCTCTTCACCATCAACAGCCAGATCTATCAAGGTTAAATTTTCTGGGGACGCCGTATCTAATGGAACCTCATTATAATCAAAAGCACTATGTATCTCTACCGCAACTTCGCTGGCATGTGCCTTTATTTTCTGATAGTCTACAAAAATGCAGAAAAGTATAAGATAAATACATTAAATAATTAAAAGACTCATCTATGCTTGTCATGCTTCTTGAGTTATAAGATAAAACTTCATTCTTTAACTAATAACAAAGTGGTGTATACTGGATTGCAACATAAATTATATATCCATCAACAACTGACTTGTGCATGTAGATTTCATATCTATCAGGCCCTGTGTTATGCATATGGTTTATACCGGAAATGGTGAAGAGAAACATGAAAATGAATAATCTGAAATTGATTCAACATGACAACATGCTATGCAAAAGAATAGCATTATATTTTATTCATACTTTTTTTTATCAGAAATAACAGAATCTTATTTATACTAAAAAAGGTCATTTAGACTTTTGATCCTAATAAAATAAGGAAACAACAACAGAAGCCTTAATCCCTCTATATGAGGTCAGCTACATAGATCAAAGGACCCTACTCTCTACGTTGAAGACTAAATCTTCCTCTTAATAACTTCGTTCAATGTATTTCTCACAGTAGTCAATAGCGTATGGAAATATTGTGCAAATTATTCCAAAAAACATTATTGTGGAACATTGAGACTGGTGGAGCAATTAGAAGTAAAACACAAATAAAAGAGGGAAAGTGTGACCAAAACCTTTTGTATGGCCAACAGCACAGTGAGAGCTGAAAATTGAAAAACAGAATACACCAAACGAAAGAGTTCCAAAGTTGAGGGGTTAAGGTTGGGGCTTAGGTAGGGAAAGAAAGAAAGAAGAAAATTGAGACTAACTAATTGGTATTAATTTGACTAATTGATACAACAAACTAAAGATTAGGCTCTATTTTATGCTATAAAACCATAATCAGAGCCTAATTAAATGAGAAAACAAATCATGAAATCCGGAAGCCACTTCTAAGATATCATCCAAGATGTAAGGTATTCCAGGATACTTCAACAAACCATATTTAGCTGAAACTGATCACATTGTTATATACAAGAGCCACAAGCTTTCCTGACTATATTGAAGTTGAAATCTGAAGAAAAGAGAAAATCACACATCTCTTGCAATTTCACATTTGATTTTACCCAACTTTTACAGAATGATAATGCAGGTAGATTTGCAATCTGCAAACTAACCTGAATGGCAAATTATAAGCACATTGGCTCCACCTTTGCTCTGCAACATATCTACTATTTGAACAGCATGCCCCAGGCAGAAAATCCGAGGCCTAAAAAATTTACTGGAGGTGTTCCAACACTTACTGCACTTATTTAATGATTGATCTGGCATCTCCTTTACTGATGAAAGTTCAGAAAAAGATAGATCCCCTGAAGAACAGATCATACAGTAACTCATTTCAGTATTAAGTGTCATCTGAATGGAAAAGTAAAGGATACTTCAAAAGGTTCACAACTTCAACTGTCAAATATGTCTTGCTCATCATGTAAGCTTCCATAATATCATAAAAAAGGAAAATGCACACAGAATGATACTTAGTTGATATAATCATGAGATAAGGAGTATGCCAAATTCCCAGTAAATGCTGCAGAGGATAAAATAATATTTTGGTTAACGTGATTTGGTATTCTGGTCCATTATTACATAGAGGAACCAATTCAATGTATAAACATTATAGACACTTATCAAATGCCACTTAAAAAAGGTGCAGCAGTGATACTAATAAGGTGTCTAGCAGGATGAGATCCACAACACAACTGATTTCCTAATAATATTTGTATTCTATCTGATCCAGGAAGTTAGAAGATTTTTTAGAAACCAATATCATAATAACTCTAGAAGTTAAAACATTCCACCTTGCCCACATCCATAATGGTTGACAAGTTCAACTTTACCCCATGATATTGCAAAAAAAAGGCATAAAGACCTACACATGAAAATGTGATAAAAATAAATATATACAGTATGACAAAGAACAAAGGTATTACGTGATATGGAACTATGAAGACCAGCAGTAGAGTCCGACGAGGAAACTTGAATTAGATGATTATCAGGAAGTTCCATTGTCAATTTCTCAGTTGGTTGTATCACAGCCATAAATGGAAAACCAAGGATTCCACAACCCACACAAGCCAATGCTCCGGAATCAGTTTCGAAGTGATAGGGAAGATCATCACCACCAATATCTATATTAGTCAAAGAATCCATATACAAACTCATCTCATCATCAAGCAGATAAGGACCACTTTTTTTGGCAGAACTAATATTTGGCATGTTTGCCACAGAGGTTCCAGTTGTAGAAGTTAAATCAGGCAACTGAAAACCTTTGCTGGAATCTGGCAGCAACTCAGCATTCCATAAAACAGCTCTTTTAGTAGCTTCCTTTCCAAGAAGAATGGATAGCAGCTTGTTTTCCTGTAGCATGTCTTCTATGAAAGCCTGTTTTACTAAAAATTCCCTCTCTTCTTTCTGACGGTCTCTCAATCGAGAACTGCGCACTCCAGGTAATAGTGTTCTTGGAACTCTATCAAATCAAACATATCATGATGAACAAAAAAATAAGCAATTCGTTTGAAACCTAGATAAACCAAAAACATCTTGCATAATGCATCTGAATGTTAAAACAATCTTTATGATAGAAAAACAAGAAAGCAGACAGATATATACCAACGTCTATATCTATACAATCTAGAAGCCAACAGAAATATTCCACTTCAAGATCAAATAGAACCAAATATATTTACATTTTAAATCTAAAATATCTCAGCCGGGTTTTATGTTGTGCAGACTAAACGTAAGTGATTTTTATATAAAATAGTAGACTAAATATATTTTAGAGATTTTAAGAAGAAAAAAAAAAGCTAATTTATGTTTGCTTATATCATAAAAATCACTTCAAAAAAACAGCTAATTTTATGAGAAGCTATTAAAAATATCTCCTGATTTTAATTAGATTTTAGACATTTTTCAACTTCTGATTATTTTGAAAAGTTGAAACAAGAACGCTAAAAACTAAAAGAAGTTAGTATTGTTTTGAAAAAATGACTTTTTTGCAAGAAAATCTGTAACAAACAATCCTTAAGCTAGTAAAGCCCTGAACATCTCTATTTTGAAACTTGAATACATTAGGGTAATGGCAAAGGACTTGTAATATTACTATCCATTTGTGCCGTCAAACAACTGGTATATTATTTAAAAATCACTAACAGCAATCACAAATAATTAAGAACAATTATCACGGGCATTATTGGTAAGCAAAATAAGAGCTACACATTTATTGAAATGATAATATAATCTCCAAAGGGCAATATCTATGTATACAAGCAGTAGTAGAAGATGCACTTACCTTGAAATAAAAGACATGGTCAGTAAGTAAAGCAGTTGCTGATGGGAAAGCATGGGAAGATAGTTCATTGCAGCTCTGCGCACTGCAGCCTCCTTGGCTACACTAAGCCATTGTGGAGTTCCAAAGTTAGCAGCTTCCCCACAGTTAAAACCTTGATTTCACAAAATCGAATACAAAATGAGAATTATATTGACAACTTGAGAGAATGAAAATTATGGTGGATAAAAAGTAGTGCTTCTACGGTCCTGTGGGCAGATAAGAGGTTTCTTTTTAACTATAGATGCCATTATTAAAATTTAAAACTAACAACAATTTGGTTCCAATGATTCCTTGTAAAAAGTTCAAAGTCAAGAAAAGAAGATGAAAAGGAAGAGAGAAAAACAAATCCACCAGAAAATTATGAAGAGTAAAGAATGGAGAGAAACAGACCAATCAAACTACTAGAAAAACAGAACAAGCAAACTATCTTTACACAATGAATAAGCCATCAATCCCTCTGAATTCTCAACTTTGAGCACAAAACCTTATTTCATAATCCCCTCATGTCTCTCACCCCATATATCTTACATCAGTTCCTTAAGTTTATCTCATGATATTAAATTCCTAAAAAAATATATTTTTGTTGAAAATACTACATCAACAAGAGATATGACAAGATTATAGAAACCCCATCTTATGAAGAGTAAAGAATGGAGAGAAACATATGTAAAGTGAGCTTTACACCTACTAATATATTATAATTTGTCCATATAGTCAATCCAGAATCTCTAAGAGCCTACGTAGCTGTCGGGTAGAACTTTCTATTTGTCCCTTTATGATCACAAGTTGTGTCTAAACACCACTCACAATCCCTCCCACCCTAATGGTATACTGCAAATACAAAAAAAATATCGGGCTCACAACAATAGCACTTAGTTAAAACTATATCTTTTCAGAATACATTGCCAAAATAATATCCCTCACGTTTAAAAAACAAAAATGGACATTATTTTTCTTATCAAACATTACTGATTATATATTGATATTCTAACCGAAACCAATTAAACTGTAGTTTTCAATATGCAACTTATTTCAATATAGCACACATTGCAGAAAGAACACTACAGTCCATCCATTAGTCATAAGCTAAAAGCCTCCGACACTAGTTTACTGCAAAAATCAGGTGTACATAAACTTCAAAGCAATTACCATGGCTGAATCCCACATGATAAGCTCTTGGAAAAGTCACAACAAATTCACCAGGGTTCTGTGTCAACCTAGAAGGAAAAGCCAGTGCATACGTAAGTTTGAAGTTCAATAAAGAGAACTACATATTTGAAATGATAATAGTTTTTAAGTACATAATTCAACATCATAGATATTCTCAAAATAAAAGAATGTCAAATAGTTAAGCAACTGACCTGCAACAAGGAATTCCAGATGCAACAATTACCTCAGGTGACAAAAGAGTTGTTTTTTCACCCAAAAGTTTCAAAGCGGCTGGCAAGAAAAGCAAATGTACTTGAGTTACAAATTCCCTGTAGATGTTATAGCATTCAACTACCTTAAGAATAAAATGCATCTACTAAATGGGGAAAAAAATGAGATGAACAGGTCTAAATTCAAACAAAAACAAATCTTACTTTCATAAGATTGTCTATGAAACCATTAAAATAACTTCTTACAATTTTTTGTTTTTATCTCTTTCACCTTATCTTATATAAACTAGAGAAAACAGCAAACAAAGTGAAAACAGAAAACATTTTCACAAAAACCAAACAACACCTAATGTGCTATATCAATTAAGAAAATTGGTTTTGCCCATGCCCGTGTTTGACACAAGTGTTTATACTTCACTTTTACACAGTAAAGTTAGACTGTTAAGAGGCAAGCACAGACACAGAGTTCTTAGCTATTTTCTGTACATATTTTACCTTACAAAGTACGTGCTTATGTAATTTTCAGACATAAGCTTCTATTGAAGATTTTCTATATCACCACAACCGTGTCAAGTTGTGTCCTGTGTACACTGCAATTTCATATGCCTTGAAAATTACTTGTGTTTGTATAGATGAAATCAAAATAGAACAAAAGTCAGAATAAGGAAAACATAATAAATAAATTAGAGTATTAAGGTGCCTTCTGCACCCACAAGTTTTAAAAATTGAAAGAACTGAGAAAACAAAGAAAACCTTGTTAAAGCATTTAGAGAATTGCATTACATGAACCACTGAGAGAAATTACCACACTTTTTATAGAGGAAAATAAAAATGCCAAAAAAACCAGGCTATATCAAGATAAGAAAACTACCTTTTGTTAGCCACTTTATCATTCTTGTTATAAGATAAATAGTAACTAGGCGGATAAATACTACCTTTGTGTTACCAGACACGTACGCAAACAGGACACGTATTTACTGGCAAGGCATGGTAGCAACAGTCCTTCTAGCACTATTTTATGGAGTGAAATTTGTTGGAAAATCACAAAATGTGTGGTTTCCACTCCTTATTTAGTGAACCCTAATTATGATTTGGTAAATTTAAAAAGATTTTAAAAATTAAGAGTGTGTTAGAAAGGGTGTTTTAGAGAGTATGTTGTCAGGTCTTCACTGACCAGCACATGTAAGTAAAACTGTCACTATAAATCACTAAATACTTTTCTCAATATATCATGCCGAAGACATAGATCAACCATAATCAAGTTTTTCCATCCATTCGTATGAAAGAAGGTACAGAATCATTTTAATAAAAGAATGAAAGTATTAATGTCACTTCAACCACTGGTGCCAAATTTTCTGTAAACAGACAATAGTCAAAGCATTCACATACCTAAATGATCAATATTACCACCATAACCCTCAGTGCGTATGACTTCCTCAAAAGCAAACGCATAATCTCCAGGAACAGCATACCATGTCTTTGATGAGCCAGTGTGAAGAAAATTCATGCTGTGAAGCTCATGATCCTCTACGTGCCAAGCAAACCAACTGAATAGCATACCAATGTATACCATAGGTGAAGTCACACCAGGAATATCATCCGGCATAAAACGTGTCAATGAGCCAGACGATCGTGCAATAACTTGCAGGTTCCAAGGACTGTTTGAAAGCTTCCAACCAGCAGTCCCTTGCATATCATTGCCGGTATCTGAACTCTTTTCTTTAAAAGATTGTGAATCATCATTCGATGAAAATGTTGACACAGTATCAACTGATTTGGTCATCCGTAAACATTTGTCAGCGTCACTTTGGACAGAAGCACCCTTAGTGTCATCAATTTGGGTATCTCTTCCGCAACCCATTACAGTTTGTTTACAATCAGAACTATCTAGCCTACTCTTATAATAAGTCCTTTTTCTTAGCCTTCTATGACTATAATGAAATTGACCCTTTGACTCTTCAAAAGCAGACCCAGGCACGTCATTGGCATACTCCACATATATTGGCTTTTCTAAAGTTGCCTTCCAAAACATAGACTCTATAACCAGCGGAGAAACATCCTTCACTGACCCTAGCAAGCTTCTTGCAAAAGACTTCGATTTAGACTCAAACTGTTCAAGGGTATAAGCCTCCCCGCTTTGCCATACTTGCTTATGAACACCTGACTGTGGATTCTGAACCGTTCCTTTGGCTTTTTTCACACTCTGACTCTGCCCTAGTTCTTGATGCCTAGTAGTAAACACAGCTCGAGACACCCCATCACTACTACCATCCCCAGAACCAAATTTCAATGAGTTACAAACACCTAATGAACTGTTATCTGGACCCAAATCCGGGCACTTCAAGAGTGACCTATTCAAATTAGAAAAAACATATTTTTTTGAAGGTTTGGGCAATGGTGGGATAATCTTACAAATCCCGAAGCTGGCAGCTTGCTTCTCAATCTTTGAAATGTAAGCAATTGGGTCAGCAAATTCGGTGTCCGTAGGGCGAAATTCCGGGGCCAGTGGCAACTCTTTCAGCCAATTGGGGATTTCAACACTACCCATTACATGAAAAATAAAAATAAAAATAAAAAAACAAAAAGGGAAAATGAAGATTTGTAACAGCAATGTAAGTTGGAGTAGGGGGCTAATTCTATTCAATCACGTGCAGCACTAGATTCCGTTAAGATTCTCAAAAACCCTAAAGAGGGAGGGTAAGCGATTTGGTGGAATGTTTCATAAATTTGAAGCAATTGGGAAAACTATAAGGTCGTGGGTTGAGCGAAATAGCGAAATGCGAAGTAAAAGCTGAAGGAAGAAGTGAGTTGCAGAACCTGTAACTGCAAGGCACTGTGCATGATTTGGCCTTCAAAGTTCAAACCCACCGTATAAATTTTGGAGACAGAAAGAGAAAGCTGGTTTTTGATTATGTGGTGAGTGACATTTTCAATCCGCTTATGTTAGTCATCTCCTGGCTCACTCGGCTAATTTGCACTGCAGGAACTCGCCAATCATAAAATCTCTTTTTCTTTATCGGCAAAATATCTTATACTTCTAACATTAATTTTTGCTAATTATTAATTATTTATTAATATTAAATAAATAATAATTCATTATTATATCCTGTAAATATATAAGTTAAACATTGATTTTATATAACAAATATTTTGAATATATAAACTATAATTTAGAGCTATAGTGAATAACTTAAACAACAATATTAGATTACTGTTATCTTATCGATTGATATTTCAAAAAAATATATATAAAAAGAATTTCTTTTTTTTTGTAAAAGTAAATATAAAGAAAGTATGAGAGACCAACACGTGATTAATTTAAGTGACAAAACTTGGTTCTCTAAACAATTGATCAAAGGTTTTGAATACTTTATATTATGCTAAAATTGAAAATTTATGATTAAATTATTTTTCCAGTCTTCAAAATTGTATTTTTAATTGAAATCTTAAATTAATTTTTTATATTGCCAACTTCTTTTCTAATTTTTTGTTCACCGAATAATATTAAATTGAAATTAATATCACTTTGTAATAAAGAAAATAAATCAATCTTGTTTTTAAATTTAAATTGATGACATTCATTATACAAGAGCTCGCATGATTAGGATTTAGATGAGTTGATTAGTAAGTTGGTTTAATTATTATTAATATCTAAACACATTTTAAATCTGTACATATAATTAAAAAACAATTGTATGTGCTTTTAATGAAACACTTTTCTAACTTAGTTAATGGTTATGTTTGAAAGCTTCAAAACAACTCTTTATGAACATTGCAAAATGAAGAAAATTAAGTATCTTTCATTTTTATGCCTTTGAATATAAAACCTTTATTTTAAACAACGAGAAAGATAATGTCCATAAAGTTCTGATGTAGAATGCTAGTACTTCATTTTGTATGTAAAATTTTAGAAGAAAAAAATTTAAAGAAGACAAGGTAGATATTTATTTTAAAAATTAAAGGAAATAAAAATAATGAAAGTTTCTCTTAGTGAGATAAAAATATTCAGTACTAACTATATAAAAAATAATATGGTTAAATATGTTTTTAGTCTCTATATTTTGGGGCGATTTTGGTTTTAGTCCCTCTTTCAAACTAAGGTACAATTTAGTCCTTCAACTTTAGAAAACTTTGGTTTTAGTCTTTTTTACCAAATTTTTTAAACTTTATTTGTTGTTTCAAACGCGTTTCTCAGTTAACATTGAAGCAAAAATGTGTCAAACAGTGTAAACAATCCAAATGCTATAATGAAACGTGCTTAAAATAGCAAATAAAGTTAACGTGCTTAAAACAGCAAATAAAGTTAAAAAAATTTGGTGAAAATGACTAAAACCAGAGTTTTCTAAAATTGAAAGACTAAATTGTACCTTAGTTTAAAAGAGGGACTAAAACTAAAATCGCCCCAAATATAAGGACTAAAAACATATTTAACCCAAAATAATAATTAAACTGCGAACTATTTTATGTATGTATACATTTTTTTTTGTTAACAACCAAGTCAAATAAACACATTTCTAATTGATTGAACTCTGTAATAATACAAAACCTTTGAAAAATAAAAAATAATATCTTAAAACAAAAATGAGTAAATATTATTTTCATTTTTTTCTGTGCAATTGAGAGTGTGTGTAATTCTATTTCTTAATGATGAATATTATATTAGAATATTTAATAAAAGTTCAAATTCTACTGAAATATTTAGTCGTAAAAATAAGTGAAAGAAAAACTTTTGACATAAAAAAAAATCATAAATGAAGAATTACTAATATGTAAATAAACATGTTAAAAAATTCCATATCATGAGAATTTGTTGGATAAAAATTATACTAAACAAGTATATTACTGAGTGTTTATTCACATATCAAGTATTTAATATTTTTTTTTATATTTCGTAATTTTGATATGATCGCATTTTAACGAATAATAGTTCTTCAAAAGAAAAAAAAAAACACGAAGACATAGATACAATACTTTCTCTTTTTACATATATAATCTTTTGATTTAGTTTGTATATATTTAATTTGTACAAAATAGGTATATTAACACGAACCCCACATGACAATAAATTTTTGTATACTTATTAAATTTAAAACTAGTATTTTTTTTAAGTGTTATCTTAAACTATTGTTAACATTAATCAGTTGTGATAAACTTTAAATATTGTTTTTTTTTCACAATTATAATTTATTTCCATTTTTGAGGATAATATTAAATTCATTGGAAGCCAAACGTAAGCAGGATTTTGGAATAGAATTATCTCATTGTCGGTGGTTTGATTGGAACATATCTACTCGATCATACCAATATTCTCGTCAACTTTTACAATGAATAAGTTTTGATTGCAGATACATGTGTGACGAAATGACATGTCACGTAATGCTTTTGTATATTTCAAAATATTATCGTTAGATTACTGTCAAACAAATATCAAATATAATTAATTAATTCGAGTTTAGAATGAATTGCACTCTATTAATGAAGGGGATGCATCAACTATGTTTTAAAACAATTTTTTAATAATATGATATGTAATAAAATAAAATGGTAATATTTAATTCACCATGTGTATATTAATAAGTAACACAGTAAATTAATAATTCAAAATTTTAAAATATTTTTTTATAAAATTTATCTTTAAACATAATATTTCAATTAATTTGACGAGTGTATCAATTATTTATTATTATATAAAAAATATTTTTAAAAAGATATGTAAGAAACCCTCTTTTAGTATCCTTGTAACAAAATAAATTCCTTACTTGTTGTAAAAGAAGATGGAAGAATAAATCATTACATTTTTACACTCCAATTTGTACTACTTATTCATCTATCAAATTAGTTGAATGAGAAATTTATCACGTTTTTATTAAGAGATTTATCCTTCTGTGATAGATATTTTAAATTATCAAAAAGTTTAATATCGATAAATAAATATATAAAATATATATTATCGATAAATTTATTTTGGAAATTTTTTGTTAATAAATATAATATATATTACTAATAAATTTATGAATAGAAAAATCTATTTATGTTATATCTATCGATAATTAAAATTTTAATATTTATATATAAAATTCGTTGATAATTTAATTTTATTGACAAAATTATTTTTGTCACCAGTAAATTTTATTGATAACTTGAGAAATATTTTGTAGTGATAACAATAATAAAACTTTATGATTATCTAAATGTTGATGAATTTTCTAACTAAGTTTTTCTCATAATGGGGGAATAAGCAAATTTGTTCCTACGAAGTAAAAACAAACTAAATTAACATATGAAAAAAAAATTGACAATTAAGTTAATTAAAAATGTGTTTAAATCTTAAGTAATTACTTTGAACTATGAAAGAATCGTAAAGTTTTAACCTTAACTTAAAAATATGATTTTGAACGTTGCCAGAAATAATGAAAATGTAAGCGATATTAAATAATTTATTTGTAGAATAGTGACTATTCAACACAAATATATGAATTTATTTTACAAGGGTACAGGAACACCTAAAAATCCATTAATCAAAATCTTTTATTAGTTCATTTTATCTCCAAATTTATTCCTCTTGATTAATATTACTTTGTATAGGATTGACATGAACTTGACTTGACACTTGTAATACCTTGTAACAAACTGAGCATAGAGGCTCTCACTATTAATTTTCGTCATAAACCTTTTTATCTCCACACTTCAGGTAGATTCCGTTGTAGTGTCTCTTATTAAATCAAACTTCCTTACCTCGAGCAACTATTTTTCTAAGAAAGTGCTACCCTATCTATGGGTGTAGTATTCGTCAGGTATTGCCTGATTGCTATTATGTATTGCATAAAAAAAAATTGATAAGGTAGAAATTTTTAATGATGTTATACAATCTTTTGTCAAACTATGGAGTGGGTAGACCAAGTCACGAGTACACGATAAAAAACTCTTTTTTAATTAAATACCTCTAGCATTTATATATAGTACAATGTTCTCTTTGAATGCAAAGTATCATCTTTTAAATTATACATTTTTAACTTAAATAAATTTTGTTATAAAGAACTATTAGTGTACTCAATTGAGCAACATGAGAATATGCCATTTTAAATTTGTTATATATGTTATTAATGTAGTTCGTTTCATAAGATTACTTCAAATTTAAACTTGTTGGATTTTGAATGTACTTAAGGATATAATAGTTGATTTCAAAATATACGTACTTAATCACTTTTGATACATGCATATATGGTTGTTCTTTAAATTAAGTTATCAACTATGTGTATAATACTTAATATGTAGATGCACAGCTTTAGTTATGGCAAAACTAAATAATACATAAAATAAGACATTTTTTTTTTATTAATTTTATCGTTTAGCTAAAACTAGTTATATCATACAAATATATTCAGTAAAAGTGTTTTGTTTTCCTTGTGAAGATTAGTCCTTTGCGTACAAAAGTAATTAGCATTGAATTATTTACTTTAATTACACTTGCAATTAAAGTTTTTCTTAATAGATAAGTAAGAAAATGGAAACACATAATGTATGGAAATAGTTAAAAAGAAGATAAGTGAAACAGTTTCTTGGAACTCTTCTTCCCCGCGTCCTCTGTCTATATAATCTATCGCTAAGTTGGTCTAACTTTGATTTAAAAACAAGTTTTCTTATTATTAGATAAAAAAAGATACACTTCATAGAATGAATTAATAACAATAAAAATAATATTTTGATTATTTTAAAACCTAAAACAAAAAAATAAAATATTTAAAACATATTTCAATAAATGAACCCATCTTCATACATTAACTCATAGAATTGACGCGAAGCCGAAGTAAATAAAGAAAGAAGAAAATTAAGTGAGATATATATATATATATATATATATATATATATATATATAAAACTACCAACATAATTTTAAAATGATTTCAGTTATCTTATATGAATATTTTATACATATAAGATAATAAATATTTGAAGTGTATATCCCTTAGGAAAATTCTGGATAAGCCAAATCCAATCTATTTTATGATCTTATAAGAAAATGACTAGTTGGTAAATTAAAAGGTGATAGGAGAAAATTGCAATGATTTAATTGAAGGAAAATCTTGAGTAAATATATTGTGAAAGTGGTAAAAGATAATGCAAAAGAATATGAGGGGTGGAAGTTCCTTCCAAAAGTGCCAGATATCTTACCATATATGCGCCATGTGAATGGGACTTCTCAACCAAAAATAATTCACACTAACCCATCAATATATATTTTACAAATCTGTTGGCTCTCACAATACTGTGTCTCTTCTTCCTCATAATTACCAAACATAAATCTGTTGGCTGTCTTTTTTGGATTTCTGTGTCTAACACAGGATCAACGCATTCATGCATTCAACTTCATCCACCATATCTCTCCATAATTCTGCATATGTCTCATCGTCAAACAAATTCATCATCACTCTAAAATAATAAATTCTATTATTATATATAATTATTAAAAATAAAACTTTTAACTTTTGATTGGTAGAGATCGAATAATTAGTCTGTCAAGGGAAAAGGGAACTGTAACACTTGATTCCTTGCCATAAGTGTCCGAAAGAGGATAACAACTTGGTACTTTGATATTAATTGTGCAACTTCCAACCAGCAAATTTTATCTCTCATGTGTGCCTTTTTCCTGTCACTCCCATTCTCCCATGATGTACGTGGGGTACTTCCCTTCATTACCTTCTTATCAACCACACCATATACAACAAAAGGTCCTATTTCGTACTTTTAATGCATGCAAAACTCCACTCTTATACTAAATTAAAATATTCCACCCACCATCCAAACCATACATATTATGATTCTTTTCGCACACTAAAATATAACTTTCTCTAACATCTACACGTATAAATAACATCACTTATTACTTTCAGTTTTCAGTGTGTGAGGGTTGCTCTCTCTCTGTCTCTCTGTCTGTCTCTGTGTTCTCTCTATGATGAAGATGAAGACCAAACATCTCAAGTGCTGCATAAGGGAATTTTCTAAATTCAGAAAGGTGAGAGTTAAGTTTCCGAAATGTGAAACGCTGGAGCACATGCGAATGTTACTTTCGTGTTGTACCAAGTCACACTCGTACGTGCCCGAAGATGTTCCAAAAGGTCACCTAGTTGTCTACGTTGGTGAGGATTGCAAGAGATTTGTGATCAAAGTAGGTATACTCAGCCATCCATTGTTCCAAGTCTTGCTGGACCATGCAGAGGACGTTTTTGGATTCAGCAATGCTTCCAAACTTCATATCCCTTGCAACGAGAACATTTTTCTTCATGTTCTTCATATTGCTCAGGATCAAACGCTCTCCCGTTGCTTCTAGTATGCTGCTATCTATTTTCCATTCACGATACCTATCTCAAGATATTCTTGTGATTTTCCTGGAAAACTTAATTTGTACATTTTCTTATTAACACTTTTTCTGCATCAACCCTTTGTAAAAGAGAAATATCATCATTCAAGTGTATTAGGTAGGTTTGGCATATAATATATTTAGAGAGCATTTATACAAACAGCTTAAGGTCAATAATTTATTTTCATGAGTCTGAATAAACCCTGCCAAAAATATTGTCGGAGAATTTGAGAGCTATATAGCTCACAAATCCTTAATCTTTGATTTGGGTGATTCATCTCTGTTTTTTTAGCAGAAAAAAAATATAGTCTTTGTTCTTGTTTAGTTCAGTGTACATAAAGTGAGGAAGCTTTAGTGTTGTTATTATTTGATTTGGACAACATGGACACGTGAAGAAACTGAACGGAGACATTGAGTACATCTAATAAAACATAAAAGTTTGTTGGTCGTAGTACATATCTGGTTATTATATAACTCTTACGTAACCTAAACCTAACTTATCCCCTTATCGGGACTTCGATCCCAATCCCATATTTGTCCCCAACCTTAATTTGTTTCTTTATATCTTTTTTTTACAAATTAATTGTATTTTACTTGTAATGTATTTATAATAATGAATTTGTATATTAAACTTTAATTATATAAATATGTTATTTATTTATTTATTATGACAGAAAAATAAAATTATTAATGTGATAATCTATATCTATAACTATAACTATATATAAAGAATATATACTTTTTTGGTATGCTCTTTTACTTTTTCAATTTTACCCTCTTAATTATTACTTTTTAAATTTAAATAATTATTCATAATAAAAAACTATTTTTTTAATTCAAATAATTACTATTTTAGAAAAATCATTTACCTTTTTATCATTTTAGTAACTACTTTTTTTAAATTTAAAAATAATTACTCGTAATAAAAAAATATTTACACAATATCTATAACAATATAACTATGTAAAAGATGATATACATCTTTGATGTCTTTTTTTTTCAATTGTATCCTCTTAATTACTAGTTTTTAAATTTAAATCATTATTCATAATAATTTCTTTTACATAATATAACATGTATTTTTTATTTCAAAAATTAAAATTCATTTTATCAATAACTATATCTATAACTATTTTTTTTCAATTTTATCCTTTTAATTACTATTTTTAAAATTTAAATAATTTATAGATATTTAAAAAACGGTAAAACCTATATTCACACTAGTAATCTATTAGAATATAAGAAAAAAATACTAGAAATTTAACTTATTATTCATTTTATTTTGTTAGCAAGTGTTTAGTTAGTATTTTTTTTCATTTCATATTTTTAATTTCTATTTTATTTATAATTATTTTCCTGTTACATGTGCATGAAATTTATTTTACTTTTTTATCTATTCATTTTATTTTCTAATTTATTTTTTTGTGCATAAAATTTATTTTACCTTTTTATCTATTTGTTACTTTTAAATAATTTTTCTATACTATTTTTTATTTTTAATTTTATTTTATTATGATTTATAATTATTAGGTCATTAATAAAATTAAATTTAAAAACATATCTTTTATTTTTATTTCTAAAAGTAATATTATTTCAAATATATATATTTTGAGTGAAATATATTTGAAGAAAAATCGCCTTACTAATTTACTAATTAAAGTATTATGAATTAAATATTAATCATAATTATGGTTTTAAGTATATAATATGCATTCGGGATTCAAAATCATAATCTAAAACTTTTATATCCATAATTTTTTCATATAAGATACGAGAATCTATATAATACAAATTTTATATACCTAAGCTAGAGTTGCTAAATCCTCAACATTCTCGTTATTCATCTTTCTCACCTACATTATAATATATTCAAATATTTCTCACCTACATTATAATATCACTAGTGAAAAAACGCTGTTTAACGTCGGTTATTTTGGGCTCTTAACGTCACATATGGAATCAACGTCTATTCGAGTGATGTTAATTACACATCGGTCAGAATATGACCGATGTCTATGTAGACGCCGGACTATATAGATCAGACGTCTAAAATGTCGTCGTATTTGATAGGTTCTTTCTCCGCTTGAGGCCTCTCGAGTTGCACCTGACTTATGGTGATTCGAGTTTACAACTTTATATTTTAGTTGAAGAGAATGGATTGTACGTTTTTTTTTTGTATTGGATGGTTTTAATAATGTAGTGAAGGGAATTAGAGGAGTGCAAAACGCAAGAAATCGCCATCCAAGAACGCTGCCCAAGGACACAAGCAAAACTGGACAAAACTCAACGAAAACGCATTATAATCGGTTGAAATGAAAGATAATTCATCAAAGAGTAATGTAATCGGAGTAAATTTCATTTTAAACAGTGCAAAAGTGAGAAAACGAACCTGAAAAACGTAGCCCGTGGAGAGAAAATGCGAGGATGATGATGAACAATGAGTGTGCGTAACTGCTGCCTCGCGTTCGCAGTGCTTTAATACAGACATTTAGAAGTCGGTTTCCCCCACAACAGACGTCTAAAAGGCTTTAGAAGTCGGAGTGGCGGAATCAGACGTCTAAATGGAGTCAAAAAGTGACTTTTTAAATTTCCGGGCTGAGTATTTAGAAGTCGGTTTCCTCCACAACAGACATCTAAAGTGCTTTAGAAGTCGGAGTAACGGGATCAGACGTCTAAATGGAGTCATAAAGTGACTTTTTAAATTTCTGGGCTGAGTATTTAGAAGTCGGTTCCCGCCATAACAGACGTCTATAGACGTCGGTTCCCTCCACAATAGACGTTTAAAGTGCTTTAGAAGTTGGAGTGGCGAGATCAGACGTCTAAATGGAGTCAAAAATTGACTTTTTAAATTTCTGGGTTTAGGGTTTAGACATCGGTTCTCCCAATAACAGACGTCTATAATATTTTAGACATCGAGGTCTCTCCTAACTGACGTCTATATGACTGAAAGAAATGACTTTTCACCCACCTGTCAAACATATAGACGTCAGTTATGAGGGGCCTCGACGTCTAAAATATTATAGACATCGGGGCACCTTCTAACTGACGTCTATATGGCCAACTTATTTACGAAAATGCCACCAGTCATCAATATACGTCGTGCTTACTCTTAACCGATGTCTAAGGGGTGACGTTAAATAGCATTTTTGCACTAATGTATGTTCACATATAATATTTGATGATACAACGTGAAGACAAAGTAAGCTATAGTAAAGTTTTAGCAATTTATAGCTCAATTAACACACTAATTCAACTATCAAGTATACAACATAAAATCATTCAATCACAATACATATTATTGACATAATCTTAATTCTGAAATAACATATGTTATTGGATCAAGTAAGTATGAAATCATACACATGTGATCACATACCATAATATGATGTAATTAAAGATCTTAGTATACTCGACCTAATTGTAATCAATTATAGGATTAGTTCATTATACCATTGTCAGAATGATACTTCTTTGTACCAAACTTATTATAAAAAACTTATTTCATCTCTCATCCCTTAAACTTAATTTTCTTATCATTGAATTTTGAAAAGGATTAACATGAACAAATTAAGAGAAGAAAAGGAAAGAATGAATGGTAGTGCATAATTTTTTACTTTCACTCTCATTATTTATCTTCTTTTATTTTTATGCATGTTAAAATTAGGTTACCTAATAAATTATGTATACTTTAGTAATTTTTAAAACAAATATGATGCATACATGCACATCTCAATCCTTATTCTTATATTTATATGAAAATCATAAGATACTACTCATATTCATACTTGTATTAATGTAAAGATTCTCCATAAAACAAGAACGAGTTCAAACCATAATTACAAAAACGAATTTATCTCTCATCCACGTTAAATATAATTAAAGTTAAGTTTTAAAATCAATATCTTATGTTCAAATCACAATTTTTCTTTTATGTGTTTCAAACTTTATATAAATAAACAATCATGCAAAAAGTATTCGTCAACAATGCCTATTTTTCAATATAAAATAATTATAAATCATAAATATTTATTAGTCATGATTACTTTTAAATTAAAGAAATGTTTTCTTTAGTTCCAAATTCACTTTTCAGAATTGTTCTAGCAGGAGGTGTCTTTCCTTTTCTACTTCCCTATTTTTTCTTCCAATACCTCTTTCATTTCTTGCAGTGCTTCATCTCTTTCCAAATAAATATATATAAACTCTTGAGTAAATTCAACTCGTTACGGATTTAAACACGTGAGATTTGTTAAATATAACTTAGATTGAATTTCACTTACTTAACCACCGGATTAATGAGTTTGAGGTGGATTAAAAGTGAACTTATTTATAATCCAACAATAGTAATTTTTTATTATTTTTTATAATTTTGTTTTACTAAATTACGTAGGTTGATGTTAAAAGTTTTAATGGCTGTCTTTATAACAAAGTTTGGTTGAATAGTTGATCACTTTAAGTGTGTTATTTTAATTCACTTGTATTGTATTGTACTAAATGTATAAAAGAAATTAAAAGAATATAACATTTCTAGGTGAGGTAGTCTATCCGATAAATCAAGTAAGGTATTTTTTTTATTTACTAAAAAATTATTCAAATCGACTATTTTTAAGTCAATGTGTAGTAAAGTAATCTATGAATCGAATTGAGTCATTCTAATATCTTATTTATAAATGTATTTTATGAGTCATAAAAAATACATTTTAATTAGGCAATCACAAATAAATAATATATATATATATATATATATATATATATATATATAAAATAAACATATACAAAATGAAATATATTCCGACAAGTCATACAAAAGTAATTTATAATTATCTTTATAAATAAAAAATAAATTAAAATGTATATATGTATGTTATTTTCGTTTTATAAGAGTAAATATATTTTTAGTTTTTTTAATTTTTACGTAAAATTAAAATTTATTTTTATTCTAAACTTTAAATTTTAAAAATAAACAAATATAATTTTATTAATTTAATTATATTAATTTTTGTGTTTGTGTCAATTAGCGTTTTAGACTATATAATTTAATACGTTTAAACTCAAATACTAGTATAAAATATCATTTAACAAGTAAAAAAAAACTTAAATGTTTTTGGGTTAAAAATTTTATATTCATTCATTTTTATGTTTGATAATTAAAATATATCAAAAATTTGAAAAAAAGAGAAGTTACAAATTTATGGTCTACCAAATAAATAATTGATTTCTCTATTCATATGGGCAATTTTCTACCTTGATACAAGCCACTATTTTTGGGCATGCAATGGAACATGGACTCCTAAAACAATACAATGAACTTTAAGGGACACAAATCGACATTCAATATTTTCTGATGGCTCGTCCCTGCTAGTTTTTAGTATCCCATTAGCATCAGCTTCACCATCATGTAACATATCCACTCGTACGAATCTCTTATACTGTGATTATATTAGTTTATTTATGGAAATATAAGAATAATATTGTAAAATTACTAGTAATATATAATATGTTTAATGACTAATTAACTATGGAGAATATAAAAAATTTGTTTATAAATTGAATCCTTAGGTTAGTTTTTTTTTAGGAAATTGTACTTATAATCTAATCAAAATTAATATATTTTATTATCTAAAAAAAATAAGTAATAAGGATGTTAGATATTCTAAATGCACAACCGTACTATAAATTTATATTCCATTTTTTTAAGATAAAAATTTGTATTTTAGATCGTGAAGTCAAATGTAAAATACATATTTTTATGTTGTATTTTAAAGTGTATAATTGAAAATGATAACACAAAATTGAGTAAATGATAATAATGAGAGAATAATCATCTTTAGAAAATAATGGTATACATCAATTTATTTATCTTCTATTGCTGCAACTAGACATATTATAAGTTGTTACAAGTTAAAATAACATACCAAATAGAACACTTTAATACATTTTAATATAAATTATATATTGTTATAGATATATGCATTTCATAAAAAATAATATAAATTGATATGATGTTATAAATATTATATTTTAACTTATTAAAATAAAATAGTATAACGAAAATGCAATTCACATATGCAACTATACCTATGTTTTCCCTAACACAAAGATAAAGGGCACTACTTTGTTAGAAACAATACATAAATAATTTAATATTTTTCTTAAAGTAATGTATCAAACAATCCAAATAAAATATATTATTAAGAAATATATAACTTTTACAAAAATTATATATTTTATATTTATAAAATATTATTTAACTGAAGTGCTCTTCCTTGCCCCCTCTATTTTATCCAGAACTCCAATAGTACATTGCTCGCACAAACCAATCATTTCAATCCCACAAACCAATCATTTCAGTAATTTGGTTTTGCATGTTTAATTTCGATATTTTAAAATCTAAAATATATTAATTATGAACAAAAATACTAAAAAAAAAAAAATGAGATAGTGAAGTTGTTTATAGAGAAAGAAGGTGTACTAAATCGAAATAGAATTTTTGTGATGACAGTTTGAAATATATGATATTTACTATGATTACAATAAGATAGATTACAGTGAAAGAAAAATGAAAGTTTGTATATTTATAGTGGATAGAGGAACCTTAGCATATTGGTAGAGGAGAACCATTCCAGTTCTTTAGACAATCCAGCATAGGATCTATAAACTTTCCTTCACATAATGCAGTAAAAACCTTGTCACATTCCTCACCAGGTGACTTCACCTTCTCCCCCGTTAGCAAAGTTGTACCCAAGCTTTCTCTCACAAACTTATATAATGAGTAAGATCTGCATTCTTTAATTCTGTTAGGAATACTTGAATTTCCATTCTCAGCTTCAATCCTACCATTTTCTACCTCCTTCGGCAAAAGGGCTATCAGTTCTTCCTCAAAGGCTCTTATCTTATGGAAAATTGAGGTACTTAAATTTCCCTCTTTCTCACCGTTTTGCATTGCATGATCAACCAGAACTGATCTCAACTTTTGCATCAAAGGGTAAGTTACACTACAGGGGTCATCAATGTAAGCAAAGACATATTCATGATCAACAATTTTAAGCAAGTCCTTCTCACAGAATCTAGAAGGGTGTAACTCACCATTGATGCCAGTTGTCAGAACTCTTTTGGCCACTTGACTCACAACATTCTTAACTGCGTTCTTCATGTTTTCTTCCAAATGTCTCAAGTCAATGGCTTGACACAGTGCAACTAAGTAAGTGGAAGACATGAGCTTTAATATTTCTACTGCTTCAGCAGTCTTTCTTGAGGAAACCAAGCCTAAGGAATTGACATCTTGGTTATGTTGCTCCGCACTCTGCACATGATTAGTGACAGGGTTGGCCAAATACTGAAGTTCTGAACAGTATGATGCCATTGCTATTTCAGCACCTTTGAATCCATAATCTAAGCTTGGATTGCGACCGGCTGTTAGATTTGAAGGTAAACCGTTATTGTACAGGTCATTCACAAGTTCAGAAAACTGGGCAAACATAAGCTTCCCAATTGATGCAATGGCCAAACGGGTGTTATCCATTGAAACACCAATTGGGGTACCTTGGAAATTTCCCCCATGAAGTGCCTTGTTCCTTGAAACATCGATCAAGGGGTTATCATTAACAGAGTTGATCTCTCTTTCGATCATCTTAGTTGCATGTCTGATTACTTCAATTTGTGGTCCAAGCCATTGAGGAGACGTTCTAAGAGCATACCTATCTTGTTTTGGCTTTTGAAGTGGATCAATCTCATGTAACTTTTGTGCTTCCTTAATGTATGAGCTTCCATCTAGTATGTGTTCCATTATAGCAGCAGCCTCAATTTGACCAGGGTGATGCTTCAATTTATGAGTCAAGTGGTCTGTGAATTCTGGTTTTCCTTGCATAACTTCAGCAAAGATTGCAGACAAAACTTCAGAAAGAACAACAAGTAAGTTTGCCTCAAAAAGAACAATGGAAGCCAAGCCAGATCCCACTGCGGTGCCATTGACCAGTGCCAAACCCTCTTTAGGTTGCAACTCAAAGAAACCTCCATCAATTCCAGCTAATTTAAAGGAATCTTTAGCATTGAGTACTTCTCCATTGGGTCCAATTGACTTGGAGTTTGGTCTTCCAATTAAAAGACCAACAACATAGGATAAAGGAACCAAGTCACCTGATGCAGTGATTGTACCACGTAGTGGAAGACATGGAGTTATGTTGTGATTTAAGAACTTGGTAATAGCCTCCATAATTTCGAACCTAATGCCTGAATATCCTTGAAGCAAAGTGTTAACCCTAACCAACATAGCTGCCCTTGTAGATGAATAAGGTAATGTATGAGAAGCCTCTGTACCATTACCAAAAATGCCGGCATTCAAAAATCTGTTTAAACAAAACCAATATTAATATATCATGTGAGTGTGAACTGTAAACTAAAATAACAACAAAAGTAAACAAAACCAATATTAATATATCATGTGAGTGTGAACTGTAAACTATAAACCAATAGTAAACACGTTCGGTGAACGGCTAACACAATTAAGTGGTCTTTTTCCAAATGTTTCATACCCAGTCAAATAATTGTGTTCATTAAAGTCCAACTTCATTAAAATAACAATCCCAATCAATCTCTAAGAATCCATAGATAACTCCGACATAGTTTTCCTTTTTGCATGACTATAGAACAGTAATGAAAAGAAAAGGCAAATAGAACATTAAATGTAGAATAAGGTTGTGGGATGAATGGTTATGATGTCTTCCACGTACATGGGCCTAACGAAGAACCGTAAAATCGGTCACTAATTAATGTTGACATTCCAGCTATGTATACCTAAAAAAGTTTATAGTTTTATTTATTTACAAAGATCACAAACTTTTCAAACAACTTCACTTGCGGTCTAATATTGTCTTACTTCTAGTAGTTCTCGTTTATTTCTTTAATATTTGTTCGTACAGTATTATAGTATTTATCTACAAATTCCGTGACCATGATTTGACTTTTAATTGGATTATATCAGCTCAAAAACAAACGACAGAAGAAAAATTAAGAAATGACAAATCATCTCTTCGTTTTCTGTGACTAGGATTTTTTGTTTTATTTTCCAGAGTTAATAGACCAGTGTCTCCAAAACTAGCCTTATTTTATATTTTTAATATTAGACCATTATGACTTTTTCTTGCTTTAATATAACAACGTAATAATAATAAACAATATTCAACACTTAGATAATGACTTATTTGCTCATTTAATAGCATGTTCATTGCAGATTAATAGTATTTAATAGCATGGTTTTCTTAATTATACTTACTTATAATTTTTATTTAAAGGGACAATTTTTTCCTTTGTATGGATTCCTAATTGTTGTATCTATAAAACCAAACACTTAGTGGAATGGAGACCACTCACCTTGTGCTAGAGTCACCGTCTAAAATAAGAAACATAAAATGTTACTTGGAAAAAGGTGACCAATGATTGGTAGAAAACATGCAATTCTTTTATACTTTTATTTCACAACTAGTGTTTTTTGAGTAATGTAAAATATAATTTTATTTTAAAATTTATAAAAATTTCTTCCAAGGTCATTTATTCTAAAAATAAAAGTATAGGTTATTTTTTAAATTTTAAATTAAAACATTTTGATTAAAAAAAAATCAAACTCACAAACCAACCATATTAATTAAAATTAAACATGTTTCAAGTTAAAGACAGATTGGTTTCACAGAGGAATGAATTATGTTAGATATTGTCTGGTCAATAAACAGAAACGTACCCTCAACAGCAAGGTTAATACTAGGGAAGTATATAGTTTTTATACTAAAAATATAATAAGGTTATTTTTAATTTAATTATTTCTATAATAAAATAACAAAACTTTATCCAATTTAAAGTTTCAAATACTTTATTATCTAGAAAAGGTGTTTTTTCTATTTAATATTTATTTTATATTTTAATTAAATAGCTGGAAGAGAAAATGTAAATCTTCAAAGTAGTTTTTCCTATTTTAAATCTTTTGTTATTTAAAAATTCGTCTATTAAAATAAAGCCATTTACTGATAATATAAAATAATTTTATAAATATTTAAAATTAATAAAATTATGTACAATTGACTTTAATATTAAGTATGGAAATTTTTTCTAATAGTTGGCCGTTTAAAATAAACACCTTATTTATCTATAGTACAAAAACTACCTTCAACTATACCCACAAATAACCCTGTTTATAAATTTACTCAATAAATTTAAAATATTCTAAGCCAGGTATTTATTGACTTTCTGTAACTGCACATAAGTTTGCGACAGCTTTTAATGTTATTCTATTTTTCATTTCGTAACATAATGGGAGTTTTCTCAAATAAAACATCATAGGAATTTATTTTTAAGAAAAATATTCTTTAATATATTTTTTTTTTGTTTATTTACTTATATCTTTACATAGACAATGGAAAAAATGACGCACCAGTGTCAAATCTACAAACCACACGAAAAAGAAAAAAAATAAAACAATGGATGACGACTTCCAACTAATTGCATCTTGCACATCACTGATAACCCACCTACCCCAAAACATTAAGTTATTCAGTAGTAGAAAAAACACCAAATCCACCTTATTAATAATGAGGTACAGGTACAATTAATTTTTCAATATCATTATCACGTATCTTTACATTTATTTTACACAAAATTCAAACATAAAATAATCAAAAAAATATAATTTTTATATTTAAAAAAAAATATATGTGTTAAAAAATATGTTTTAAAAATCATTACACTTATAATTTTAAAACTAATTATCATAAATTTTAATTTGGAAATATATTTGTTTTTAACGAATGAATGACCTGATGAGTTCGTTTTGGAGGGCACCTCCTTGCTTGGTTCTCCTGTGTGAGGTTGCACCGAAGCCCGTGGTGACCCCGTAGCTATCAGTGCCTCTGCTCATGCTATCAATTACCCAATCACTGCTGGCATTCACTCTCCGCCGGCTCTCCCCCGCCAGCTCCACCGTGATGCCACGAGCATGACAGGTGGCAACCGCCGCCACCTGAGACACGGTGAGGGTCTTCCCACCTAACGTGACCAAGGGGTTACGGTACTCCTCCACCATGCGCTTCACCTCGTCAAGGTGGCTACCTTTCAAAGCTTCTGCAGCCACGCCCCAGTTAAGTGGGTCGCTGGCTCCATTGCAAAGGTTGAATGAAGCATTGCCATTGGAATATTCCATCCTGAAAGATAGGAGATATATATGTGGAAAGAATCAAATTAAGGTTGTTCTTTTTGTGAAGATGTTGTGTGTGGGGTGATAGGATGAAGATGTAGGTAGATGGGAAGTTATGGGAAATCGGAAAGGAAGAAAATGCACAAATATGGGATTGCACGATAATGGTAAATGGAAAGTTATTGATTTGGGGAATGGGGAAGAAATAATTGCTGAAGAAAGTGAGAGAAAAGGGTTGTATATATAGATGGGTTGGTGACATTGAGGGTGGGTGGGTAAGCCGATGGGTTAGTTGAGAAAGGGGAGTGGCCGTTGGATGAGGGAGAGGAATGGAAGGTTGGGATGGTGGCACGTGGAATGCTGAACTGAGTGAGTGTAGCTTTGGTTTATAGCTGTTGGAATGGTGGGTCCGATCCAAGTTATTTTTGGTGGTGATTTTGGTAATGTTGAGGAAAAAGGAATCAGAGGTTTATGGATAAATCATTCATTAAACTATTTATTAATAATTAACATAATATGTGGATTTATTTTATTGTAGACACTCGTTCAAATTAATATGAGTTTAAAATTATAAATTTAGAATTGCAAATGGTAAAAGAGATATTAATTATGTTTGGGATGAACGAATGTTTTTTTTTTCACTTTTTAGTTTTTCAAATACTTTAACTAAGTGGGTATATAGACTAAAACTATTAAATATTTAAGTTAGTTTAATGTTTAGTTAATTTAACAATTAATGTTATAATAAATATTTTGATAAAAGTTTTAACAAATATATTTTTTATAGATCTTTTTTATTAAAATTTACTTAATCACAATTCAATTTTGTCAAACTTTATTATTAATTTGTTTAACTTAATTAATTAATTCTGATCAACACCAATCAATTTACTCGAATTATCAGTTTAAAAGAATTTAATATAGGAAATATATGTATATTATGTATAACACTTACAATAAAAGAAAATATAAACACTATGAATGTTTTGATTTAAATTCTTTATATTTATTGAAATGAACAATTAGATTATTAATATTAGATGATGTTAAGCAAAAGGATTAATCATAATTATATAATTAAAAAACCGTGAATAATGAAATTGGTGAAAAGTAATAACTATGTGAGAAAATAAAAGAGTAAAGGTAATTAAATGAAACTTTAAAATGTAATAAAAAAAATTGGAATGCGAAAACCAAGCATGTGATGTAGCATGAATAGATGTGCCGACTTTATGATAGGTGCACGAATTAATGGTTCGCCTTGTGTAATTTCTTCACCTCCCAGGCTAGGCTTGGCTTTCCTCTTTGTAGAGAAAAAGTTATTTTACAATCATAACTTGCTAATTTTACAATATAATAGGTTTAATTAAAAAATAAATAAATTAATAAAATTGATTGTGGGTAACTGACATTTGAATATATATTTGATAAAAAGTAAAAAATTGAGATTTCTTGTGTGGTAATAGAAATTGGTTTGACAAGCAGAGGGATTAATGAGATGGTTGTTTCAACTGTTGCTTTTCCCCAAATTCTGCCTTCGTTATTTTCTCTCTAACTTTAACCAATCAACTGCGTTGACTTTTTCTTTATGTTTATGGAACAGTAAAACTTTTTCCAATTTCCAAAGTACAACATAGAAGGATAATAAAAAGTAGCTTTGGTTATTGTGTACTTAATACATTACTTTCTTTTACATATTATAGTGGGTTATAATCACATAAATATTTATATATTCTTAATTTTAATAAATTCAAAACACAATGAAACCACAATGTACTTTTTTTAAGTAACTAAAATAATTTTCTAAAATTATTAAATAAAGTTGCAAAGGTTCATGATTGTAGTGTTTACTAGAAATGAGTAAAATGTCTATCACATTATTTTTTTCCTTTATGTACTATTTTATTGTTTCATTATAATTTTTTCTACTTTTCAAGTTTGTGCTAAGATGATAACTTAAGTATGCTAAATTTGTCAATATATTGAATTATTAATTATTAATTTTTTTTAGACTTTTTAGAACATGAAACTTGTTTACATATTTCTCTATAAACCAAATAAAAAATAAAATAAAAATTCAGATTTGACCAAATCTTTTACTAAAACTTAAAAAAAAAGTTAGTAAAAGTGTAGGTAGGTTAGGATCAAACTTTTATAATAGAAATTATTTTAAAGCTTTAAAGTGCACCAAATCGACTTTAAACCACTACATAAAAACACTTCTATAAGGTATACAATACCAATGCCACCTAACCCTTAATCCTTTTCTTTGAGCCTCTGTATTCAAAACAATTATAGTTTCTTATTATCTGAAAACAAAGCTAGAAAATTTATCATTACAATTGGTATAGTGAACATATTTGTTAGAATAATTGATCTAAGATCTTATATTTTGAATTTTGGTGTTGTTAGTGTTAACAAAGAAATAGAGTTAGAAGTAAGAACTTTACAAATATTTTCTCATGTGTCATACTAAAATTATTACTTTTTACTAGCAAATATTCGACTTTTTTTCGACAAATTATATCAGTAAAAAAACGATGATTTCAAAAACAATGTATGAATAATTATTTTTCTTTCTCACTAAAAATTAAAAAAAAAAAACATGACATAGTCATTGTAGGTTGAGATTCCACTTTCATAATTTTGCCTGAAAAGAACTACAAGACAAAGTTCTGTCTTTAAGCACTCAAATCATAAAAAACAATTTATTAAAATTTGTTTCTTCAAACATTTATTTTGTTATCATTATGTATAGTTATGTTTTTTTTATAAAAAAAAATATATTTTGATATATAATAATTTTTTTATTTATTTGATATTTTTATTTTTCTTTTATATAAAATTATTTTTTATAATTTTTTAATTTTATATTATGTATCAAATAAATATAAAATATATTTCCCTACCATTATTTTTTTTTTAACTAATAGATACACGAGAAACTCGAGTGTCGGAAATCAACCCACATTTTACTTTTAGCAAAAGTTGATTTGTAGTATTTGATTGATAACAAATAATGGAGTGGTGTCTACTGCAAAAAGCCAGTGAAGATAAATCATTGTCTTTTATTTACTGTTCAAAATATTATGCCCTGTAAATTAAATAAACTACCTTTAAAAATAACCATCATCAAAAGAAACAAATATATAATATCAAATTAAATAAAACCTTCAATTATATTATATAAGAAATTCATATTCAATAGCAACAGATTAAAAATTATACTATTGAAAGACTACTAAGGGGTTCATATTTCCCAAATTAGAAGAAACAAAATGGAAATTTGCCTTCTCCATCCTTAAACTTCATCTTTTGTGCTCTATTATTGAAAATAAAAAAGAAGAGAAAATAAAAGATTAAAAAGAAACATGCAAAACTAAAGAGAAAAAAATATTTAATTAGTTTAAAAGAAATAACTAAAAAAAATAATTATTTATAATTAAGAAGACATTTATCTAACAATTTAAACTGTTGACTTTTCAAGTGTTTCTAAATCTGTATTTTCATATGCTCACACCTTAATGGTGATCAATGTAAAAGAAAAAAAATAAAGCACAATAATCAAAAGAGTGTAAGGTTAAGCTAATTGAAAAACCATATATGTATTCACAACATACTACATCATTTAATTACCACATTAGATGTATTTATAGTCATCACACAAAAATTATACTTATAATGAAACTCTTTATAAACTTAATTATCTCAATACATGGATAGATATCAGATTCACATGTATTTATGATGAACTTTATTATTTTATAGAGCCTTTGTATATGAATTTTACCTTATCAATCATAAGATTAATTCCATTTGCATCTTAAAAAGCTCATAAACGACATACGCCCATACACATACCTAACAAAGGTCAAAGTTATCAACAACCTAGTCTTCAAAAACGTTACAAGATAAATTGTTCTCAGTACAAACCTGTAATTTAAGATTTTACTGGTAAATATAAAGATCTATGTATCTAAGACTCTGTTAAAATTCCAAGTGATTAAGGAAGTAAGAATCTTCATTTAAATATATATATATATATATATATATATATATATATATTGAATTAAGATAAAATATAATTTAATTTTTTAGTATATTGATTTGCTACTTCAAAACTTAATTTTCATATTTTTGTTTGGATTGAAATGAAAAAACAGGAAAATAAAATTGTTTAAATAAGAAGAAATAAAATGGGAAGTAAAAGAAACAAATAGAAAATTGATTATTGAGTGAACTTATGCGACAAAATAAAAAATTATAAATTAATTAAGAAACACAATAAATTATCAAAATATTTTAATAATTATTTTGTAAGGCTTAAAATAGTATAAAAATTATATTTAATTGTTTTAAGAAATTATATATTTGGCTTCTACCTATCAATTTAAAATATCAAAATATAATAAAATTATTTTTTATTTAGTTGATTAAATTTATTTTTTTAAATTAAACACCAGCGGTTAAAATAATTTATTCTATAGAGTATTAAAATTTATTTCATTTTATTTATTATCATAATACCCTTTATTTTAATTATTAATTGTGTGATAATAAAATCATAATTATTTTATTATATTTACTTAATTATAATAAAATATTTATATATAAGAGATTATATTTAAAAATAGAATTAATTATGATGTAAACATTTTATTAATATTTGTTCCACTATAACATGATTAATTAGTTATATTTGCCTTTTTAAATTTTTTCACAAATTTTCATAAAAAAATAAAATAATATTTTATGGCGTGTTTATATTTTCTGATTTTGATTTTGGAATTTTGTTTGTTTCTCTTTATTCCATTCATGAACAATAAATAGACTAATAAAGTAAAACGAGTTCAAGACTTTAAATGTTATTTAGAGTTTTAAAAAATTCATAAAATTTAAAATTTTGTGAATAGATAAAGTCGTATTTAAAATTTATATTAGAAAAATTATCTTCATTTAAAACATGTTATTTTTATTTTTATTTTTTACTTCACTTTATATTTTTGAAGGATATGTTCAGTATTTCATATATTAAAGCTCACCTTAACGATTTTGGTGGAGTAAAACATATTTATCCAAATTTGTTTTCAGCAATTTCTCTTTTGCTATCTTTCTTTTGAGATAGTTTTATTAACTGAATGTATCATACTTCATTAATTCTCTATTTTAGTAGAAGATATGTATCACACTTTTTTAACTTCTTCATGTGAGTGAGGGACAAAATGACAGCTTCATTTAATTTCTCGCCCATCGAAAATTGTGTGGCAGCGGAGGGAATGAGAGTTTCTAGATAGTGGAAGACAAGTGGTAGGCAGGGAGTGGACCGAGCGTCCGTTTTGATGGCAGTATTTAATGTGAAATTTTGAAAACTGGTACCACTTCTCTGCATGCACACTTCGTCTTCAACCTCCAGAAACCCCATTTTTTTCCTCTTTCTCTCTAAACTCTCCAACTTCTCTCTAAGATTTCTCACCCTTCTTTTTCTCCGATCACCAAACCCCTTTCAGGATAGTTATTCCCGGTGACGAGCCCTTTCATTTGCACCGATCAAAATTTCAATTGGACGACTTTGGATTTTTGGAAGCCATAGAAGTAGTTGCTTAAGGACTTAGAAGAATAGCTGGAATTAGAGGTAAGAGAAGCTTATAAGATTTAATTATGATTATTTCATATGAATGGATGCATGATTTAATGAGTATATGTTTGATGATTTTAATAGTATGTTGAAATATTGTATGCTGTTGTTTAACATGTTTGATATTTGATATGAACTTAGTTATAAATCTATTAAACTTAGTGAAATTTTAGAACCTATAACTGAGGGTCATTAGGACTGTTCGGTTTTCCCTAAAACGATCGGTCTTGGCCGAATTCCCTCTATAGGAAATTAGTTGATGACGGATCGGTCTTATAATACTCATATTGATTCTTTCCTACTTTGCTTAGCCTAGTCTTTCCAAACAAGTTAAGAAAGTTTTCCCTCTCGGTTTTAATATGTACATTTATAATCATCCATTTAGAACGTTCGGTCTTACACTGGACGTTCGGTCACTTAGAGTACTTGGTCTTATATTGTTAAGTAGTCGATTTTAGAAGTGCTCAGTCATAGACAAGCATTCGGTTACTAAGTGCTCGGTCTTATACCAACGCTTAGTCTTTGAAGTACTTGGTTTGTAATAATACTATTTCTCTGAAAGAGTGCTCGGTCTTACACTGACGCTTAAATTTTAGAGAGTGTTCGGTCTTGTACTGACACTCGTTTTATTGAAGAGAACTCTTTTATTGTAAAAGCATTCAACCTGAGTTTTATAGTATTCGGTTTCACTAAAGTTTTCCCAGTTGTTGACTGTTCGGTCATTCTCATAAATTATCTATATTGGCTCGGTCTTAAATATACTCGGTACCGTTTGGTCACTTCCTAAAGTATATTTCTACATTCGATTTTCTCCGCGGTATTTGACCGTTCGGTCATTTCCTTCAGATACTTGTTATATATTAAAGAATTATTTTAGAATAATACTGTGTATTACACTATGGAAATTGAATCATATGAAATGAGAAAGATGAAGTATATTATGATTATTTTAAGAGAATTCCAAGGTGGAATATCTTGTTATGAAAATTGAATGGTAAAGTATGAACAAGGCTAAGTTAAGCTGTCGCTTATCCTGATATTCCGTGATTACTTCTTCTCATGTAGAGAAGGGTAACTCATGTGTGGGAATGGCAGGAGGTCCTTTAGCCTCAGGGTATTTCTATACCGAGGTAGCTCCACTGGACTAACCTCGGGTGACGGTCTGTTGAGTGTATCCCAGCCAGGTCCACCCGGGTGCACAAGCGTCGTAACTACATAGTTCATACCGTCCGGACAGTGTGAGTAGTAGTCGGTCATGATGTTGTTTACCGTTCAGTTCTTCATTGTTGTAATTGTATGATGGTTATATGATTCAGTTGTTATGTTTTTAATGTATGTTGAAATTGATTAATTAAATTTACATAAGCTTACCCTTATTTTCTGTCATGTCTATGTTGTCGTTCGGTCGTTGGCCGATTGGTTGTTCTCTTCACTGTAATGATCATCCAATGGATGTGAGGAGAGGGCGACTTTGAAGATTTTTTTGGAAGAAGCCTTGCAGACCGTTCAACCTGAAGACAGTGTAGGACCATCTGATCAATACATTGTAGTTATTTTTATTTCTTAGAAAAACCGTTCAGCATATTTTTGTATATGTTGTTTTGTAAATCATTCGATATTAGTCCCTTTTGTAGTACCAATCTAGAGTTAAACCTTGACCATTCGGTCTTTATCTGTACATTCCTTTACACTTTCTATTCCTGTACAGTTTTACTATATATGAAATTTCACGTTTCCTTCTCTTTATTCGTTTATGAATGTTAAAGTTAGTTTTATGCTGGTTTCGAGATTGCATGCATGCTTATCGACAAAAGTTCTGTACCTGCACGTGAATACTTACAGAAAAACAAGTCAATTATTTTGGATGTAATGAACAAAAAGGAGGGTATTTAAAATTGATATTAGTATGTAGTTAGTTTATAAATTAAAAAGTGATTTTCGTGATTAATTTCCATCTAAATCTCACAATTCTTAAAATATGCATGCAAAAAGTGAATTTTATTTAAATTTTGAGATTTTTTGGAATTGCCAAATTGCGTGTTGGGGCTTTTTTTTCCTTCTAAGAGACGCAATGGAGACTAGGTTTTCTCTTTGCATCCTATTCAAAAACATTTTCCTGTATTTTTAATGGACAAAAATGTCTTTTAGTAAAATAAAAAAAACAATTTAAAGAATTTTAAAAAATTTAAACAAAATTTGTTATATTTTTCAAAAAAAGAATTTGAAATTAAATGAATATTTTGAAATCCGTTAAAAAAATATAATGAATTTTAAAATTCATTGAGATATATAATAGATTTCAAATTTTATTACATTTCTTAATGAATTTCGAAATTTATTCAAAAATACAATAAATTTTGAAATTTGTTTAAAATTATTTTTTACTTTTTAAATTTAATTTAATTTTATTTTATTTGCATTTTTTTTAATTTTTTAAAATATATTTTACTAATTTTAGCTTATTAAAATATATTAAATTATATTAAAATATTAAATTAAATTAAATAATCATTAATTTTTAAATTGAAATGCAAAGAAAATATGCTAAATGGATTTTAAAATTTATTAAACATATATTGAAGACTTTTAATGAAATTTTAAATTATTAAAGTTTTTGGGAAATCATTCCATGAATTTTGAAACTTGTTGAAAAGTTTGAACATATTTTAAAACTTACTAAAGGTATAAATAAATTTTAAAATATGTTGAAATTTTAAAAAATTCATTCAACAAATTTCGAAATCATAAAAAATAGAATTATAAGGTTTTTTCAGTTATAGAAAAAGAAAAACCTAAAAGTATTACTTTAAGTTAAAATGTTTTTTACAAATGATTGTTTTGAGATTTTAAAAAAGTTTGAAGATAATAGAAAAAAATGATTGGAGGTACTTCTGTAGACAAATGATCCGTGTATTGGGCTATACAAAAGCCAGGTTAAGGCCCTATTATTATGGGCTTAGTCTTGAGAAGAATAGAAAGAGTATTTGCTTTTAATGTTTCCTTCCTACACTTCTATTATAACTAACTGCATTACCATATTAAGGTTAAAAGACTAAACTACCCTCCTTTCACACAACGCTACTCTTGCCGCCAGCACTGTCATAATCTCGTTGCACCTCCATTCAGAAGAAGAAAGAGTATTCGCTTTGACAAAAAAAAAAACTCATTTTAAAAAACTCACTTTATAATAATACATTACTTATATTTCGAAAAGTTTATTTTGGAAAATTTGCTCAGAAAGGTAATATATATATTCTGGAAAGTTTAATCTATAAAATTTGAAAGTTGATTTCATCCTTTGTTCCGAAAAAGTATACGAGAAAATTTTATTCCAAAAATTTTGTTCTAAAAACTTTTTTTTCAAAGTTTATGTTCGAAAAAGTCTGAAAACTTGCTCTGAAAAATTTCTACAATAAATATTTTTGGAACTCACTTTCACAAAGGATAAAATGTTTATTTTGAAATTTTGAAGGTCAAGTAAGAAGTTTCTTATGGGGTGCAGAAAGGAAAAATCTTTGCACTTCCGCTCTTTTTCCTCTCTCTTTGCACCCCCATTTTTTTTAACAACAAAATGTTATTTTCATAAACTGATTTCCGAAAAGCATTTTTGAGAACTTGCAACTTAATACTCTATAAACTAAACTATTTTTTAATACGCGGTTTAACTACCAAAAGAAACTAGCTTCTGAAAATGACTTAATTCAGTTGTTTTTATGTTATGTTCCTTTTTAAATAGCTTAATGAGTTGAACAACGTGACAAATAAAACATGAGAAAAATATTACTGAAGTAAAAATAAGTCAACATAATCAAATATAATACAAGCCAAATACAAAATTATCCTAACAACACAATGCAATAAAAAAACACATAAATTAAGAAATTCTATTATAAACTCTCATATAATTACTTATTAATAAGATTTATTTAATTTAAGAAAAGCGTTGTGAAATTAGTTTTTTTATTTAATGGCCAAAAAGTAGCTTGAGCGTGTAAAGAGATAATATTTTGGTTTTGTGTCGATGCATTAGCCATTGTTGGCACCATTGTCAACAATTCTAACCAAACCGTAAATTCAAACATAACATATTTTAAGGATGTTATGTTTTAAGACTTAAGAGATGAAAATTCAATTGCCTCCATATCTGACTAAAATCTGGAGTCATAATAGAAAACTTGCACGCATCTTATGCAAAATATTTACTGGTTCACTATGTTACTCAATAACTTTATTTATTTATTTATTTTTGTTTCTTCGTGTTGCGAAAATTTGCTATTATTAGTATTAATCAAAAAAACATAAAATAAACCAAATACCAGCAAAATACGAAGTACACATGAACTTGATTAGAAGTTAAAAGCATGGTTTATGATATCATATACATAGTGAGTGGTTCACCAACCTCTAAGTGATTAAGGTAATAAGCAGTTATAAGTCCATAAACTTCACAATATTTTCAAACTTTTGGTACATGTCTCATTAGTTCATCTAAAGACTATTTTTTTTTATCAATATTTCACGTAGCTTAGGTCATCACTGATTTACATCATCATTAAAATAATCATTATCAATAAATATATTATTTTCTAAATGTCACGATCGTGTATTAAATTATTTTTCTTAATAAGTTTACTTAAGATAAATATTTTAGTTGAACCTATCAAACCATTTATTAAGTATGTGATCAAACCATACGTGATGTGTGAGTCATTTTATAATTGCTTTAGTTGAAAAACACACAAGAATTTGTTCTCGCGTCGTTCTCTATATCATTTATTTAATTATTTTCGTCGTTAACATATTTCTTTTCTCAATTTATTATAATGTGCTTTTGTTTGTTTTCCATTTTTTCCCTCTTTTTAATGCACAAGCACAAAATGTAGTTTTTCAGGGTCTAATAGGAAGAAAAGAAACCAGGAGTGTTTATAGACATTTCATGCAAGATAGTAGAAATTAGGTGGTCTAATAACGATCCGACAATGGCTGAAATATAAATGTTCAAGAAACAAGAAATGTCGTTAGGATAGGCTTTAATCATGACTCTAATATCATATTAGAAAGTGTATTTTAAGTCTAACTCAATTCTAAAAAACCGGATTGTAAAGTGAAGTTTGTATCTACTTATGATAGCGGTCCGATAGCGGGTGGAACAACGGTCTGATAGCGGGTGGAACAACATGCCCAACAACAACAAATATCGTTAGAATATACTCTAATCATGGCTCTGATATTATATTAGAAAGTGAATTTTTAAGCCTAACTCAATCTCACAAAACCGACTTGTAAGATGAAATTTACACCTCGTTTATATATTATAAATTGGTCTTATCTCTAGTCAACGAGTGACTTCCAACGTGTTTGAACACATTCAATGAGATCTTAATCAAGAAGTAATATGACCATAATTATTTTATTTTAGGGGGGGGGATAGTACATTTCAGAAAATTTATTGCCCAAAATTAATGGACCATACCTTAATTGGTTATATCCTACTATAAATAATATAATTTTCTAAATACCGTAAAATGCCATCAATATCCATTACTTTCGTATCAAACAGCTGTCTCGGGGGCATTTTCTTATCAAAAGACAACTATAGGTTTATTTATAATAAATTATTTGAATTTTAAATTACTAAATATTATTCTTTTTTGAAAATTCAAAGTCTTTACCATACTTGTCAGTTTCTATGGTTTCGTTTTATATATGTAAGCACATAAACACGTGCATGTCATTCCAGCCACACGATTTATTTAGTGGTCTTAAGGAAATGAAGTATCCAATTTGTTAGTATGAAATATGTAAGGTATGTTTGAGTATACTCGATTTCAATGTTATATTTATTTTGTAGTGATAGGTAGTTTTATGTTTAACTTAATACTCATCCTAATATTTATTAGTTAATTAAAAAATAAAAAAATGAAAGTAAATATGGTGCGATATTAACAAGACTTAAAATGTGAGACCTAACAAAAATTAAAATGAGATAAAAACATATATTCATATTTATTCTTCTTTTATATATTATTTTAAAAAAATAGGTGATACTTAAATTCATATTTATATCTAGTTAATTCAAGTATTTTTTTTATTAAGATAGCTGGAATAAATTGATAACTCAACAATACAAAATCAATTTCATATATACTCACAAATATATTAAATTTGGTTATATATAAAAAATACGAGATCTTTAACCATATTGAAAAATACACACAAAATCAACACATAATTATGTACGAGTAAAATAGATATATAATTCCTTATTTATAATTATACACAATATTTAACTGATTATAAAATAATCCTATATGTTAGAACTTGAACAAGGCATCATAAGCTTTAAACTTTGTTGCTTTAGGCAAGAATATAAGACAAAGATTAAGTCTTAGCTACTCTGTATCTTTTTATTAAGTAAATAAGTTTTCATTTAGTGAAACAGTTTTAGTAAATAAGTTTTTTTTATATAAACTTGTACAATATATCAATTTTGTTATAACAAAATTTATCATTTAGCGATGTAGTATAATTGTTTTTCAAATCATAATATCCTTAAAACTACAATACTAGTTTAAACAACAACGTGAAAATGTTGTTTAAAGATATATATATATATATATATATATATATATATATATATTTTAAAGTCACAAATGTTTTAAAAATTGTTATCTTAGATGATAGTCAGGTATAATTTGTTTTATTTAAGAATGTAACAGTCTAAATATCATTATTCCATTATGACTTGATCCATCCAGTTTTTGCTATATAACAATTGATACATCCTATAACAATTTAATTATTATTGAACTAAATGATGATGGTAATATGAATTGTTTAAAGTTAAATTATCTATAATTTTATATACAGTCTAAATTATTCACACTTTTAAATACGTGGTTTAAATTATCAATAATTTAAAAAAAATGTGATATAAATCAATCACGTTTTAATTATTATTACCTATAATTATTTACATTTTTTTAACATGTTACTTAAAATAAATAGACAACATTTTTGTTATACACTTTAGGTTAAAGATAAATAAAACTCAATATATAAACAATAATAAAAAAAAAAGTGTAATTTATTCCTATTTTAAACAATGATTTTTTAACCGTTTTCATGTAAGAGTTGTCTAATTTATGTAATGGTGTAGTGTTACAGAGTATTTCTACGTTAAAATGATATTCCTAGCTTCAATAAAATGACACTCCCGCTTAAAAGCAAAAGCAAAACATTATGATATACTTTTTCCATCTAAAATCTACATTTCGGCTTCAAAATCCATTTTATCAAAATTAATTACCAGTCAATCCATTTAAGAAAGTTAACGTCATCTCTAACTTAATATCTTAAAACAGTAATTTTGTGATTTTTTTTTCAACTTTTTTATTTTTGTTTTTAAATACAAAAAAAAAACTCAAACTCAATTCTTAAAAAAATAACATGTAATTGAGTTCCAATCTATCATTATACATTTCAACTCACCACCCATTCATTTGAATACCAATTTCTACATTAAATAAAAATTTCATTAAAATTAATAAATAAATTACATTCCATTATAATTAATTAGAAATCCAGTAAGAAAGATAAAAATATGTCAAAGTTTAAAAAATCTTAGGCATGTAAGTTTTCAATTTTAAAACAATCAAAATACAAAATACAAATAATAAATGTATAACATCTCATTTAATAGTATAAAATTATTAAACAAAATATTATAGATATAATAATTATTAAATAAACAAGACTAACACATAATTACTATATTATAATCATATGTATTGAATATAAATTATCATATAACTATACTAATATAAATTAGAGTTTATCAAAACCAAAAATTACAACTTATCATCAACCTAATCTAAGTTATTTCATTATTCACATCCTAGAGTGAATCAACTATTACACCTTCATCTACTCACACCATTAGAGGAATTATTACGAATAAGTAATACAACACAGACATAATAACATAAAAGAATGAGTAAGCTAATATACATAAAGAATATTCATAAAATAGACAAAGATTTATCATCACACAACATTAATTCATACATAAAAGAAACATTTTACATTCAAAGACTCATACTAGACTCAATCATTTGGATATACATGTACTGATATAAAACTCTGGTGAGTTATGCTCAATGGTGGAACAACTCATCCACCCAAGCCATCACACACAAGGTTATTCTATCACACTTCTCACAAAAAGTCGCGCTCTGATAACTGTAATTCTTACCATTATCTATGGTGCAATTTTCTTACCAAATCAACTCTCTTGAAGCTTGAAACATGCTTAATCCTCTCTTTTGTCTAACTTTGTGAATAACTTCAGCTTAGGTTACACATACTAGTTTTTATCACTAATTCCTCTAAATTTGTAGGACCTTTGTGTGCTTTTGGAAGAGCATCCAAAATATCAAGAGTGGGGAGTCAAGGAAGAGCTACAAAAGCAAGATTTGAAGAAGTTTCACTGCAGAATCCACGCCTGGACGCCCTTCAATTCAACTTTTTGCCAGAATGTGGCGCCTAGGCACCCTTCAATACATTGTTTCACCTTAATTCTAGTGCCTGGGCTCCCTTTGCTTCGCATTTTCAGCTTAAAGGTGGCACCTGGGCGCCTTTTGCTTCGCATTTTATGATTAATCTTGGAGCCCGGGCGCCCCAGAAGAGGGGGGCTGGGCGCGACTTTTGTTGACATGGCACCTTAGACCTATTTAAATCTCCCATGCAACGAGGGTGCTTTCTTCTTGGCGATTGAAGCTTGAAAACACCTTTTTGGACCTCTAGGAGCTGGTTTTAGGCTGTGGGAACTCTCAATTCTTCCTCCTTGGGTCTCCATTTTCTTCCATTGTAAGCTCAAGCTCTCTATGACTATGGAGAGCTAAGTTCATTTTTTGTTGGGGAATGATGTAAACTATGAAAATCTTTTGTAAATGCACTTGTTTTGAATGAATATAAGCTTCTTTAATTATTTGGTAGTGTTTATTTCCTTTGCTTAAAGCTTGTTGTGACTTGATCAACCATAGCATGATTCTAGGGTTTGCTAAATGTTGGGAAATGTTGGGTAAACCTTGAACTAAACTAAACACCTAAGGGAAATTGTGTCTAAGGATAGAGCTTGGACTCTTAGTTATCTTAAACCTCTTTTCTTAATGCAGATGAACTTGCTAGGTTGCCAAGGTATTGGGATTTAATGAGTAAGTCTAGGCTCTCTCACTAAGGGATTGGGTTTGAGTAACTTAGTAGGTTGACAAGAGCATTATAATGAAGAATTAGTTATGTGCATTTGCATAAGAGTGTAATAATTGAAATCATTCTCCAACATCTGCATTCCATATCATCTTTAATCATTTCAATCTACTACTTTTGCATTCTGTTTATGTTTATTGCACTAATTCACATTAAATGGAATCATTCGTTAGTCTAAATTAGTTAGATAATTATACGATTGTAAAGTGTTAACCGAGTCTCTTGGGATACGATATCCGGTCTTACCGGTTTATTACTTAGAACGATTTGGTACGTTTGCCAAAGAGTTAACACACTCAACGACACATTTCTATCGTCTAGCATCCAGAAACTAAATTCCTCTAAACTTACAACACAAGGATGACATTCAACAGTGTCCTACTACCTCTCAACGCTAAAGCATTTTCAAACTTTCTACGCTCAACGACCTAAAGCTAAAAGTGCTCCCAGACTTGTATAATGAACTAACGCTCAATGTCAGCCTACCACTGCTCAATGTTGTATCAGATATCACTAGAAGAATTTATGTGATTTAGGAAAAATAGAACCTGCTCAAATGGTCAAATTAGTATTTCCTTCTTAGTACTTTAGTAAAAAAAACATATTTTAATGTCAAGACTTATACCAATTGGCTTAATTGATCAGATTTTAAGTTTCTCAATCAACACAAACTCAACTAAGACAAATAACATGACAAACATCCAAAGCAAACCAAATTCAACATATCAAACTTTATCATACAACTCAATCAGAAAAATAAAAATTTTTAAGATATCTTTAACTTAAAAACAATTCAATTAGCCTTCCTTACTTGAAAGACTAACTAAGCAGCTCAAGAACACTTGTAACACCAAATGCACAAGAAGTTCTATTTGTCCCTATGAACAACACAAACACGATTAGGTACACCATTAGGATCATTGATTAGCAAAACTTTCATAGAATGCAGACCAAGATGGTCCACATGCATAGAAAGAACAAACAACAAAAAAAATTACTAAAAACCAAATTACTCTATTAAAAAAACTGATCGGATATAAGTAAAGATCTCACCGCAAATATCACTCTAACAGTCTTCGATATTCAAATAAAGGAACATACGAAGAAAAAATATAGAATGAAGAAAGAGAATTTTATAAAAGAAAATGCTTAGAGAAGTAGTATGATTTTAGAAAAAAATCAATCTCATTTATAAAAATTCTATTTTGTAATTTAAAATTTTATTATTAAAAAATCGAGTCTTACATTTTTAAACACCTAAAAAATTAATTTAAAAAACCCAAAATTTTCATCTATACAAGTATAGGAAAAGAAAACTGATAATAAAAAAAAAAACTATAAAGTCAAAATAAATATATTCTTTTTGAAATTGTAATTAATTAAATGTGTCGAGTAACTTGTTAAAATCCACATAGTATTAGTGAAGAAGAGAAAAAGTATAGAAATTAGATAGATAAAAAAGTTAGAGAAAAAAATATGTACATGTAACTTGATTACTTTTGTTTTCAAAAAGACAGAGAGAAAAAAAAAAGTAGTTTTAAAAAGAAATGGATCTTAAGCTTATAAGATTAAAGTTATTATCTTCACTTGCAGAACCATACTACTTTGATACATACAAAAACATAGGAAAAACCAAAAAAATAAATAAAAAAATAAATCCACCCAATATATTCAAATATTTTTTTAAAATTATTTTTATTTTTTGCCACTATTTAATGTCAAAACCAAACACTAGTATTTCATAATTTTACTACTATTTTTATTGCTTATCTCTTAAACCTTTTATTGTAAGAACTCAAAAATATCCATATTTTTTTTTAAAAAAAAAAAACATAAATAGAATTTTAGAACAATTCCTAGCTTAGTTTTCAGAAAACACTTTCTTTTTCTAAAGGCTAAAATCCTCTTCTCGGTGCTCTATCTTCTCTCTTAAATCCTCCCTCATTGAACCATCTTCTCAACAATCAGGAGGCACATAAGGATTCCTAGCGTTGACAGCCCGAAATCCCACCGATCAATTTAGCATTTTTCATCCGGTAAGTGTTTTTCCTCTTTTCAGTTCATTTTAGGGCTCTGATCATGCAATAAATCTGATTGCATGTAACCCATTGTGCATCCTTTCAATTTTAGTTTTGATTAGGTTCTAAAGTTTACTCTCCATCATTAATTGATGATCCATAAGTGGTCTAGCACTTCTGGAAGTGAAAAGGGGTGTGCTTGAGGGTTTTCTTGAGCTAAAAAGAGGGGTTTTGTTTACTGCGCTACTTGACTAGAGGTAAGGGGAGCTGGGCTTTTGATTTTGTTCAGTAATATAGAGCGTGCATGAGCTAGGTCTTAATTGAATTTGTGAATTAATGCATGTGTGAAACTGTGTTGGGATGTTGGTATGGTTTAAACTAAAATTGAGTAAGGATGTATGTTAAGTTGTGTGCTCTTTGATTTTTAGAATATGGAACTATGAAAATGTGGTATTTGAGTTGGTAGGAATGAGGAAAAATACTGAATTGAATTGCTAGAATGATGTGAATTCTGTTGTGCAGATTGCTAGATAAAAAGTTAAGTTAAATATGGTATTTTAGGCTAGGTTGGAGAAAGTGAGGTAGTGAAATTGAGGGTCAGGGGTTCTGGGTAGGAATGGGCAGTTGGGGGCAACCTTAGTAAGTGGAATAAGACTTGTTTGAGTGGTATGACAGAAAAATTCTGAGGTAAAACTGGTTGTTAGCCTTTTAGTGTGTTTTGTATGATTTTTGGTTCATTTTCAAGGGTTTCATTAGTGAGATTCTGAATTAAGTGGTATGGAATAAATGTGATGGTTTGGGGACTGTTGTTAAGTCTATTAAAACTTGTTCAAGCTGTTAGTTGCAGAAAATTTGGGTTAAGAAGTATAGAATTGGGTTTAATTGAGTTTTAGTGGTTTAAAGTAATTAAATTGGATTGAGGTAGCAAATATGAGTTAGGAGAGTGTTTTTCCATGTAGCTTGGTGCATAGGGGATCTTAAGAGTCAATAAAATGTAGGAGGAAAGTGTCCAAGTGAGATTTAAAGTGTATCTATGAGAGGCTAGTTTCTGCTCTGCACAATTCCACAACCCATGGAAAAATCCACAATCTGCTTGTGGACTCCTCTGTTTTCAATTCTGCAATTCTTGATGTAAATCCACAGGTTGTGGTAAAAACCATAACTCACTTGTGAAACTCTCTGTTTTGCCTTTTGTTTTCTCAAGCTAAATCTACAGGGTGTGGAAACTTTCATAGCCCAGTTGTGGAACACCCTGTTTTGATTAATTTCTTCTTCGGCTTTGTTTGGTTGATGATATATGGGTTTGGTATGAGATAATATAGCATGAATACTCTTAGATGACTATAAAATTTTATGTTTGATGAAACAAGAGGGGATTATGAATTGATTGAATGTTGTGAATGGTATCAAAATAAGATCTCTAAGTGAGATCAACTTAGTGTTTAGAATGAATGTAAGAGGCTTCCATATTGGGGGTTATCCCAACACTCTAAATGCTCTTTCATTCTCACTTAGAGAGGATTGACGCATGTGGTGAGAGTAGTGGGAGGTCCTAGTGTAGGCACTTCTTGGAAGGCCTATTACGCGGTAACAGACTAACCTTGTGTGTGGTCGGGTGAAACCCCTCGGTAATGGCTTTGCAAAGCAGTAGAGGCCACCACAAGTGCACAACCCGCCCCAGATCGACATTCATTCTAAGTCCGGACGAGTCTAGTGTGTCATAACATGACAGGATAATTTGTTTAATCACTTGTATGCTCATGCTTTCTATTTTTAACTATTGTATGATGAATTACATGTTTCTTTGAAACCTAGCTTACCCTTACTCTTGTTTATGTTGCATGTTGTATGATTTTCTCTTTGTGATGAACATCCAAATTTGGATGGGAGCAGATGGAGATGAGGCTTCACTGGAGCAGACTCTGGATGAGTCAGATGCAGCTGCCCCTAACTTTTAGGACTTTCTTTTAGTTTCTTCTTAGTGATATTTTGTATTTTGAAATACTCTAGCTTTTAATGTAAAGTTTAAATTCTAACCTCTTTTGGATGACTGTATTGCTTAATACTGTCTCTTATTAACTCCTAACTGCTATCTTATATTAGAAATGTTAACTTCTATCATATTATATGCTTAGTATAATATTTGGGATGCCATATTTATTGCTAAGACTAATGCATTTTTAATCAATTTCATAAGTACTTTAACGATTTAAAATTACACATGGATTATAATCTTGGTCAACCATCATCTTCCTACAGCGATAAGAACCATTATTTTGTCAATGCGTTATTTTATTTTTTTTCATAATTCAAATATTATAGTTACGTTTGACAAATAAAAATTAACAATACTTTATTTATTTTAATACTGCAGATCTATACATTCTATGATAGATTTAATATAAAACAACTTGTTATTATGCATAAAAATCAATGCGACCTGAGAACAACTTTTCAATGTGTTAGTTGATATCTAAAATTAAAAACACATGATATTAGAAGTTTCATCATCCCTAAGCATGTCGCCTATAACCACCCGAGAAAGTAAAACAGAAAAATATTGTTTCTGCATAAAGTTTTTTTTTTCTCAAGGAATTTGGTTGATCTATTCATTAACTGTGATGTAGCTCTACTAGTTGCAGATTCAATCCACACTTTATAACGTATTCAATGTAAAATTATGTTAGTCAACGAGTATTTAATTCATAAAAAGTAAAAAAATTATTATAGTCACAGCTAAATATGTTGACATTTCTATAAAAATTTAAACTACCGTAATTAAAAAATTATGAATATAACAACTTTTTCAATATATTTTCATTTATTTTCTCTATTTTTGATATATGAATTATAAATAAAAATTGAATGAATAGTACAAATTACTAACTATTTATCTTAAAGAAAAATGAACAAAAACTATTTTACAAGGCTAAATATTTTTGGATGACAAATAGTGAAGTAATATAATGAGGGAAAGTGAAAAGAAATCCATCGAGATATGATACATAACATGAAATTGTAAGCTCTCAGACAATCAGAGGAGGATAGGCTCAGTCTGAGATTCGAATCGCATGTCTGTTGAAGAATGATTAAGCAACTTATAGGTAATGGCTTGGTTAAGGAAAACCATCGAAGTTGTAATGAAAACGAGTCTTTATAAGATGATTGTTACTGCTTATGGATTTGAACCTGGGTGATCTATTTTTGACCAAGATGAAACTTAGGTGAAACTAAATGGAGACCCGAACTGATTGATGTTAAAGAATCAACAGACGAGTTATGGCTAAGAATGAAATGTCACTCAAATCGAAAACATACTATAGATATTATTATTAGTTAGTACTGGTCTAGAAGTCATTGTTAAATAACAAGTTCTTAAATTCTTGCATTATAAATTTTTTTTTGTGTATGGTATTAAATGAATCAATGCTTGAATTTTTATAAGCATTTATAGTTCAAAGTTTTTCATGATTTTCATAAAAAAATCATAATTATGTTGATAAATTAACTAATTTAATTTTTATTCATAAATAACAATATAAGAAATTTAATATGTTATGTCCACGTATTCTTTTAGATTTTTTTTTTTACATAATGAGTGGTATAATTTGTCTGAGGTATAATTTTTTTTTATCATAAATTAAGTCTATTTTCTCGTGATTGAATTATTTTATTTTATTTATTTTTAATAAATTTTCATATAATAATAGACTTTGAAATATCAACGTAACTTAGATATTAAAATTCATAATAATATTTAACATCTTATTTGGATTATCTATCTACACATGAAAAGTAAAAAAAAAAAAGTTACATAAAAAGATAACTATGAAAAATAAATAGATTACTAATAACAAATAAAAAACAATTAAAAAACTAAATATCATGATAACTATTAAAATAATTACAAAATAAGTATTTTTATTTAATTTTATAATATAAATGGTTACAAAATATTTAAATATAATTATTATTTATTGTGGATAATTTTTATTAATAATAAAATAAAAGAAGTCATGTTAATAAATAAATATAACCATTATAAATCAGTAATAAAAGAAGGGTTTCACAACAGTTAGATATTTTTTATTAATAGATAAAATTATAAATAATTAAATACTTTTAATCTTTATATATTTTTATGTTTAAAATATTACGTAAAACTGAAAGTGTTCTCTAATTTATCGTTTAATTTTATACTTTAAAAAATATTAGTTTTAGTCTATAATTTTCAATGGCGTTAAATATAAATGGAGTTCTAATTTAACATGTGAGTTGTTGAGACGTATATTGACATATATTTATGGTTTAATTATTTTTTTAGTCTCTAAGTTGGGGTTAAATTTCTGTTTTATACCCAGTTTTAAAAATGAAGACATCGAGTCCCTATATTATGAAAATTTGTATGAATAAGGTCCTCTCCGTTAAGTTGCATTAACAGTGTTAATTTCATACTGATGTAGCCTACTTTTTTTTTCTTCTCTCTTATGGTGTTCAGCTTTTTCATTGTACTATTCAACTTTTAATAAATGGAATTAATGAACATCTTTGGTTGTCGTCAAGTTTCTCTGAAAGTTGAAAGCTCTTATCTGGAAACCCTTCTTCTTGCTCTTCTTCGATGTTGTTCAGAAGCGTGGCGGAGTCGCTGTCGGTTCTAGAGGGTGGAGTGGACGAAATTATGTGGAGAATCTTGAAGAAGCACATTTGGGTCCTCGAATAGCCGCGACACAAGGAAGCCATGGGAGCAAAGAAGAAACTTTTATTTTTTCTCTCTGCGCAACGGTTTTATTGATAGAGTTGTGGGTGAAATCTACTGTTTGATGATGCGAGTCTTTGTAGGGAAAGAGAATTGGAATGCTCCAACCTTTGTTGTGGGTTCATGATAGTGATTTCAAGCTTCAAGTTACTGGCGAGACCCGTTCCGTTTATCTTCTTCTTGTTGACAATTTTCACGGCCACGCGGTGCTGCACCAGAGTTCGAACCCTAGCTTTCAATGATGGGTCAATCACAAAATTTGATTTTTGTGAGTAAATGCAAATGGGGTTGTGGCTGCAGTTTCTCGAGCGGCGACTGCGTGTCTGCGGAAGGATCTCGAGCGACACTAATGCACTGCCCAGTGGAGGTTAAGAGAGAGCGGCGACGAAAGAGGAGGAGGAGTGTGATGGAGGCGGAGGAGAAGGTTGACGACGAGGGAATCATCGGCGACAAGAGAAAGAAAAAGGGTTATATGATGATGTCCCTGCTTCTGCTGCATATCACCACTCCTCAAAAATATTAATATAATCAGAAATGGAAAAAAATGAAGAAAGGGAAAGGTTTTAGGTGTGATTGCAATTGAAAATTGTAACAGAAGATGTTGTTGTGTGTGGATCATTCCCTGGGGTCCTACCTCGGAAGAGAGAGAAAAAAATGAGATTGGAAGAGAGAGAAAAAGCTGGCCAGGAGAGAGAAAAAGCTTGACATGATAGGAAAGAGAAGATAAAAAGTATGCCACATCACACGGAATTAACACCGTTACCCTCAACTTAACGGAGAGGACATTGTTCATACAAATTTTCATATCACAAGGACCCAATGTCTTCATTTTTAAAACCGGGTACAAAACAGAAATTCAGTCCCCAACTTGGAGACTAAAAAGGTAATTAAACCTATATTTATCACGCGTTATATTTTTTTTAGTGAAAAATCATTTTTAGGATTAATTTCAGAATTTATTTAAAAAAATTAAATAGTTGTGTCGGCCTCCCCATAATAACCGCCGCATCCCACATGTGCACGTATAGCGGCCGCGCAAGCGTATGCAAGCTTGATAATAATTATATATATTAATTATTTGAATAATAAAAATATGCACAAATATTTAATTTAGGTTTAATTTCACCATAAGTTCCTATTTTTGTCCAAAATCTTAAATAGATCCTTTTTTTTTTGGCGTATCAATTGGGTCCCCTATCAATGTAAATTTGATTCAACCAAAGGCCTTCCGTCAAATTGACCTAACGGTAGTTAAATATCTGCTTGCTTAGCCTGCAGAGTTTAACGAGTACTGACACGTGGAAAATTTATTGAGTTTTTTTTAACTGATAAGAAATTTAGATAAGGGCAAAAATGAAAGTCTTTTAAGTGTTGTGACCTTTAATTTGGGGGAAACAATTGGGAGAAATCGCGTTAGGGTTGGTATTAGGATTTCTTTGAAGGTGAAGAACATCGTCTTTGAAGGTGAAGAGCATCGTCACTGTTAGCGTTCTTTGTTTGATTGCAAGCGACACGACTCCTTGGTCAACAACATCGTCTTCGAAGCGCGACGGTACATGTGCGAGTTGGTTGATTCGAAGAGATGGATAATGAATCGCAGAAGATAATGAGTTTAGAAAAGATATCGTGTTGCAGGATGTTGTGAACGATAGAATCAAGCACTGCATAAAGCTTGTGGCTGGAGATGCAGATGAGTGTTCAGTCTGTGCAGGGACTGGAAAATGCAGGCTCTATTAGTTTGTGAAACTAGATTCTTTTGAATACTGTTTCTGAGTTAGATGAGCTTGGGCAATGAATCTTTAAATTGAGTTGCAATTGTTCTGAAGTTGTGAATTCAGTGAGGTTATATGTGGATTCTAGTTGGTCAAACATTGCAATTCCAAGAGTCAAATGCAGCAAATGGGAAGATCCAGTCTCCAAATCTGCCAATGATTCATTAAATCGATTGTTCAGTGGTTGCTCAAGCACATTCTTCTCATTTGAAAGCAAAATTGTTCTTATCCACCATGCCATGCTTCCCAAATGTAGTCAAGTTGATTATATTTAATATAGTTAGATGAAATAATTTGCAATGGCAAATTATCAATTATGCAGATCAAGTTGCAATGTTATGTTATATATTTATTCTGATGTAATGTTTTATTTTTCTTACTCCAATTTGCATTAGTATTTAACAGTAATGTAAAAGTTTCTCTATACAAGTTCCAAAAATACGAATTATGTTTAGTTTAATTCTTTTAAAATCATTTATCTTTTTTCTTATAATATCTCTTATTTATCATTGTAATACTTAAAAAAAATATTAGACTAAATTTAAGTGTTAAACTTTAAGGTAGGAATATTTGGAATTCAATTATAATTTAAAAAAAACGGATTTAAATATAAATAAATTCTAATAATTTTATTTTATTATAATAATATCATCTAAAAGTGTCCTTTAATTAACTAATTGATATTATATGTATTGAATATATTAATAAAATTAAATAATATCAATTAAAAATAGTATTAAATTTGTCTGAAAGTGTTCTCACTTTATGATCTACTGCTAATAGAAGAAAGAAAGAAAGAAAAAGAAGATGAAGAGCCAAACACAGCTTCTAAAGTTGGTCACTCTGTTCAGATTTTGCGTTTCCATTTCTTCTTTTTCTTCTTCAATATTTGACATGAATCACATCACTCTGACTACTACAATCAATATCTTTCTTCTTCTTCTCTTTCGATTTCAACCATTGGTCTCTATTTTTTTGTTATAATTTTTCTTCTCTTTTATCTCGTTATCTGACTCAATGCATCGTGGTGCTTCGAAGACGATGTTGTTGACGAAGGAACCCTATCGCTTGCAATCGAACAAAGAACGCTAACAGTGACGATGTTCTTCACCTTCAAAGACGATGTTCTTCACCTTCAAAGAAATTCTAATACCAACCCTAACGCGATTTCCCCTAATTTTTTCTTCCAAATTAAAGGTCACAACACTTACAAAGACTAACTTCCATTTTTGCCCTTATCTGAATTTACTATCAGTTAAAAAAAACTCAATACATTTTACACGTGTTAGAACTCGTTGAACTCTGTAGGCCAAGCAAGCAGATATTTAACTGCCGTTATGTCAATTTGACGGAAGACCTCTGATTGAATCAAATTTACATTAATAGAGACCCAATTAATACGCCAAAAAGAAAAGGGACCTATTTAAGATTTTGGACAAAAATAATGACTGAGGTTAAACCTTTAATTTAACAAAACAACTATTTAAATGATAATATACAAAAACCAATTTCTAAATTATATAATTTACATATTGTATTTATTGTATTGCTTCTTAGATTGCAAAGGTTTTTATTTAACTTAGAGTGCATGCATATTTACAAAACTGACCAAACAAAATAGTGTGTTGGATTATGATTTGAGAATATTTGAAAAACATTTTAAAAAATATGCATATACTCGAATCAAAACTTCTAAATTTTATAATTAAATTTATTGATATTCAATTAAGATAGTTATAAAACTCCAAACAACTGTAATTTTTTTTTATAAAGTAATTTTTATTTTATATAACTAGATAAAAATCAAGTTAGAAAAATAAACATTTCGTATGGTGGTTTTTTTATTGGTGCTCCTCTACATTATTGCTCATTATAGGTCTCATGTTTTTCACCGTCTTTATTATTTACGAAAAAGACACAATTTAAAATTATATCTAAAATTTATCATTTAAAATTGTTTTAACAACTATGAAAATGATCAAGAAGGAAAGAACGGAATATTCTTGTTTGAAATATTTAAATATTACATGTCTATTTACTTTCAGATATTTGTATTAAAATTAATTTATTTTTCAATAACTGATCAAACTAAAGTTTGGAACATCTTCTTTCTCTTTCTTTTTTTTCTAACTTCCAAATGTCCACTAAAGCAACTTTATTATAAACTTCCAACATGATTCATTTTCAAATGCTGACAACTCAGCACGCGTTTTCCAACTGTATCAAAACAAATAAGAAATCAAAATAATTACTAAAATAAAACTAATAAAGCAGTTACAATAATAAAATTAAATATGTTATTGTCTTACATTTAAATATTTTTACTTTTTTTAAAATATTTTTATTGATTATTAATTTTTCAAATAAAAATGTTTAATTCTAAGCTTAAGAGTAACAAAAATCTTTCATTTATTATGTAATATAAAAAAATTATATTTTTATTAAGCTATTTTTAATTTTTGTTTCATTTAAATAATTCTTATATTTTGTTAAAATAATTTTCATTATATCTTAATAATTTTATTGATTTAATATTTTAAAAGGTTTTCTTAGATTCATAAAGTAGTTTTTATCTTATTATTATACCTTTAGTTATGCATTTTTTTTTCTTTTATGCGGTTTCATTTAATGATCAATAAAATTGTTTTTAAGAAAATTTGATCATTTTTACTTTTTAAATATTTTTATCTATTATTTAATTTTATCATGTAAAGTTTTATTTTGATATTTTTATATAATTATTTTTATTTTCTAACTCATTATCACAAGTGTAATTTTACAATTGTAAAGAAATTTTATTTATTATAATATAGTAATTTAATATAATTATTATTATCATTTAATATACTGAAAACTAAAAGATAAAATATTTATATTAAATTTTAATTAATATGAATTCAATATTCCTTCTTATTCAAATGATAGTGTTATAATTTTTATTAATATATAAAAAAATATTTAAAAAATGGAAGTAAAAGAAAAACTTGAAATATTTTTAATTTGAATATATTTTTTTTTGTTTTTATATATTTTTAAATATTTTATAATTTTACTAACTTTGTTTGATTAATATTTGTAAATCTAATAAATGTTTTATTTTTCATAAAATTTTATCTGGTACTTTAATTTGATAGAATTTAAAAATGTTAGTAAAGAAGAAATTTAAAATATTTTTAATTTGAATATTTTTTTCTTTTACAATTTTTTGAAAAATATTTAATATTTTTAAATTTAATAAATATTTTAGTTTTCATATAATTTTATTTGGTAGTTTAATTTGAAATATACATCATTATATTTTTTTTTTATAAAAACTTTATACTCAAAAAACAAAAATATTTCTTTTAATGTTTAATAGTTAATAATATTATATTTTATTTACTATAATTTTTTTATAATAATTAATTAATAGATATTAAAGTAATAAGAAAACGATAAAGACAATTATATCCATATACTCGTTATTTGATTAAAATGAAAATGAAAAAAAAAACAATACTCAGTTGAATTTGAATATAAGAATAAGTATTTTTAAAATATTTTTAATTTGAATATAAAAAAAACAATACCTTTCTTTTTATTTGAAGATAAGTATGAAAAATTAAAATTTTCTGTTCCATTACCATCCCAAAACTCCAGTATGGAAGTGGAGAAGAAAAAAATAAACTAAACAAAAAGAACTCAGCCTTAAGATATCTATAGCCGAAAAGCCAGATACAACCACGAAAGGAGATTACAGGCCGGAATTGATTGTCCGACCATGGAAATAAGAGATAGAAATGTTAATGGGTACGAATAATAGAAATTTTTAAACATTGTTTCTAATCAAAAAGTATTTAATTGGATAATTTGATTGTAATTAACTTTTTATTAATCATAAATTTATCAAAAATCTATAAACCCTCAATTGATCCTTATATTTGTGTGCAAATTTCAGTTTGGTCCTCAAGTTTTGAACTGTTTCAATTGGGTCATAATTTTTGAACTGTCGACAACAACGGCATTTTTTAGTTTGAAAAGGAGAAAATGTGTGAGTTGGAGGATTTGAGGGTTTGAGAATGGAGGAATGAGTAAACTGTGATCAGTGATTAGAAGGAAAAAGAAAGACCATAGCCGCGTGGATTTAACGATTAGGGTAAAATGTGTGTATTTTTATAAAAATTATGATTCAATTGAGACAATTCAAAACTTGAGGACCAAACTGAGATTTGCACACAAATATGAGGGACCAACGGAGGGTTTAAACCAATAAAAATAAAAATATAAAGTAAAAAGTAAAAAGAAGTAGATGATTGTGTTTAAAATTTTATGTAATTCCAATTAAATTAACTACTAACTTGAATATTAGAGTATGAAGATATACATGGACAGTCTGATGCTTAGAAAGAAAAAAAAATTGAAACTAAAATATTCAAAACGACTTAATAGCACCAAAATCAATAATATTTATATGTATATATAACTCTTCCGAAATAAGCAGGAACACCAAAATCTATACTATTTATATGTATATATAACTCTTCTTCAGATTATGGATTACACAAAATATTACAACTATTTTTTTTTTTAAATATAATTTTTACATAAAATTAGAAGCACTAATGAAGCCTTGTGTGTCCCCAACATCAAGAACATAAGTTATGTATCCATTTACAAAACACACACATCTGAAACATCATGTGTATTTATCACTAATGTGCAACGAGAATGTGTTTTCTTCAAATGAAACGTGTTCTAATTTTCTATTTTATACTCTCTTTTTTCTTTGTCCTTCCTTATCGTGCGCATTAACTTATCAAAAATTACAATTATCTTATTTCATTATCTGGTGTTTAATATCATAAATTACTGTTATTTTACTTCATTATCTAGTGAGTAATGTTGTTCTTTATCATGTTTATACTCTCTTTATTTATTTTCCTTTAATTTTTTCGTCTTTATTTAAGACAGTGTACTATTTCTGATATTTATGCGTATATAAACATTTTAATAAATTCTTGAAGGATAAAATTTATGTGAATTTTAAAATATGCATATGCGGTCTTTTTTTTTTTCAATATTAGATTAAATAGAAAATTCAAAAAGGTTTAACAGATTTTGGGTCAATTTTACATTTTATTATTTAATTTTTTTTTTCATGACAGGTTGAAAACAGTGCGTAAATTGTAATGAATATATATCAATTATGATAAAAATAATAAATATCATGGTAGAAATATAAATATAAAGATTAGGCAATTATAATGATTAAATATATTATTAATTTTTAAACTTATATATAAAATTGAAATTTAGAATTTAATTTTGACTTAAACTTTCTTACTTTTATTAAATCTTAAAAATAAATGAATATAATTATTTTATCTCATCTCAAATTTTAATAATAAATGAATACAGGATTTTTAACATTGAATAAATATATTTTATCAATTTAAGGATTAAACACATTTAATCAAATCTACAATGGTTTTACCTAAATACTAAACATTGATTGTGCTGATAAATTGAAACATATTAATATAATTTTGTTTTCACAATAGCAATAATACTTTTTTATACAATGATCTTAATATCTATAATTTAAAAGCAAGAATTTTAGTTGTATTACTTATTTTACTCAAATAAATAAAAAATATCACGACTAAGTTAATCTAATTAATTATTTTGTATATTATTCCTAAAACAACTTCGATTTAATGATTCTATATTCCAATGAATGTTTTATTTATGATATCAAGTTTCAATAATAAATATGTCAAAAGAAACTGAGTTGATATTAATAAAATTAATTGACATCAATTAATTTCTAATTAATACGAAATTAGTGATGTTCATATTATATTTGAGTTTAGAGGAAGTATTTTGTTTATAAAAGTGAATCTTGTTGTTGGAAAAGACAAAATTCGAGGATGGTTTAAAATACAAATAAATAAATTTATGGAAATTAAAAATGACGGGAATTAAAACATATCTGACTTCCACAATAATAACTACTAATAAATATAGTTTGAAATTAGAGAAATAGTAGAGTAACAACTTGAAATGGATGACACATAAGATTGTGGTACAAAAAAGGAAGGAGTTATTTTTTTGGCGTTCAGTGTAATAACATAGGCAAAGGCAGGGCCTTTGTATTGTATTGCATTGAAGTGAAAACAGAGAGGGTGGTGCGGTGTCTCTGTTCTTTGGCGCTTTCATTCGTAATCTTTCTCAAACACATCGCACCCTTCTAGTGTTTCTCGCTTTCCTCGGAAACTCTTAAATCATTTTCTTGGGTTTTTCTCCTCTTCTCAGTTTCACCACCATTCACTTCTTCTTCTCCCTTCACCCAAAGCATCCAAATGGGGCTGCTGAGCAGTTGCTTCGGGATTATCGGTTTTACTCTTGGGATACCTATTGGGCTTCTCGTGGGCTTCTTTCTCTTTGTCTACTCAGAAACCAAACACGTCAAGGTTAATAACTTCTTGCATGTTCATTCTGTTTTATTCGAATTCTTTACTCTGTCACATGCATTTCTTTTGATCACGTCGGGGGAACTGATTTTGGGGTTTACACCTTTTTTCGTTTTGAATTCTGGGTGATCTTCAAAATCTGATTTTTTTTTTATTCAATGTTGCAGGACCCTGTTGTTAGGCCGATTAGTGAATTGGGCCCACATGCTTTGGAGGAACTTCTACCAGAGATTCCTCTCTGGGTGAAGACGCCTGAATTCGAACGAGTTAGTTTTGTGAATTGTGATATTATAATTTTTTTTTCGTGTTTTTTTTTTAAGGTTTACGACGATGGTGGTGTTACTGTGTTATTGATTTTGTATGTTCTTCAGATTGATTGGTTGAACAAGTTTTTGTCGGATATGTGGCCTTACTTAGACACGGTATTTCACTGATTCCATTTGGGTTTGGGTTTCATCGTGCTCCTGTTGGATGATTCTTCAATGATATTTTCGTTTTGGTGTCCAGGCAATCTGTAAAATTATTAGTAGCACAGCACAGCCGATATTTGCTGAGTACATTGGGAAGTATAAGATCAAAGCAATTGAGTTTGACAAGTTAAGTCTTGGTACTCTTCCTCCTACTATCTGCGGTATGTCTTTTCTCACATCCTCCCGATCTTTTGTGCAAATATTTAATTCAAATTTCTGTTCTGCAAATACTAGTGTTTGTCTTATAATCTGTGAAATTTCACCATCCACAGTGGAATTTCAGATTAGAACATGGTTAGTTAGGATAGTTTTCACCCAGGACATTTTTTACCAATCCATTTCAGCAAAAGGTACACAAATACAGATTGACATTAATGGCATGTAATCTATATTGGAAATGGACGAGAAGGTTATCTTGAGAGTCCCAGAGATTTATAAGTAATTGTAGTGCTTTTTTCTTTTTTTTCTTTTCTTTTGCATGTTGGGTGCAAGAATGAGCACGCGTTTAGTGAAATTACTGGGTGATGATACTAGGAAAGGCAGAGGGAGCTATACTCTTGACTGCAATAAACCAGAACACAAATATTTGATATATCTCTATTGGAATCTCACTGGCATCTGTCAAGAGTCTTTTGCATAAAAATGCATGATAAAGGATGAATCCTTTGGATGTTTGAAGTACAATTTCACATCATAAAATAAATTTCACTTGAATAATTCCTGGTGAGAAAAACAGCATTTTACGATGTGCTTTTCCATCCATCCTCAGAAAAGGCTAATTTACCATATATAAGTTTGCAGAACATTTTATTGGCGCCTTTACCATCTGATAGGTTATAGGACGTATTACGATCTAGTTAAAGTAGTACTATACTTTTGTTTTTTGTTTTTAATTTCTACATGGTAATTTTGCAGGTATGAAAGTTGTCGAAACAAATGAAAAAGAATTGGTGATGGAACAAGTTATCAAATGGGCTGGCAATCCAAACATAGTGTTGTCTTTGTATGTGTCATCTTTGAAGATCACCGTTCAGGTCAGATAAGCCTTGAGGCACAATCCTAAATGGTAAATGTTTTTTTTTTTTTTTGAGATCCTTCTAGATGATGCTTTCCTTTTGGAAATTCATTTTCATTTTTTGCAGTTGGTGGACTTACAAATATTTGCAGCACCACGAATAACTTTAAGACCTTTGGTGCCTACATTTCCATGTTTTGCAAATATTGTGGTATCTTTGTTGGAGAAGGTAAAGGAAACACTATACTCAAGCCTATTTTCATTTCTTGCCTTTTCTGATGTTTAAAGTTAGAAGAAATTCTTTCTTATGTAATTAATTATGTTTAATTTCCAGCCTCACGTGGACTTTGGGGTGAGAGTATCTGGAGGGGATATCATGTCAATACCTGGTATCTATAGATTTGTTCAGGTGCTTCCCTCTGTTTTTATACCTTTTGTTTTTAATTTCTATTTGCATTAGAATATTTATAGTATTGAACATGTAAATTATGGTTAACCACTACGTTGCGGAACATTGTGGTCTAGTTTGTGCATAATCCACTACTCCTGTGCTCATTTAATCTTCAGTTATTTAGTGATCTGCTGGATTATTTACACCCCTGCACAAATTTATATAGGGCTATTTTTGTTGTTACTTTCTTGTCATAATATTTTTATTTCCTGCATTTCCAATTTCCATTATATTTCATAACTCGATTAGAGTTCGAGACCTAACAAACATAGTTGTTGCATGCAGGATACAATAAAAAAACAAATTGCAAATCTCTATCTCTGGCCTCGAACCCTGGAAATTCCTATTCTTGATGAATCAATGTAAGTTTGTATTCAATGATGATAGTTCTGTGTTAACATTATTAATTTTTTTTCTGGCCTATGACCTTTCTAAAATTTTATCCTGCCTTTTAAAATTATACATAAACAAAAAATGTTTCCTGCTACTTATCTGAAGTTGAAGGAGGACAACACGGTATTTTTCAGTGTTCTACTATTGAAGGAATTACACAAAAACTGCTATCCAATATCTTACTAGAAATATGTTATTATTTAAAACATGTTCTGAATATTGTTAAAAGAAATTCTGCATTGCTGATGTTTAAGTTCAAAATCTGTCTGTTCTATGAAAAATGGTTCCCGATACTTTCCTCACATCTCTTATAGGGTGGTAATGAAGAAGCCTGTGGGGATATTACATGTGAATGTGGTTCGTGCTCAAAAGCTCTTAAAGATGGATTTGTTGGGAACTTCTGATCCTTACGTTAAACTAAGTCTTACAGGAGACAAACTTCCAGCAAAGAAAACCACTGTCAAGAGAAAGAATTTGAATCCTGTGTGGAATGAGAAGTTCAAGATTGTTGTAAAAGACCCTCAATCTCAAGTTCTTCAATTACAAGTTTATGACTGGGACAAGGTTTTCCTCGTCTTTCTTCTGTTACTTGTTCAATTTTGACAGAAAAAGCGTATTATAAAAATCTTATCTATAATAGTATCTTTCTTCAATCTTGTTCTTCATCTCTGTCTGTAAGGTTGGTGCACATGATAAGCTGGGAATGCAGTTGGTCCCTCTGAAGGTTCTTAAGCCATATGAGAATAAAGAGTTCACACTGGATTTACTGAAGGACACAAATCTGAATGAAACTCCAAACAAGAAGCCTAGAGGGAAAATTGTGGTGGACTTGACTTTTGTTCCTTTCAAAGAAGACAGCAGCAAGTTTGGTGGACCTTCTGAAGGATATAGCAGGAAGGAAAGTGGAATTGATGTTGTATCCGATGATGAAGTTCAAGAAGGAGCAGGTTTGCTTTCAATTGTTATAATAGAGGCAGAAGAGGTTGAGGGGGAACATCACAACAACCCATTTGCAGTGCTCACCTTTAGAGGGGAAAAGAAAAGAACAAAGGTACACTTTTTCCTTCAGTATGTACAATTTGATTCAGACAACTTTTTATGTTCATCACAATATTTATTCCAAAATTAAAATTTTATACAGATGATGAAGAAAACTCGTCACCCGCGATGGAATGAAGAATTCCAGTTCATGCTAGAAGAGCCTCCTCAACATGAGAAGATACACATTGAGGTCCTTAGCAGGAGGAAGAACTTGAGTTTTCTGTCAAAGGTGCCAATTCATTGTTCTCATTCATTCATCCAAAATGTAGACAGATTCATTGAAATTTGAATTTTTGATAAATTCAATCAATCTATTTATAAGCGTTAATTAGGTTGTTTGATTGTGTATGGTATGCAGCAGGAAAGACTGGGGCATGTGGAGATTAACCTTAGAGATGTGGTGCACAATGGTCGCATTAATGACAAATACAATCTTATAAATTCAAGGAATGGAGTGATGCATGTTGAGATAAGATGGAAGGTGGTTTAAGAAACCAAACTATATACAGGAGATTCAGATATCTACAACACATTTTCTCTTTTCCAGCAACATTTTTGGTACAGATCTCTGTATATAAATTCAAAGTGTTGTAAAACTTTCTCGTAAAAACATTGTTTCTAATAATCTACAAAAATATATAATTAGAAGAAACTCTTTAAATACTTCATTTTTTAAACTAATTAAAAATATATTAAATGCTCTTTCTCCTTCACAAAACCCAAAATATATACAACACAATCCTTTTAAACTAGAATATGTGTCCATTGATTAAAGTAAATTTCCTTTTCAATTTGAATATGTTACTCTAAAACCATTTAAAGACAATTTTATTTGGATTTAAATTGTATGAAAAAAAAAAATTTTTTTACTTGATAAATGAAAAAACAATTTAGGTATAATATTTAATATACTGTTTTTATAAGATAGAGGATCAATTGGTAAAATATTAGTGCAAAGTCCGAAAGATATTTTTCAGAGAAAAAAACAATAGTTAAAAGTATATTTCAGTTTTATGCTTTTGTTCTAGTTATACTAAACAAGATTATTATTTTAATTAATTTATAGGTTTTTTTTTTTTCAAAAGTAACACCCAAACTTACTACTTATTAGTTTTTCACTTTTATTTTAGCATTTTAACCAAATTCTAACTGGTCCTTCTTTCAAAGTTAGAAAGATACTTCATACTCACGAGAGAGAATTTAACCTAGTTGCATTTAGGTGTAAGAGAATTGATTTATTAAATAATGAAATCTGGATATTTATAAATCTTTATAGCAAGTAAATATGTCATAAATGCTTTATCTTTCTTAATAAAAGCATTAAATATCTTTCTAAAAATACTAGTTAATCAGTATGGAACATAATATAAAAGATTTCATTCTTCTAATCAAGAATAACTTCTAGCTGGGAAGATTCGATTTTAAAGGCATTAGAAAATAAGGTTTAAAGTTAACGAAAAATAGTAATTATATTTTTAATTTAAAACTATATATTTTAAAATAATTATATTTTTTACTTTTTAAAAAATTTAAAATTTTAACTCTCTAAAAAATCTATACTTTTCCTTTATAATTTTGTAATGATATTTTTTTTAAAATTATTGACTTGGATACTACTAAGGAAGTCCTATCTTGAATAAAATTTTGATTATGATTAATTTGGTATTTTCTTTATATTTTTAGCTCTATTTTTCTCATTTTTGAGCATATGGTTTAGAAAACCCATCACATATATGATAGATTGAGAAAAAAAAAACGTTTATTAACCTAAGTTTATAATGACATACTTGTTTGCTGTGTTTCAATTTTGGAGAGCAACTTATAAGATATTTGAGCATCTTCATCTTAATTTTTTCTTGAGGGATATACTCCTAAAGAAATATTTTTTATTAAGTAAGAAAAGTTAACTTGAATTATTCACTTGGCTTGATAGCAATTCAATGGAGAAAGAATAAAGGATGGGAAATCTTGTATTTTTTTAACCTTAGCTTTACAAAATTTAGAATTTTTGTATGCTGAGATGCTTTGATTTCTTTTTGAGAAACTATATAGTTACAAATATAATGATTTGATTAACAATTGAAACCAATGTCGAAGATAAGAATATAGCTTTTAAACCTTTTTTTGGCATTTTTAGTCCATAATTGAGAATAATTAAAAAGCAGCATCAATTTCATAAAAGTATATTATATTTGGTTGAATGGTAGACTTTATTTCAGTTAAGTTTTGATTCAATTTGAGTTAGTTATTGTTTTGCAAATATTTATATATCTTATAAGCGACGAAATTATTCAATTGAGTAAGTTTTAAGTTATGTAATCGTATATCTCAATTTTCTCATTGTCACTTAATAGTTTTTAATGGTTAGGAACTCAAATGATTTGTTTAAACAAATGATAATTATATGATTTACCTCTCCTCCAAGACTATGAGTGTGTTGAGTAATTAAGCAATAAGTATTAGATTTAATTTTCTTTCATTTAAAATTATAGTGGCTAATCATAGCGAGAGTTGTTCAAACAACAAACCATATTACTTAAGTAAGAATTTTACAACTTATTTAAAAATTTCATAACTCAACTAAAGGAGAATGAGTGTTAATTATCTTTCTTTTAAAAAATGTTACTTAAGGAATGATATCTTAGTCGAACGAAAATATCTCATGTAAAAAATATTCTTTTATATATAATCACACTTATGTTAGATGTTTTAATATATATATTAACCATAGAAAAATTTAGTCACTAATTATCATGTTAAAAATATTGTGACCAAAAAAAATCAATAACTAATATAATATTTACTTTGGTTGTTAATTGCTATATTAAACATATGTTAGCAATTAACAAGTTTATGGTGACTAATACAGTATTTATTTTTGTCGCTAATTTGGTGGTTAAAACATTACATTTGGAGACAAAAGTTTTTGTCACTAATTATCATATTAAATATATTTTAGCTATCAAAAAATTTTCGGTATCTAATAAAATGTTTATTTTGAATGCTAATTCAGTAACTAAAAACATTTCTTCTATTTTCATATAGATAGCTATCGATTTAGCGACTACATGCTAGCTGTTGAAATTTTCAATGATTGTTTCAATTGTTAATTAAATTATTGTTCCTAAAAATATAATCAAAATCACTATTTTGGTCGTAGATTTATGATGAATGTTAGTTGGTGACTATTTTTTGTCATGGATAACAACTTACTAATTTTGATTTCTAAAACACTTATTTTTTGTGAAATTTAATGAGATATGTGTTTATTAACTTGATTAAGTAAAAGGTAGATACCCGAATGATAATGTGACTTAGTTTGATTGTATTCTTATTGGAATTATTATTGAAAGGAGATATAAATATTTTACTAATGATTTAAATCATATAAATTAATATATTAGATAGTAAGAAACTAATAAAGATTTTTCACAAAACTTTAGAGACTTTGATTATGAGTGAGATGAATTTCTTTACGCACCTCCATAATTTCTACCTATATCTTCATACCAGACAAAAGAAGTTTTTGGTACAAGCTTTTTTCCAGCAATATGTTCTCTCTTTCTCTCTGTTTCTTCCTTGGCAGCAACGATGATGAAATGAGAAAATATATCTAAATCTATTTGTTGTTAGTATGCCATGTAGAAGCAAAAGCCTTATAGTGATTGTCAAAATTTTCCAGAAATGCTAGCAATATGGGCACTTCCGTTGTTTGGGCCGAAGAAAAATGGAGATCAAAGTTGGGCCTTGATTCGTCTGACGTCATATTTGGACTCAATAATGGCCCACATGTCACCACCGATAAATAGAAACTGAAGTTTCTTTTGAAGGTGGACCCAAAAATTTGACATCCCCTTTCCTTTTTCTATTTTTTTTTTGTAAGCTTTTCTCTGTCTTTCTCTTCCCCAAATAAATGATTGCTATACTCCTCTTCTGAATTGAGTAGACTTAATTTCTCTATTTTGATTTATGAATTTTGTGAAAGGTTTCATAAGGAATAGATTATTTTTGGTAGGACTTTTTAAGCAATAGAAGATAGAAACCCTGTGCATCCTATTTCCAGCTTTAGTTTTTTGTGAAAGGCCATGATTAAAAAAAGGGTCTTTTTGGTTGTCGAAACAGTGTTAATTTTCTTGGGAATCAAGAAAAAAAGTCCTAAAATTGTTAACTACATAGCAGAGTAGGGAACAAAAGAGATGCACGCATAGTACAGGAGAATGAATTCAATCTAGGGTAATGCCAACATGAAAATTGAAAAGAACCCAATGAGACTACTTCTCTGGCAAAGATTTACATGAACCTTCTTTGCATGTTTGTCAGGTATTTGATGTGTTTCAGGTACAGCTATACAGAGAACACAAGCAAACAAGCAAGCAAGCTAGCTAGCTAGCACACACTAAAATTAAATAAAAGGAAGGTTAGAAAGAGACTTGCATTTGCACAATCTCGGACAATCATATTCAACATATGGACCCACAGAATGTATGGATTAGGTTTGACTTGTTCATTATCAACACATGTTACATCATAATTAACAAAAGCCACTGTTCATTGATTCTTCCCTTTGCTACATCTGCGTGGTTGCAACTCCTTTTAATATCTCTCACTCTTAATATATATCTTCTGAGATTTCCATACCAATAACAACAACAGCAATAATAAGAATTCCTAATAATATCATAACTTTATGGACAAAATCAAAAACAACATGTAGTGCTTGAGCTTTATATCTGCTGATATTCTTTCACTATCACCATCTCCAATCAGCGCCAAGAAAATTGTTATCCTTTGTACACATACACACAATAAACTAACTTATCTTAAACACCCTTCCATTAAGCATAAGCCACGAGCAGTGTGAAACGCCTCCTTTCAAGAAAATTATTTTAAGCTTTGCTACTTCCAATTCAGTTTTTTCCTTTAACATAATGTAAGTGTTTACTATCTTTGGTAATGACAGATTAATTTTATCAGAATATTATTTCATTTGAAGTTTGGTTTGATTATTAGTTGGCTGCAGATTGATGGATTAGATTTGAAGACATAAATATGGTGAAGTGAGGTGGATAAACAGAAAAGTGGGAGGCAGCATGAGAGTTGAGGTTCTCTAATACACTAAAAAAGGTTGAGCTTTCTCGTTGACTTAGCATAAAGTCTGGCAATTTGGAGGTAGTAAAGGGAATCCTATCCCTTCCCACAAAGGGTTTCATGAGGATTCTTTGTTAATGGTTCTCCACTCATTACCAGGAAGAAGCTCTGATGGAAAAAAAACCCATTTTCTCTCTCTTTCTCATAGGCTCTCCCTCAATGTGTGTGTGTGTGTGAGGCATGTGTGCCCTCAAAAGGAGGGAGTGAATTGAAAAGTAGTCACTGTCTTTGTTCCTTATTGATGGTCTCTTGTGGGGGAGAGGAATAACTTTTTGCATCCTAGAAAGATTAGGGTTTTTCTCTTTTACTTTTACGTATATATAAATAAAAGATGGTCTTTTGAGAGAGTAAAGTGTGTGGGAATAGGCAACACCACTCAAAGCTACCTCACCATGATCATTTTTATCTTCCTATTCTATCTCATACCATATCTCATCTATGGATTTTCATTCTTCCTTGGAACACCAATACAACAAAATCCTTTTGATTCTCCCAATACACCAATTACAGATATGTCAAATGGGAACCACAATTCTTCCATATTTTTCAAAAGCATTTCAAACAACCTCACCACTAACTAGGTTTTGGATGCTATATACATTATTCACATGCGCTGCTCCATAACCATGCCATGTACACATCATGCACCAAATTTCAAACACATCCATTATTTTGTAATGGTGGGCACAGAACAAATCAATCCACAAAAAGCATATATTCTTCTTCCCAACTTTCCACTCATATTTTAAATCAGGTTTCGTCATTGATCAATATGAAACGGTGATGCTTAAAGTTTGTAAATTGGAACCTTTTCTTAATAAAGTCAACTCTTCTAGTTTGCTTCCAAGGATATGCTCTTATCTGTCATGCAGAACAAAGTACTATAATTATTAATGTAAACTTGCAGATCGTTACTGCAGAAATGACGGAGTCAAGTCAAATGTGGTCTGGAAGATATGAGCCGTGAAAAATTGAAATGATCAAACCCTAACAAACTGTTTTGTTGGAGAAAGTTTTTCTAGAAAATCACAAAGAGAATTTTCTATTGCTCTTATATATGTGCATTCGATTTTTGCAATAAATTCAAGTTTTTTATTATGCAGAAATTTCAAGGCTCTAGATTTTGACCATTCATCACCAGTTTTGAGGCTGTGGTTCATTGACCGATATTACCTTGATTTTCATAAATTTAGAAAAATATGCAGCAAGACAAATAGTTTGCAATGTTCAAGGAGAACTTTACAGAAGACTTCATTATTATAATTATTACAGGAGATAACAAATGTTTTAATACCAAACGGACTTACTCAACCCTACTCTGGAACTTCTTTTCCACTGTTTCATATTTCAGCATCGTGTGATGTATTGAAAGAGATAACCAAGAGGGTTTTGAATTCCTAAAATAATAAGTTTGCAGAAAATTATTTTAATTATACTACAATATAGGGTTGAATAATAGTATAAAATAAATGCTCTCAGGACATATCAAAGGGTGCTGTAAAAAACATGGAAAAGGCTAAATACTTCAAATATATTGTAATAAATTAAATTCCTAAGGTTAAAAAAAACCATTCTAATCAGTATGTTATCCCTGGCCTCGAAGAAATTAATAAGTAGGAGGGTTTGATTCATAGAAAGAACAATAATCTTATTTAGTAAATAATATAAAAAATATGATTTAGCAATAATTAAGTAACTATTATTTAATTTATTTTATAGAATATTAAATTAATTATTCTTTAAAATGTTAAATAACAGGGCTTATTTTATAAAAATATTCTAAAAAATAATTTGTAGATATAAAAAATTTAGAAAAAGAAGAAAAATTCAAAACTATTTATTTAATTGTCTTAACTGGATCAAACATTAATAAAGATGAGATGAGTTCAAACGAGCTGAGTCTAATGAAACATATAAATTCAACTTAGCCTAACTTGAAGCTTGTTTGATTATTTAGGTAATGGATATGATTTCTGCAATTATAGATTTTGCACGCCAAACATTTCCTTCCATTAGCATCATATAGGTCAACCTCCTAAATCATGTTTACCATTCATTCATTATTCAACTTGATATTTTAAAAAGCAGAAAGCAATTTCATTAACTGCAAAAAAAATAAAATAATAAAGGTGAAAAAGAAGAAGAAAAAGAAATTTAAAGAAATGAATGGCATGTGATGAGATCCATTGGCAGGCACTAATGTCAACAGGGTTGACAAGGCCACCAAAAAACAACTGCTGTGATGACATGCACGTGTGCCATATTCACCATCATCATCATCTCATGTGAGGGGTAAACAAATAAAAAAATGAATTTAGAAAAAAATAAAAATAAAAAGGATGGGAATTTATATTTTGAATGATTAAGAAAATCTGAGCTTGTTGACTCACCGGTGAAGAATGATGATCCATGATGATGATGCATGGGAGGGCCATGGAAGGAAGAAAGTCATGTATATACTCAATTATGGGAAATAGTTTTTAAGATTTTTATACAAAAAACCATTGTCTCTTCAAAGGATTATGCTATGCCATGTTCCCACTTCTTCCACTAACCCTACTTTATTAATCTTGATTAGGCTGAGTGAGCAGAAAATGAACCACTCATGCTCATGGACATTTACCAATTTACCCCTTTCGAAAAAATAAATAAATAAAGGTCAAGGAACTTAAAGGAGGATTTGACTGAAATTGCAATAATTGAAAAGCTGTTTTCATCAATTAGGTTTGATTATGCCCACACTTGTCACTAATCTCACTGTATTAGATTAGATTAGGTTCGATACATCCTCCCAGGGTCCCTTAAGGCTTTCATTCAGAGTAATTATAATAACAATGTATTATTATTATTATTATTATTATTTTATTATTTCAATATTATTAAAATATGTGCCTACAAATTTTCTCCTTCTTTTACACCTTAATATCAAATTGACTCTTAAATGTTGGTTCCATGATGGTGGCGATGATCTGCATTGACAAATTCATTCTAAACGCCGTCGTATGAAGGAAAAAGAGAATTTGAGAAACAAAAGTTTATTTGACCTTTTGCCTGATTGTTATGAAAGCTTAAGTCAACTGGGTGATAGAGGATTTGGTTAGATGAATTAAAATAATAATTTAAATTATTATGTGAAAGAAATATTGTAATGTTCGTTCGTAGAATATCTGTTTTTTATTTTTTATTTTTTTGTCTTACGATCCTTTTTAAGTATTACTCAAAAAAGCTGACTAAAAATGTATTTATTTTGGAAGATAATTAACAGGGGATGTATACTTTCTTAATTAAATTAGGTTTTATTATAGTTGTTATTCAATTTTTAAATTAAGTTTACTAATTTTTATCATTATTTGAAAAATATTAATTATAATTTTTTTTGTTAACTATATTCAACCTCTTACATTGATATGTCAATTAAAAAACATAACAAACAATGTGTTTCAACTTTTAGCGACTTTCGTATTAAAATTAAAGTTTAATTTTTCACATATTTTTATAGAATTGTTCAAGTTTTATTGTTTAGTTTTTATTTTATTAAAAAAAGGGTCAATGTCATTTATTCCATTAGATCAATATCGATGTTATTTAAAGATAATAATATGATAATATAGCACATGATATTGTATAAATCTAATTATTTTGGATAAACTTAACAATCATTACTCTCTAATTAGTGTTAACATTTTTAACATAATGATTACATAATTTTTTTAACAAAAGTACAGACTACACTAAAATAAAAAAGATATTCAGAAATAATATTAAATAATTTTAATAAAAACTAGAAAACATTATTAAACTTAATATCGAACTGATCTAATATATATATATATATATATATATATATATATATATATTAAATACTGGATAAGTCACTTTGTTTCAAAATATAGATAACTCAAATGACTCACTTACATGGAAATCAATTATAATTAACTAAAATGATGAATATTCCATCTAATAAAAATGAAAGAAGTAAGAAGTGAAAAAGAGAAAGAAAAGAAAAAATGGTAAATAAATGTTTACTAAGAAAGAAATGAATCAAAATATTTTTATTTACTATTAACGTTGTTACTCTATTTAGGTTAAAAAAGTAAAGTACTTAATTATATGTTAGACAATAATTATGTTTGTTTTTTCATTACTACACGAGAATCGACATCCCATTTCTGTCGTTAACAAACCAACAACTTTTCTTCCTTTCTTTCGACACAGTACACCAAGTCTACCAACTGGTCCAAATGAAATTTAAACCTAATTAAATGCTGATAATGAATTTAGATTTCGTTAACCTAAATAAATGCAGCAATCGATATTCGAACCAAGTCAATCATAACCAGTCTGTCATAAAATGTGCACTTTAATTTATATTAATACTGTAATAGAAAAAAAAATTCTCGTACTTGATAGCAAAAAAATAGCTTTTTCAATACTTTCGTATTAAATATGCATCAGCTAATCATCATCTGCTATTTTTATTATATATATTTTATCCGATAATAGTAATAATATATTAATGAGATTGAAATTAAAAAATAAATGAAGTTCAACCTTATCTAAACAAGATAAACAATACAGAAATAAAAATGACCCACGAATGATATATGTTTAAATAAAAACTAGAAAAATAATGATATTGCTGTGTATATATTTTTACATTATAATATACATGTGTGTAAATCAATTAAATATTATACGAAGAAAAAGAATGAATATTATCTTGAATTTTGGAAATAATATTTAAATGAGGAATTTGAAAAAGATTAACATGTAAAAAGAGAATAGTTAGTAAAATGGTTAGGGTAAAGAAGAAAGAGGAAAGAGGAAGGAGCAATGAAGGAAGAAAGAGATGAACATGATGACATGATATGATCTGATGGTAGTAAAGAGGAGATAATAAAGCAAAGCAAGGAGTAGAGCAACCAACTTTTCCCATTCAACCAAAACGTGCTTTCTAAATTTTTTATATATAATAATAATAATAATTTGTTTGAAAATGATTTCATTTGATGGCTTTTACCCTGTCTTTAATCTTTTGGGTAAAGGAGCCTAAAAAACAGGTCAAAATACTCCACACTCATCTCCAGCACACAGACCACACTCAGTCCATGGCCGCCAACAAAAACAACGTCAACAACAAACAACAATAACCAACGTAACATCCTCAATATTAACAACGACCACACCAAACCAAACACTTTCTTCTCAAACCATGCTAGTGCTACATTATATTGCTTGCTAGTACCTCCTGCCATCCCTCTCTTCCAACGCATATATTTATTCATTCAGTGGCCTCGGTTTTCGTGCTCTCTTCCTACTTTTCATAAAACCCCATTTCTTCTCTCTCTGCAAAGCTCGAAGCTTTTCGCCATTTGAGATCTGGGATTTCCGGGCTGGAGCTTTTTCCTTTCTGGGTTGCAGCATTTTCGCCGTCAGAGAGATCCCAACGTCTCCTACCATGACAAGCAAGTGGAAGAAAGCCAAGGTCGCGCTTGGTCTCAACCTCTGCATGTTCGTCCCCAGAACGTTAGACGACGATTCGCCGCCCCACACGGTGGTTTCCGAGCGCCTCTCCGACGCCGCCCTACTATCTCCGGCCAGCTGGAACACCAGCTCTTCCCGCCCCACCACGCCGCTTTCCTCTTTTTATGGCTTGAAACTTTCCAAAAGTAGCAGCAAATCCTCCAAGGTCTGGGTCTCATTCATTTCCAACTACTCTCTCTCTCTTTCTCTTTCTCTATCTCTTTCTCTTCCTGTGTGTATGTTTGTGTTTTTCATTTAAAATTTTTGACATGTTCTATTTTGGTCTGGTTGATTGTGAAAGTTTAGGTGGACTAGAAATGAATTTGCGCAAAATAAGAAATTTTTGAACCGTGTTCAAATTCAGAAATGAATCCGGGTTAAACTTTGTTAACATAAAAGGAAATTAAATGTCTTTAAGGGTGTTTGGATGTTTTTGTCAGGGAAGTAATGATTTGATATTACCGGGTTTGTTGTTTTAATGAACTGTCTTATGCTGTTCATGAGAATGAAGTGGCATCTTTTTGGTGTCTGAGAATATCGGTCTTCTGTAACATGGTTCCTGATATAAGGTTGGTGTGTGATTTAATTGTGAAGCTCATTTGAATTCGTTTGGTAGTATCGCGTAATGAGTTTGAACGATTTCTTGAATTGCACGTGGTGTTTAATTAAGGACTGATATTCAGGGCTGTTTTACCATTTTTTCAGGACCAAAATGCCTTCTTAGTTGTTGAGTTCCTTGTGTTGATTTGGTTTCTTTAGCCTACTTCTATCGTACTGCAACTTGGGCTTAGAGCTGTTATTTATTGACTTGTACCAAAGTGTATACAAGGGACAAGTGATTTAGAAGTTTTGTATCAACAGTTGTACTTTTTATGTGCCTAGAGCTGATATTACTGTTTCCTGCATGCTTCAATGCCCCTTTTATGGATAAGATTTTTCCTTCTTTTCCTTTCTATTGGCCAAGAATTTTTTTTTTCTTCTAAAAGCAATCCTTATACGATGTATTGGTTGGCTTATTCATCTAGTCAAGTCATAGTAGCAGTTTTTGATGACTGGTAGACCTGATTTGCTGAATAATCAATTTTTTGATTGCAATACTTTTGGGACGGTATAAATGCTGTTTTAGTCCCTTTCTGTAGCATTCAGGTGTTCCTGACTGACTAGACAAGGTGATTAGGTTTTTCACCACCCCTCTAAATCTCTGTAATTGAAAAGCCTTTTGCTTATTGTGGATCTTATGAATGATAGCTGAGCCTTATTTTGGCAACATGCTAGATATGAAAAGGAAATATCGTAATGGCAAAGGGGTGTTTTATGTCAATGTATCATTGCATTTGCCCTCTGTCGTTTTCAGAGTTGTTGGTTTCAACAGTATTTTATTAAGTAACTTGGTAATATTCAAACACTACATATCTTTGACTATAGAAGATTATTTCCCACTGTGCATATTATATGTTGAATTTAAATAGCTAAAATACTTAAGGTTGGAAAATGAAATTGCAGAGGATTTTTCTTTTTTAACTTCCGTATATAAAATATGAGTACTGGAATTAAAATATTACTGTCTTTTCTTATTTGTTTGACTTTTTCCTTTATTAGAACTAGAACTGATTTTTGATACAGGTACTGTCTTTATTTGCATGAAGCCATTAAAGTCTGTGAAATAATTTACATAATATTATATATGTTCTTACTAGCTTTTATTTTCAAACATTCAGCAAACCTGCTCAATATGCTTAACCAAAATGAAGCAAGGATCCGGCCATGCTATATTCACTGCAGAATGTTCACATTCCTTCCATTTCCACTGCATTGCTTCAAATGTGAAACATGGAAACCAAATATGTCCGGTGTGTAGAGCAAAGTGGAAGGAAATACCCTTATCGGGTCCCAGTTTGGATCCTATTCCTGGCAGAGTTTCACCAAGTCCCATCAATTGGCCCCAAAACGATGCTTTGATGGCAGTGGTCCACCGTCTGCCCCTACCTCATCCTCACCGAGATTTAAATAGGAGGCATGTTGTGCCACTTTATCAGGCTTCTGAGCCAGGCATATTTGACGATGATGAATCCTTGAATCATCAAAATGTGTTTTCTGAGCGAAGTCCTTGCATTGAGAATACTGAAGATACTGAGGCTGCTAGAGCTATAGAGATTAAAACATTCCCAGAAGTATCTGCTGCTCTGGGATCCAAAACTCATTCTAACTTCACAGTTTTGGTTCATCTCAAAGCTGCTGCTTCCGCAGACACGGCTGCAGTTAAAAGACAAAACCTTAGTAGAAACCAGGTAAACTTGGCACAGATTTCTCAGACTCCACGTGCCCCTGTCGACTTGGTCACAGTGCTTGATGTGAGTGGTAGCATGGCTGGAACTAAGCTCGCACTACTCAAAAGAGCAATGGGGTTTGTCATACAGAACCTGGGCTCTAATGACAGGCTCTCTGTTATTGCCTTTTCTTCCACAGCTCGTCGCCTCTTTCCTTTGTGCAGAATGACTGATTCTGGGCGACAGCAGGCACTGCAAGCTGTTAATTCTTTGGTCGCAAATGGTGGTACCAATATCGCAGAAGGGCTGAGAAAAGGTGCCAAGATAATGGAAGATAGAAAGGAAAAGAATCCAGTTGCCAGTATTATCCTGCTGTCCGATGGTCAAGACAATTACACTGTCAATGGCTCTGGAACTAACCAGCCTCAACAAAATTACCAGTTTCTTCTGCCGACTTCTATCAGTGGTGATGATAGTTCAGGATTTCAAATTCCTGTGCATGCTTTTGGATTTGGTGCAGATCACGATGCTTCACTGATGCACTCCATTTCAGAGATTTCTGGTGGCACGTTTTCTTTCATCGAGACTGAAGCCGTGTTACAGGATGCGTTTGCACAATGCATTGGAGGACTTCTAAGCGTAGTTGTTCAGGAGCTTCAAGTGGGAATTGAGTGTATACACCCAAATCTCAGTCTTGTCTCACTAAAAGCAGGAAGTTACCCAACCCGTGTGGTGGCTGATGGACGCAAAGGATTGATTGAAGTAGGAGACCTGTATGCCGATGAAGAGAGAGATTTTCTAGTGTCAGTTAATGTCCCTGCTGCATCTGGGAATGAAACATCATTGATAAAGGTGAAATGTGTATACAAGGATCCCTTAACTCAGGAAACAGCAACAATAGAAAGTGAGGAAGTTAAGATTAAGCGGACAGAAATCTCTGGGCAGGTAGTAATGTCACTTGAAGTGGACAGACAGCGGAACAGGCTCCAAGCAGCCGAGTCAATGGCCCAGGCTCGTGTTGCAGCTGAACGGGGGGACCTGAGTGCAGCAATATTAATTCTTGAAAACTTTAGAAAGATGCTCTCGGAGACTGTTTCGGCCAAATCCAACGACCGCCTATGCGTTGCATTAGATGCTGAGCTTAAGGAAATGCAAGAGCGGATGGCGAGTAGACATGTGTATGAAGCATCTGGGAGAGCATATATACTTTCTGGATTGAGTTCACATTCATGGCAAAGAGCAACAGCAAGAGGTGATTCCACTGATAGGTCGAGTCTTGTTCAGGCATATCAGACACCATCAATGGCTGAGATGCTTACTCGATCTCAGGCCACGTTACTAGGTAGTCCATCAGGGCAGAGGCTTCTCCAGCCTCTGTTGTCAGTCAGATCACAACCAAGCCCACGGTGATTCAACTGGGATTTTGGGAAACCATCTTCAAATTAAGCCTTTCCACTGATTTTGCCATTTTGGCATATAAAGTATGTGGGAGAGGGTGGTAGTAAACGGGAGTCATGAACAGAAGATTTCTTTGAGCTGTGATTTTGTTGTTTAATATATGTAAAAATGAATAAAATATTGAGGAAAGGGTGGAGGGTTACTTAAAACCAATGGAGAAAAGGGCAGTAGACAGGAATTTACTACACTATGTTTCTTCTATTTTGGGGGTTAAAAGGTTTTCTTTTGGCTTCACTTTTCTTTCCTCTAATTATGTCGTTTTTTTGGGGGTGGTGTACATACAGAAGAATGCCTTTTTTTTTTCTGGGACACCTGGGTATAAAGTTTGTAGCTGTGCAAATGGTTGGGATGATCTCACCAGTATAATATATGTTTTCAATTCTTTCTGAACTTTTTGTCTTTTAGATATCTCCATCTCTTTAGGCATTAGAGCAGATATCTCCATCTCTTTAGGCATTAGAATCAGGTTGGCCATCAACCCACCCAGTAAATGCTAGTGAAAATGCTAGTGAATACCTAGTAAATGCCAGTGAATACAAAGGTTTTCTTGTTTCTACCGAACTCTGACTTGCCAGATTAATGGTAGTTGGGCAATGGTTTAATACACCCTAACTTTGCGGAATAATACAACTTGTCTACCAATTGAGTTTTAAGCAGAGTTTGTACTAGCACATTCAAAACTCAAACAGTTTAATATTTTTAATTAATTTTGTTTCAAAATTGATTGTACTACATGTTAAAGGTTGTGTAAGTTCATACATTTGCATGTTATTGTTAATAAGTAGAATTTAAGATTAATTTAATCTTAAAAAATCAGTTTTATTGTTAATTAGTAAATTTTAAATTTAATTTAATTTTATAAAATTAATTTATAAGTTAAAATTTATATTTATTTATATATTTTAAATTGATCTTATTTTTAGTATTTTTAATAGATATGATTCTTAAAAAAGTATTTTGAAATCATGTTGGCCTTTCTAGTAAAAGTTATTTGCTTTTTTCATCTCACAATTGTAGTCCTTTGACACTTACTCTTTCAAATATTGTTCTGTTAAAAATAAGGACTATATCAGTTCTTTTTCCGGTCATTTCCTTTATTTAGTAGTTGTGTCGACAATCAATTCAAATTAACTCAACTGAGTGAGATAAGATGGGAGAGTGTTTTGCATAAAGTTTGCAATAAACGAATTTGTATTTTTCTTTTTTTTGGTAATCATTTGTTTATATAAGACTGTTTAAAGATAAATAACTTTTTTAATAAAATTTATGATTGGAACAGATGGCACGATTTAACGTTATTTGGATAAGTAGTTTTGATTACATGAGCATTACTATTTAAGAAAAAAAAATGTTTTGAATGATAGTAATTACTAAAAGAATGTGTTAAATGTAAGATTAGTGGTAAGACTTACAAAATTAAGTTAAACATTCAGTTTAACAATTGTAGTACGAGAAGTATGAGAGAGAAATTTTATGTGATAGTTGCACAAAATTAAGATAAATAATTTATTTAAGCAATCCCGTATATAGATACTCTAAACTGATATAGTGTACAATGCTATTCTGTATACTAACTGAAACATAAATAGCTGATTTATTTATAAACACTAGGAGAAAAAAAATGAGAAACACCAAAACATTAAACATCTAGTCATTAGTTGTATTCAGTCATTGGAAATTTTTTACGTTTGATTTTTATATTAAAAAAAGACAGTAATTTATGACTGCTCTTGTTAAAAGCATATATAGGTCGCTGGTAAGAACAGAAAAAAAACTGTATAGCTAAATCTGCACGCCTTTTCTCTTTTTATGACATCACTTATTTCACATTTTTTTCTCCTCTTCCTATTTACTAGTTTGTGTAGACACTGTTGAATCATTTTCTTACATATGTTAAAAAACTAGGCTTTTGGGATTAGAAAATTGTTACTCCATCGCCTTAGAAGCAGGGGTATGATGTCTGAAGTGGTCCAACAGAATTTTGTTTTTTTCTTACACAGCACTCTAGGTTGTTTGCATATACGGAGAAACCATGCAAGTCACATGTGACTAATGTATTACACTGATAAAAGTCACGTGCAAGCAGGTCTGAAACGACAAATCCAGCGAACCCATCCCTGCCATACATGGACATGTTTATAATTAGTTGTAGTGTGCTTCATCATTCTATTCTAGTTATTTGTGATCCCGTTCTCTTGCACCACTGTAAACAAGTCCTCTTTTTTTTAGCCATGTGTTTAGATGATGGACTATTGCTCATCATGTAGACTAACCTTTTAACTACACAGGTTGCAGACCGACTAAATTTAGTCTCAAATCAAATATTAATTCTAGTGTTTCGGATAAGAAATTGTTTACCAAGTATATCCACCTGTTTCCGAAGGGTGACCAGAAAGTGACGAGAAACTTTTCGGGATGCATTGGCTCAAAATTGATCATTGACTACCCTAGGTCACTAGGATCATTGAAAGCATAAAATACACTTTTATCATAATTCATAACTTTCACCAGGAGGCTTAATTCGTTTCCTTTTGAGACCACTTATCTGGTGTATGGATATTTTCGTCCTTGGCCTCAAAGTTGTGGATCTCAACAATATCAAAGATATATAGTGCGGATTCTTTTTCCAGGTCAATGTACATATATTAGCGACTTTGGAAGGTGACAGTGTTCTAAATTGTATTTGCAGTTATGTGGTGATAGTTAATGCAGTAGAAAATTGTTCACCAAAGACATAATTGCAGTCATCATGCAATTCCTGGGAGTAAATAGTTTAATGTTGCGGAGGCAGTTGGGATTTTAAATAGTAGTTTAAACAATGGGTGGAATATTGTACTTTGCTTGCAAACAAGTAACCACGTCCTTACAATGTAATTTCAGAAATGTATTAATCTTTTTTGTAGCCTATAGATATAAACTTTCGGTACAGGTCAGTAAATCCGGTTACCGTTTCGAATAATTCTACGAGCAATTTTACTTGATAACACTGAAAATGAACCACGGGTGCTGAGTTATGTGACGGCAAAAGTGGCTCCATTGGATTATCGTTATAACATCCAATGTGCATCACTGCAAGATAGGTAAAAAAGACAAACTAAAACATGACAAGAAACATTTACACTTTTTCACCCTTAGAGCCAAGCGAGTACCTTTAGCTATTCCCAGCACCGTACTTAAAAATCCTTGGTACACAAATTTCAAAATTTTATCTCAACTTCAACTCCCATAATGTCGTAAGCAAAAGTCAAAACACTAAAGATGAAGGGCCATACCAACATCACTAGCAAGATGGAATTAGCTTTTGACTCCATAAAAGTTTATTTCCAGAACGGTACATGAGAAATTCTGACAAAAGTTGTTTCCAATCCGCAACTCTATACTAGTCTTGATTGCCTTCATTTGGTTTAGGAATTTTCTTGTATTCATAGCTGTTAATGTCCACCTTTTGTTGCAAAGCCTATGCAACAACAAATAGAAATTAAATCATGGACAATCTAGACGACGCTGTATTGTTAATGAAGAGGAAAACAGACCTTTAGCTCATCGTCCAAGGAAATCTGTTTTGGATTGTACGCATGCACTGGTCCTGTCCTAGACAATGCTTTTCTTGTTTCAATTATTTCCCACTCTTGATCATCTTTCACCCTTGCAATATCCTTGCTGGGCAGACAAGGTTGCATTATATTTTAGAATGAGGACGAAGAAAAACAGAATGAGCAATGAAAAAAGAAGGGTTGGGTAAACAAAAAAAGTTAAATTTTTATACACTGTCTCTACAAGAAATTTACATTGTCAAATAATAAGAAAATGTGGTAAACGTAAATTTAAAGATAGTTGTTGTAAAGTAAACAAAAATATGTGCGTGTGCGTGTGATTGAATGACAGTGAAAAATACAACAAACACAGTAATAATTCTAAAGCCTAAACACGTCAACTATTTTCTCTCAAACACAGTTTATTGGGCAGTAACTAACCTGCCTTGCAAGAGTTGGGCAAGGCCTAGAGAGCCGAGGACAGTGAGAGAGATCATAGGAAGGCCGTATCTCAAAAATGGGCTTCTCCTTCCCCATCTTTTGAATGCTTTGTCAGTTGTGGCAGTTCCTTTTGCTGCCCCCTCACTCTGGACCGTAGTCATTATTAATGGTCACAGAATTCAAATGTTGGCCTGAAATCTCAGCCTAGTGTCATGATGAGTGAAAAGAAAACCCAACCGATTACCAATTCATTCATGCCACTAGATTTGGCATTCTATCAAACATGTAATGTTCAAGCCACACACAAAGTCGCAATAAGAAAACATACACGCAAACTTCAGCCACACACACAAGCCTCGATGCGATTACAGACTGAAGAAGGCTTCTTTCACGCCAACAGTATGGGATTGTTAACTAACCTTAGGGTTCAGAAGATTGGGGCATTTCAGTTTTGGGAATGAAAAATGTAATTTTTTTTATCAATTGCTGGAAACGATTTGATCTGGAAAGAAAGGGATGAATTGAAATGATTGGTTGGATAGTGTAGGGAGTGATTTAATTGTGAGAAGCAGAAGGGTAAGATAAGAACAATAAAACTCACCTCTTCACAATCAAGTCCTTCTCAAACACCAAAGATTTTCGCTTCCTTTATTTTTTCGATGTAATTTTGTTCCGAAGAAACAACTTTAAATGGTAATGTTCTGTTTTCTAAATAATCCCCTCCTATATGCCAATATCTAATGAAAACTTAGTCCAAATCCATACTCATATAACACGTTTAAATTTTATGTTCCAAAAAAATTATTGAAACTTATGCCTAATAGTTTCTGAAACAGATTTAAATTTAAAAGTTAATTTTTTTTTAACCCGGTGTTCGGATTAGATTTCAACTCCTCTTGATTTGCTTTTAATTTTAATCCTTTTCAAAAATGTATATTTTTTCCAAATATATATACTCTAATAATATAATTATATTTCTTGAATAATATTTTATATAAAACAACATTTCTTTCTATACATTCAATAGTTTTCATTAGATATTGGGAGATAGGAGGGGATTATTTAGCTCTCTGAGGTGTCAATATTTTATAACATCATTAAGACAAGTAAACATATGATATGTATTAAGATTGTATTATAATAAAGTATTTAATTATATAAATATAAAATGTACGTATTAAAAACAAAACAAAAGTATATCGTTGTAATAAATGAACAAAATATACAAATATATTTATCAAACAAATCATTGTTCTGATTATCATGATTTTGCAAACATAATTCTTATGCAGAAACCCTCACAGTGTTAAATGTGTCTCTTTTTTAAATTCTACAGAACAACTCCCACATGATATCAACCTGGATAACCATAGCCAACATTCTTTCTCAACATATTGTTCAAAGTTTTTTACTTCCAACTTTCGATAAAAGAAAAATCACTAATGGCAAACAGACCAATGTCTTTATAAGATTAGTTAGATAAAGGTTGAAAAACGTTTAAGAACAGCTAACATGAGGGTTTTTGCAAGCTGTAAAGTACTAACAAATAGTAGATGGAAGTATGGGAGAATTTCAGGATTATTTTAACTAAACTATTTTACTGATGTAGTCTCTCCTCTTCATTGTGCAATGAACTACTCTTAAAACCTGTCTGTTCAAAGATACTTTGAATTTGGAGAAAGTGATCATGAACGGAAGAACATAGATATAGAAAAGCTTCTTCAGTTTTCCAACTAAACATAAACCAGGGTATGTCAATAGCCATTTATGCTGACTAGAATGGCCTTGCCAAAAGAGAAACTGTTTCCAAGTTCTAATATCTAAGTAGAATAAAGGAAGCAACTAGATGATCTTAAAACTTCAAAGCGAAAAAGGAAAAGCATTGCAAATTGTTTTTCAACTTCAAGTCTTTCATTTCACTTCCATGGCCTTTTCTTCCATCTGGGCTGTAGTTGCTGGTGATATTTTGGACTTCCGGCATGGCTTCGAGACATTGGCATTAGAGGGTTTAGGCACAGGCTTCCAACCCAATTTCCTAAGGAGAACGTTCCAACCTCCCTTTGACTTCATCATTTTTTCCAAATCTTGCTTCATGCTCAAGTACTCCTTCTCAAGTTCAGCCACTCTCTCTTTCATGTTATCAAAAGCCACAACCGGGTTGTGTGGAATGCTGCCATCATTTCTTATCAGAGGCAGATTTGCATTCAGGTTTTGTGAGTTCTCAACATTGTCAGAAGCAAAGAACCAGCTAGCAACAGATGTGCGCAGCTTCAGTTGTTCAAAGAACAAGACTTGGACTACTACACGAAGTGGTAACCTCTCATTTTGAGCTGCATGTGTGCTGGCTTCCAATGACAGCTTCTGGCAATTCATGAGCCTGCAGATTTGTTCCTTCTCAGAGTCTGTCAGCCAATGATGATTCTGAAATTTTTGAGTCCGTTAGTATCCTTCATAGACCATATCACATTATGCTACATTTAAGGAAGGAAAATTACAGATTTTATTTTGTACCTTGAGATATATATCAATGGCACGGTATAAACCGTCATCCAGGGTCCTGACATGATCAGGAATTACAGCAGCAAGTGATTGAAATTTTGGTAACTTCACATTTACATCAGGTGCAACTTCAGCTAAATAAGAATCTATCAGGTTAGCCACTTTTGCCATTGGGCTCAGAGGTTGAGAACTTCCAACTATTTGCCTTTCTTCCTCTATATCATTAGACGTAGTATCAATTAGGTCATGCTCTACAATCATGAAATGGTCAAGCATTCTTTGGACACAGTCAATGTCATGAACAGTCTCCATTGAGAATCCAATATTTGGAATCAAAAGATCTTCCAGATCAGCTTCATCTAATTGAGAACCAATCCTTTTCTCCAAGCTTGAACAGCAAGATGAACTAGCATATAAGGCCATTGCTGTCCGCAGACACCCCAATAAAAACTTGGTTGGTGCTATGCCCTTTTCATTTGGCAGCAACTCCACTATTTCCTCAATCAGATTCCTCTGATCTGCTTCAGAAGGGGTAGAAAGAGATGACTTAAGAGAAGACGAGTTTCCACTCTGTGAGCTTGTTTGACTTCCCAATAAGGGGATGTGCTTTTTTGCATAGTAAACAAGGGATCCAGCAATTCTATTAGGTTTAATGTTTCGTGCACTAGCACCTCGTATGAACCTTTTATACAATGGCAAACTAAGAGAAGATACATCATCAAACCACCAATCTTCACCTGATGCCTTTGGTGTTAGGCTTATTCCATTCCACACTTCTGCATCCTCTGGACTCTGAGCAACACTTGGACCTGATGAGACAGGCAAATTAACCAAACTTTGATCTGCTACTTTCAGCACCAAAGAGTTTATACAACGTGAAGCGATGTGAAGCTCTTCAGCCATAGGTAAAACCTCCTCGCATGTTTTAAGAGCAACGAGAGTGTCTGTCCAGTAACCAAACACATGATTAAGGAATTTTTCTGTTTGCATGATGAGGTTCCCCTCTCCATAGTTCTCACTCATTTGGAGGTACTCTGCTGCACACCTGAGACCAACAACATTCGATGCAGTCAACTCCATTTTGACACCATAACAAAACTTAGCAACATGCAAAAAGGCCTTGGCTCCTCCAGGTAGACCATGCAGTTCCAAAACAGACTTATCAGGTTCGCATGGTACTTCTCTCATCAAACTTTCTAGCTCTCTGCTTCTTGATATCAGTGGAAACTGGTAACGCGGCAAGAAACGGATTAATCATGCAATGTGACTGGTAATGACAACAAACAAATGTATATAGTTTGAAGCATAACTGATGCTCCTATTGTTTTGTGATGCATTCAATGATATCTTAAAAACGCATGGTATATATCTGGAGATATATTATTAGAAAGCAACAATAGAAAGTAAGAAAACACACCTTGTGGAGATGGAAAGATGTATCACCAATTTCAATGATGATATCACTTGGGAGTCCAGTTGAGCACAGCCTAGGATGGTTATTTGGAAGCCAACGAGGTTAGTGATAATTGATAAACTGTAACAAGATTTCACTGATAAAGAAAATGGTGAATTATGTACAGAATATATAGACAGTGTTGATGTAACTGGGTTCAGAATTCGGCTTCAAATTTTTCGCTATAAACCAAAGAATTTTTCGCTTCAAATTTAATTAAAGTTATAATGTTCTCACATTGTGAATTTGATTTTGAACATCTGTTGGGAAAAGGCACACAACAAATGGAATCATCCACGCATCCAAAAGATCTTAGATGAAACACACAAAGGTTTATCATGTTGGTTATACAACTGATCTACTTTGTTTGAAACAGTGAAAACATATTCACTTCCATGCATGCATTCATCAGCCACCAATAGGCAAGATAGAAACTTCCTCCGATTAATCAAAACTAGTATTTTAAGCTTGTCAAAGGATGAAGGTAACATGCTATAACAGTGACACAACGTGAAGGGACAAAGATCGCTTATGAGATTATAGAGATTATAGATGTAATTAAACAATAAGAAAGTGGAAAAGAACTGACCAACTTTGGCCATAGAGGTAAAACATTTCAGATTTGGATCCCAGCTTCATGCACACCATTTGTGGCACTTAATTAACGTCAAAATGTTCCTTCAAAGTGGCAAAGAATATTAAAAGCTACATGATATATCTATTCTCCTTTTTCTCTTTTTTTTTCTGTTTTGGGTACTGAGATTTTTTCCACGTTTTTCTCTCACAGAAATAGTTTGTTATGCCAATGTGTAGTGTGTATACTGATTCCGGTTCTAAAGGTGGAAATTTAGGAAGAAAAATAGGCTACAGCTGTTATGCTAATGTGTAATGAGAAGAGTGATTCTCTGTTGAAGCTGTTAGAATAATTTCGTTCTCGTAATAAAAATAAAACACTATCTCTTGGTTGGGTTGTGAAGACGAAAATAACCATGTACTAAATTTTCAATTATGTAAGGAACGACATACCATATTACATTACTTTAACAAAAGTTCTCTGTGCTTAAATCATGCTCATGAATATGCTCCATTTATTAGATTCTATTGTCAGTAAACTTTATCAATAAAATAATTATTATATTAGCATTAAACAGTATATTTATTAAATTGTAATAAATAATTGTTTAAGCAAATCTATTGAATTTTATATTTATAAAAAATAATAGTTCACGTTAATAAAATTTATTACAAGTTTCTATCAAGAAATTACTATAAATTAAGTATAAATTAAAATAATAAATCTAAAGTAAAAAAAAGTTATAAAACATATTTTGAAAGAAAAAATCATATGCATATTTGATTTTATAAAAGAAAATATTTTTTTTGGTAAAAATGGTAACAACCCGAAAATTCAAGAACAATTAATATATCCTTATAGCATTAACAATCATGTGTGAAAAAAATTTACAATACAATTTAAAACTAGATAAGATGGTCTTTTAATATACATTCAAAATGAATTGATAAGTACTTCAAACTGTAACTATAGTCTTAGTATAGATTTTCAAAAGGATCAACCTAAGGCACTATTATACTAATTTTTCAATTCATTGTTCTACCTCCAAACAACGTTGCTGCCACCATCGGGCGTAAAAGTAAACTAATTTTTACAAAAATAAACCTCAACTTAATTATTATATATCTATATCTATATCTATATATATATATATATATATATATATATATATATGAAAAGTTACTTTAATAAATATTTGATTTATAAATATATTAAAGAAGAGACAAAGATAAACCAAAAACTATCATAATAAATTTAGACTCTTGCTACTAGAAGACTAATGTATTGAATATAGACTCGTGAAATTATGCACATGTCATATTGTTCATTCTCTTCTTTTTCTCAACAACAATAACCAAGTGAAACATAATATATCTCATCCAGTACTCACAGGGTTATCTACACTAACACTTTGTTATCTTTCTCTATGTGAGTTAGATACTAGTACCACATCCCAAGTCCCATTTAATACACTTAAACCCGTCCTAAATTAACATCTCCCCATGAAAATAACTAATTTAACAATCCTGAAATTAGAACTTCACACGTAAACATGCATTTTCACACATATAATAAAAATTATAAAAGGTATTGTACAAGTAAAATCATTTGACAATATATAAATCATTCCAGATATGAAAAAATATCACATAGGTACTGCTTAATGCCAAAGAACCATTGTCATTACTTCATACATTTCTCATTCTTATCCACAATTTACAACATTTGCACACTCACATCCTCCTTCTATCTGCATATGACTTTTGTTTTCTAAGTGAAACTTTCATTCTCTCATGTATCAATTTTATCTTCTTTGTCGTTTGTTGTAATTTTGGACTGACCAATATTGATTCCCCATCTTAATACCAACATAAGGGAGTCTTGCACCTCTTACCATACAAAGCCTCATAGAGCATTATGTCTATAAGTAAATTCTATCAAAGAAAACATTTTATCTTAACTCCCCGAATGATTTAGAACATATGTCCTCAACTCTAATGTTTGTATAATTCTTTATCATGAGTTTGAGGATAATATGTTGAACTTATCCTTAATCTCCTCCCAAAGCTTATTGTAACGTTTACCAAAACCTATATAAATTTAAGATGTCATTAGACACCTCATGATCTCAATATTTTTCTTATATATAATTGTGTCAACTTAGTCATTATCATATTTAAATTCACATAAAAGAAGTAGGTACTCTTAGTCAACTTATCAATAATCACCTAAATAGTATTATCACTTCTCATGACAAATGAATAACAAAGTTCATGACCTTGCTATCTGATCTTCACTCTAAAATTTCTAACTGTGAGAGCATTCTCTAGTATTCAACTTTCGCCTTTTGGGTTGCCACAAAATTAGGTAAAAAACTATTAATGTTGAGTACATGCATAAAAAAACTAAAAGAAAAAAAAATGGACTTTTGGGTTTGTTAAAATCAACAAAATTCCTCACAACTTTATAGGCAACACATTCCAATATTTCTTCTCAGGGTTCAATTCCGGCAGAGAATAAATTTGTTTTGCAAAAGTAATATGGTCAATGAAGTTAATACAAAAGGTAAAAATGTGAGATAGGTCAGAACATATATTAATAGGAAATAGTAATCCGAAATTAGTATTATAATAATATATTAATTGATTTGAAATTTTTATTTTCTTTCTAATAACATTTGTATATGTATTGTTTTGTTATTGGTCAATTAGACACAATATCATTCCTGAAATTATATAATTTTTTTAGGTTTAAGAAGTAAATTATTTTATTATGGCATTGAATCAAGGTTTTTTGAATTATTTCATACAATTTTAATACAATTTTTTAAAAATGTACAAAGATTTATTAGATCCAGTAGAGAAAATTAATCAATTTCAATATAAACATTATTTTGTTATCTATTAAATTAGTTCAGTACTCGTGATTAAGTTACTTAATCGTGTTATTTTTATTGTAGAATAATATTTTTAACAAATGTTCATCGAATTTAACTTGTTATTTGGAAAAGAATGGTTTTATATGTGATTCAAAATTGACATACATTTAAACAAAAGTGATCAATGATGGTAAGTAAATACTATATCATTAGAAAAGGAAACACGTGTTACCTCTCAATTTTATTTTCAATACTATATCTTTATATAAAAATGTTAAGCTTAAAATAATTGTTTTAACGTAAGTTCATGCCTAAAAGAAGTTCCTAAGATAGATCCAACATTTTTATTTTGTCACATGTATAAAAATATGAGATTAGTTTAAAGTGAGAAAGTGATGGTCTATTAAACTAAAAATATCTTATAAACTTAAACTACCTATAATCCATCATTTCCTTACTTCTTGAAGTTAAATTTATTGAGATTAATACCAATAAGAAAAATAGATTAGTTGCTTGATTCGGCTGAGTCACTTCAATTAATGTTTAAAAGAATGTTATTATGACACCTATTTTTTTCTTACTACACTCATAAATATGTTATCTTCTATTTTTTTTTCTTTGTGCCTAATCTTATATTATTTCTCATCAATAAAAAAAAAATGAGAGAGGAAGAAGAAGAAACATGAGGTAGGAATGAAAGAAGGAGTGTAGGGATGGGAGAGAAAAGAGAAGAAAAAGTATAAGGAGTAAAACTCTCTCATTTGAAATTCTTTAGTTTATGAGTTGATTCTCATTATTCTAAAATCAAATTCTATTTCTTGATCCACTTAATATAGAATTTTCTAACTCAAAAGCTCAACATAAATTAGGTTGGAATATGATTGGGGTTGGACTGACCCACAAAATTAAATTATTTTATTTTTAATTTTTTTTTTCATTTGCTGTGCAATTTCTGTCTAAAAGTTTTTACATGATATTTTACTAATATTATTATTTTCTTCTTCTATATTAATATTTTTTGTAATTTTATTTTAAAATTTTATAAAATATATTATTTTAAATATTTCTGTGTATTTACAAATATCACAAGTTTTAAAACACTTGCAGATATACATTATAAAGTGGAGTTTTTACAGCTGATCGAATTTATTATCATCCTTAAATATACTTGTTACACAATAAAAATTAATAAATTTTAATATGAGAATGAAAATAAGTTTTTTTTTTTTAATGAACATGGAATGATAAAATCAGTCTCCCTCTCACCCTATTGTCATCCTTATCCCTATATATCACTTTATATTTTTGTTTTAATTTTAATGAGAGTAATTTGGGATTTATAAGTTTTATGGGGGTGCAGGAAGAAACAGCACATCTAAAAAACCAATTGTTTTTATTTGACCCAAGCATTGTCTATGGTGAATTGGGAGTTACTTCACCCCAATCTGATAAACCCAAAATTGCAGTGTAGACTTCAGAGTCTTCCTCTGCATCTGTCAACACCTGCAATGGCAATGGTCCCTCAACCTCTGTTAATCCTTCTCTTCTTTCTCTCCCTTCTGTCAATTGTCAACTCCTCTCCTTCACAACACATTCAGATCGTCGATGCCGAACGCAGGGTAAGTTTTTTCTTTTCTCGATAACATGCACGTCGGCTTTCGCTCAAGATCCGTGTCAAAATGGGAAAATTGTTCTCCTCTGCTGACTAGTGCCTAGAAAATTTGAACTTGCTCTATGGGTATAACAATGAATATCGTAGATTCATCTGAATGGTAATTCTTGTGTGAACTACGCGTAACATCTGTGTTTTGTTGCTTACTCTTGTGTTTTTTTAGAGTTCTGGAAAATTGAGATTACATTATTCTTGCTCGTTTGTTAAAAAGAGTTGTAGTGTACGATTTGGTGTGCGTATAAGTGGACTAGTTTGTCCTGTTTATGGAATACGATTTTTGATAAATTAAATAGATGGCTTTTATTTTTTTCTTCAAAACAATTGTTATATTTCTGTGTTCTTTTTTTGAGGTAATGTTGGATGTGTTCCACTATATTTGGCGCCTTCCAAATGCTCATTTCTATATATTGCATGACTAATATGCCAACGATCCTTGCAGATTGACTTGACCTCTCACATTATTAAGGTGTACTTGACATTGAAGGTAACTCTCCATACTATTACTCTTTTGATAGTAGGATTCTGTTTGGATAATTTTTCCCTCGAGCATGTGTAGGATAAGAAAATTAGAAGAAAAGATGAAATGAGTTTTTTCATTGGCTAAAGTTAGTTTATGTACAAGTGAAAAGTCAGATATTTGAGAAGCGAGATTTTTTATAAATTAGTTTATACACAAGTTAGTATTAACTTAATGATTTTTTTTCCTTAGTTTCTTCTTCTGGAAATGCTTATGGAAAACAAACAGGTCCTAAGTCTGGTGTTTGTCTTGGTTTAAGTTTTGCATATCTGTAAACTATGTTCCATGTTCACCTGGGAATAAGGACTTGGCTTTAAGTATAATATTTGATTAAGTACTGGCATGTAAAAGTCATGTTTAAGTTGGCTAGATGAATTTTATTTGCTATAATTTTATGAAAAGTGGTTTGAACCAAACTTACGTCTATACAAAACAATGTGATGACATTAGCATATCTCAACCATGCAGAGTTTTCTGAGTTTCACTTTTGCCAAATTTTATTAGAGTTACCTTTTGCAAACACTTAGGGCATGTTTGCTATGCACAACATGAAAGGGGAAGGACCTTCTGTGGAAATTTATTCTTCTAATGATAGCCATCAACTAAACATTTTAGCAAATGCATGAAAAAATAAAAACCATTGGGGTGGCGGCTGGTGGTGTCAGGTCTAAGAATGATTGAGTCTATTGAAGTCTATAACGTGTCTTGGATTCTTAGACCAACAAATCAGTATTTGTTTGGACAAAATTTTAACTTGAAATTATTGTTTTTATTTCTTTTCGATGGATTGTGCTATCAAATCATCATTTACAAAATTTGTTGATTTTATATTTCGGAGAGTTTTTCTTTCAGGTTGAAAATTTGGGGACATCTGCTGCTTCTGAAGTACTTCTGGCCTTTTCGCCTGCTGAAGTTGAACATCTAGCATTACTCAAAGCCGCTGCAACTTCTGGGAAGAGGAAGAAGAAAACTTATGTTCCTCTTGATGTCAAATCTGCTGAGCAGCCTGATGGACCAAATGGAACTAAGTTTTTCTCTATAACTTTGTCAACTCCACTAAGTAAAGGTGAAACCATGACACTAGAGGTTCTTTACATATTGACACGTTCTCTGGAACCTTTTCCAGTTGAAATAAGTCAATCAGAGCCACAGTTGGTTTATTTCCGTGATAGTGCAATATTATTGTCTCCCTATCATGTCAAACAACAGACAACTTTTCTCAAGACACCAAGCACTCAGGTAGAATCATTCACGGTGGTGGACCCCACTAAACGTGCTGGTACAGAGTTGAAATATGGGCCATACGAAAATCATCCCCCGTATTCATATTCTCCTGTACTTGTTCATTTTGAAAATAACAACCCATTTGCTGTTGTTGAGGAGCTAGAACGTGAAATAGAAATATCTCACTGGGGAAGCATTCAAGTCACTGAGCGATATAGCTTGGTCCATGCCGGTGCTCAACATAAAGGTGTTTTTTCAAGGTATATTTGTTATCTCTCTTTTACTTGATGCTACAGGTCTGCATTCAGTTCTTTGGGAACATATATATCCGTTAAAATTTAGAAGAAATAAAAAGATTACATACATGTCAAGATAACAGGAGGAAATAGTTATTAGTTTAAGATTTTGGAATGACCTCTTTCTAATATTTTTATTTATTTGTTTTATGCTTGTTATTCTTATGTGTGTTGTACTTTGTCAAAGTGTTCTCATCTCACCTCTAGAAATATTGTCTAGTTTCTCACAATTCTTCCTGGCTTGATAATTTGGTGGTGTTGTTATTAGGATATTAAGTTTACTACTAGAAGCTCTTAGAAGCTGTTAGAAGATTCTAGATTTCTCTCTGTAATTATTACTATAGGGTTAGAGTTCTCTATATATGAAGGCTGATGTACTATTTCAAATTAATCAATTGAATAAAAATCTTCTTTCCTTAATATTAATCCTTGCATGTGGTAGTAACTTCAAGTATTGTCTCTTTACTACATGTTTTAGGGCAACATGTGATGACAGCATCTATGAATTGTTTTTTAAAAATTAGTTAACTGCTGAAAAAGGATCATTTTAAGATCTTTATCACATCCAGGCAAGAACAGATAGATTGGCACTTTCTTCGTAAGCACCCTGTGTTATTTATTCTATATTTGTATAGATTGGCACGGACTCACACTGTAGTTTTACTCCAGTATTTGAACTTCCGAGAGTTGAAATGGCCTCAGGTTTAACATGTATTTTACCAATTGTTCAGCTGGATGAAAGTTAATGAAACATTAACTTATAGTATCTCTTGGTTTACATATTATTTTTATATTCTTCTAAATTTATTCCGACATTTTATTTTCCCCTTCATATATAATTTTTTTCTGTGTGCATAACTGGAGTTTTTCTGTTGTCAGGGTTGAATATCAAACTAGACCAGGTGGTACTGGTGTTTCATCATTTAAACATCTTTTAGCAAAACTACCCCCTAGGGTCCACTCAGTATACTACAGGGATGGAATAGGAAATATTTCCTCTTCACATCTTCGTACAGATTCTCGGAAGGTAATATATGTTTTTGGGACTTTAAAAAGGATTATTTTTCTCCCATCCTTCTTGACATCATCATGCACCATTTCTTTTCTTTTTCTCCCTCTTTCTTTTGCAAAACTTGGGGTGAAGAACACTAGAAAACAAGTATAGTGCTGTGTGAACTCAAATAGGTGACCACATGGCTGTGTTCATCATAAGTGAGACATGATACTATTTCTGCTTGAAAGTAATGTCATTCATGTCAACATAAAGAGCACCGTCATCTTCTGTATTTGGTCTGTATGTATGCTTTACTGGAGTACTTGTTGACATTAACTTCATAATGTAGAAACTGAAGTATGAAATTATGAATGGAAGGGATGATTTCTTCATGGGCATGCTTCTATATTAATGAAGAGTAGGCGATATAAGTGTTATTGTTGATGTATAAGATCACTGAGGCGTTTAGTCTTGAATGACAAATAGATCATTTTTGTTTTTCAACATAATCATTCTTGTAAAATCTCATGTTTTCTGATTCATACTTATTTACACGTTTATTGGTTGCAGTCAGAACTTGAAATTGAACCTCGGTATCCTCTATTTGGAGGCTGGAAAGCAACCTTTGTCATTGGCTATGGACTACCTTTGCAAGACTTCCTTTTTGAATCTCCAGATGGAAGAAGATACCTCAATTTTACTTTTGGTTGCCCTCTTGTCGAGACAGTGGTTGATAAGTTGATTGTAAAAGTGGGTTTGTTATGTAGCTGAAAATTGTTCTCCTTGCTTCAACTGCTTTTGTATGCAAACGTGGAGGTTTAATTTACCCTTGTTGAACCATTAAAATTCAGGTTGTGCTGCCGGAGGGATCCAAAGATCCCACAGCTGAGATTCCTTTTGAAGTAAAGCAGCATCTAGAGGTAATGTTCTCTTAAGATAATGATTTTTGTTCAATATTGGTTTAGTTTCAACTTTCGACTGCAGTCAAAGCTTCATCTGCATTAAATCTTTAGATGGAACATGTGCACTTGTGACTTTTAATTGCATCAGCTGCATTTCTCTATCTTATAATCAGGGATCAATGTCTATATAAGCTTTCAAAGTGATCAATTTAGCTCACAGAATTGAAAGAGGGCAGGAAAAAAACCCTCTACCAAACAGGGCATTTCAATCAGTACCATGATGATTTGAGGATATAATGTATGAATATATTATATATACTTCTTTGCTGTCTGGTCGAATTACCATCATACATGATGATTTGACCTTCCTTGAACTTGTGCATTACATATTTATATATTGAGAAAATCTCCTCAAAGTGGGACCTGGCTCTGAGGTCCTATTATTTTTTAAGTCTTGTTGAGTAGACCGTGTACTCGTTGTAATGCACCAGTACTCAACTTGATTAGTGATGCAGTGATTTGTACTATAACATATATCACGTATAATATAAATTATTCAGAGTCTCTTCTCTTCTTCCCCGCCACGCACCTCCATCCTATAATAGAAGTACACAACTTATTGCGAAAAGGAAAAAAGGGGTGGGTATATCAATATGTTAAAGAATTTTTTTCATTTCGTTATCTTTGACTAAAATAGTATATTGTCTAGATATACAATTTAACTTCAATTTCTCCAAGATAATTCATTTTTATTCTCTAGTTATATTTGATTCTCCTATTGAAGAATTTCACATGTTGTACTTGTAGCATAAAGCATTTGACTCCCTACAGCTAAAATGGTTTTAATCTGAACTTTGCAGATCAAGTATTCATATCTTGATGTTGTCGGCAGGACAGTGGTGGTTCTAGAAAAAAGAAATGTGGTTCCTGAGCATAATATTCGTTTCCAGGTATTTTCAAAATCTAATGCGAAAAAATAAATAGAAAATTATAAAGCTGTTTTGGTACGTGAGCATTTCACGAATTCTAAGATAATAATTTTGCTTATTGCGGCCCAAATCAGGGACTAATGCTACTTTTATTTAAATGTGATGATGATGATGCAAAAAAATTTGTTGACACCATGTTAATGGAAAAAATTATTCTAGAGCATATATTTCCTTGCAATGCCAGTTAATAAATGAGGCATTTTAAACAATGTCGGGTTTATGCAAATGGATGGAGGTCTTATTGCAGATGAAAATTGTGTTTGGCTTGAATCTGTTTATTTACCCTGTTTGGTAATGTTATGCCTTCGGTTCTTAATTTTTGGTTTAAAGCTTACAAACGATGTATGGAAAAATTCTTCTTAGATCCCCTTTTGTTTGCCCGTAATTTTTTCTTAGTTGTAAAATCCAAGAACAAAATGTTTTTCTAGTTTTCTCAAATAATTTTAAACAAAGTTCTCTTTGCCTTCTATTCTCAGACGACAAAACACTCGTTAGGTTCCTCTCTCTATCACTAAATTTACTCTGATTCTTGGCCTCGTGCCCTTGTTGGCGTGTGTTTACCTTGTATTTGGATAAGACATTTGTTCAATTCTAAGATATTGAAATGAATGATATTTGAATTGTTTGTAATTGAATTTTTTTCATTTTTTTTATAAATATTTTGTTTGGATAAAACAATTAAAATATTCTACATTTACATTTTTCTTGTTTGGATAAAGTAATTATATTTTTCTTTTAAAATAAAATTTTAAAAATATTTATTTTAAAATTAAACTTTACAAAAAAATATTAGTCAAATTTTAATATTTAAATAATATTTTTTAACAATTTAATTTTTTTTCAATATATATGTATTTGTGTATAAAGAGAAAATGACTTGTGGAAGTTCATTTTTCTTTCTATTTTGATCTCATTTCATATTCTATTATTTTAGTTATTTGAAATTCCTTCCAAAATTTTATAAATTTCAATTTTTCTTTTAGTTTCTTCGTTCAAACAACTCATTTTACTTCAAAAAATTTTAAATTCACCAAATAAATGAATTACTCTTTAAATTTCCTCATCTAAGCCCATTAGTCTATATTTGTTTATTACCATGCTCGTTATATTGTTTATTTTCATCAGTTAGAATTTCTTTCTGAAACCTTAATTGAATCTGAAAAAGTAATGTAAAACACTTAGCACTGCCTTTAGTATTTGCAACTGCAATAATGGAAGGCATAACATATTGTATAATATGTTATGAAATCATGGACTTATTTTCCAAATAAATTTCTACACAATGAATTACTTAAAGTCTGGTATGGTCTAACCAATTTTTGTTTTCATTTTTTGGTAGGTATACTATGGTTTTAACCCAATATTCATGCTTGCTGAGCCATTGATGCTGGTATCTGCATTTTTCTTGCTTTTTGTTACTTCTGTGGCATATCTTCACATTGATCTTTCCATACGCAAGTGAAGAACATCTAACAAGTTTCTTGAAAGGTATGTGTTAAATCCCTCTTCTAACTATTTTTACGATTAAAACATTCTCTTTGGCCGTGCCCTCTATTGAAGTATTGTGCCTTTCTTAACAGGCAGTGACTGAGCAGATCCAAGGGTTCCTTATTTTTGGAATGTCATATTGCATTTTTGACAATATTGTGTGGTGTTAAGAGGACTGATTGCAATTATAGAGTTTACCTGCTGCTTGTACAATTTTCCAATGGCAATTTCATCTTAGGCACTTAATTGTAAGAAACCTGTAAGATTTTACTATGTAGGCATTAGAAATATTTATGTGAAATTTAGCAATCAATATACAAAACTTGAATGAAATTGAAAGAAAAGAGTCGTATTCAATAATCTATATTATAACCATTTAGTTAAAAGACAATCGGCACTTAAATGAATGCCCTTTTGGATAGGGTAACTTTTAAGTTAAAAGTAGATTTTCCCAGTTAGTTTTGCTTTTTCGCTAGACTATTGTAAATTTATAATATAGCTACAAAATCTCATTATATATAAACAATATTCTTTGTGGAATGTGAAATTAATGTGAGAAATACCATTTAAACCGAGTTTTTGGTCGGACTGTTTGGCATCTTAGTTCCAATCAAAACATTGTCTTGTTTCGATAGGGTAACTTTTAAGTTTGGTCATCTTAGGGTCGAAAATTGTCTTGTTTTAAGTTATGTTAAATTGTATAGTAATGTTGCTTGTTACTTTCTGCACCCCACACTTTCTTTGCGTACCTCCCAAATTTTGAAAATAACATTTTACCTTATTACATGTTTTTGAATTTTGGAACAAGATTTTTAAAATTTTCAAAATGAGATATTTAGAATTAAATTTTTAAAGCACATGAAAGGCGTTCTAAAAATAACTTTTTAGAATAAGATTTCATTTGGAATGAATATAATATTTTCCGACATAAGTTTTTCAAAATATTTTGCATAAAATGTTTTGTAAAAAGTTTTTTTTTTTCGTGTTTTCTCTCTTATTCTTTTTCTTTCTTTGATAACATTATTTTTCTTTTTTTTTTTTTTTGTAATAATGATAATGATAAAAGTGGTGATAGTGACAACAGTGGTGGTGTGGTGTAGCGTTTAATTTTCTTTATTTGTATGGAATGCAGTTAATAATTGTTGAGGTAGAGGAAGCAATGGCCAGACATCATTTCGCCAATTACTTCCTATCATTTTCGGAATTCATTTTCCGAAATATAATAAATAATTTCAGATTTTTTTTTTTTATCAGAAACCAATCACTAAATTCTACGGAAAACATTTTTGGAAAGCTTTTGATGGGGGTGCAGGAAGCTTTAGTCCACTTTGAATACAGAAGTTTTTGGAAAATTTTCTTAAAATTATTTTGTTTATAGGGAGATGTTTTATATACTTAATTTAGTTTTCCAATTAAGTTAATAATTTATAACATATAGTTCAAGATTAATAAATATGCATTACAATAATCAGAAATTTTTCTTTTATTGTTTTTGAGTTTATCAACTATAAGGTTAATTACTAATATTTGAAATATTATCTATTTTGGAGTCTATGTTTTATTATAATTTTATTTTTGTTATAACTTTTGTCTTTAAAGACGTTTTGGAAGAGTTTTGTGATAATTTTGTTATTAAAAGATATTTCAAAAAGTAAGAAAAATATTTAAACTATTTTATATTTCGAATCCTAAGTAATTAAAATTATTAAATCAATGATTTTAAGTCTGAACTCCAAAATAATTAAAATTATTGGATGAAATAAGAACATCCATGTTAATTTTTAAAAACAAAAACATACACATACGTAAAGCTAGAGATGAATGGAACTGGCTTTAAAGAAAGCCTTTTTTTGTCGTCCCAGATTAATGCAAGACAACGATTCCCCGAAAGTCATGTTTGAAGATTGATTATCTCTTAATCTCATCTTAATAACAACAAAATCACTGTCTTGCCTCCCAAACAACATCTTATCTTCTTCCTATTCAACCATAACACTTGATTTACCTTTTTGCCCTCCTCTCTTACGCTGTAAGACATCTTTTAACCATTTACTACAATACTCATTAATAGAAAACGATGAATTTCAGTTCTAGTTCCCATAACTGAGTTATATTCTCAAAACACTTTTTTATCACTAAGAAAAAATCTTACTTTATTCGAATAAGATTATCTCTAATAAAATATATTTATGATAGATACTGCTACTATACTTAAAGATGCTCACTTCTCAAGTGTATTACGTGATTGTATACAGTGCTAGTCTTTAACGAGAATTGAAATTTTACATCCATAGTATAATTAATAAAGAAAGAATTTCATTAAATATTAACACAAACTAAATGAAACTTTAATTTTGATTATAAAAAGCACATACATATATACTCCTATTTAATCGATAGTTTACAAAATTTTACGTGGCAATCAAATTAAAAATAAATTTAGCAAAATATCGGGATTTAAAGTTTTGATAAATGAGATAAAATGTGAGACTTGGTCAAATGAAAAAAAAAAGTAATTTTGATGTAATATAATGATATAAAAATTGATGAAGAAATAAATGATGTGATTTTAAAAGAGGAAATGTATTTTAGGTAGGTGGGTGAGTAAAAAGGTGGTTTTAGAGGGCAAGAAGGTAAATTGGGATTGTAGTATATGATGTTATGAAGTAGAAGGAAAGACGCAGAAGACGGTTATCGGATGAAGCGGGAACATAGGAAATAGAACAAGAAGAAGAAGAGCAACAACAACCACCGTTGTCACTGCCCTCACAATTTCGATTCTCTGATTCCCTTTCGCGGGGTCAGGGGATCGCCATCGTCGATCCCCTTTCTCAGGTTCTTTTTCTTCTTTGCTCTCATTCTCATTCCTTCCATTTCATGCAGCCTCACAATTTCGAACACTGTTTTCTTTCTTGCTAGCCGATTTTCTTCCAAATGGGTATTCTTCCGCAGAGTGAGAGGAAAATGGAAGGTTGGCTTTATCTCCTTCGCGCCAATCGCTTTGGTCAGCATTACTCACGGAAGAGGTACTTTATTCTCAAAGACAATGTCCTCCAAAGCTTTAAAATCCAACCCGCTTCCCCAACGGAGGTAAATACTTCTATGGATCAAATATTTGTTTTTCAACATAATCCACGTCGCACGATTCATATATAACGTTGTTCTTCTCACTTTACGTGTGTGGTGAGGAGTTTGATCTCAGGTCCTTCTGTATGAAAAACTTTTTGTTCCGAGAGATCAATTTCTTTAATGGACCTCACTCTGTTCATTGGTGTCTGTCACGTAGTCATACATGTTATTTTCATATTTTATTTCGATTAATGTTCGAGTAACGTTTCCTTATCATGTTTGATTATTTGATGTATCCTGGAACGGATAACGTTTTAAAGCGCTTTGGATTAATTTATGTTTTCATAATAGCTTTCTTAATGTTTGACGTCTGGTATGTGTGTTCTTAGATTTTAATAACAACAATATTTCTGAAATTTCCGTTCTTGCGATGATTGACTTGCTAATTGTGATTGATGAAAGCGTTATGTTAATTTTCAGGAGCCAATTAGAAGTGCAATAATTGACTCTTGCGTTCGGGTTAATGATAATGGAAGGGAGAGTATGAACAAAAAGGTAAGGAGGAACCTGCGGCTCTTTCTACGGGACAACACTGGATGCTTTTTATTTTTTTATTTATTTGACAGATCTGCATTGTTTCCTTCAACGTTTAATAATTGTATTTACGAATTGTTTGCATTGTGCAGGTGTTCTTCATGTTTACTGTTTATAATGCAACAAATCAAAGTGATAAGCTTAAGGTGTGTTGAAATTAAGAATCCGAGCAAAATATTTATGGCAATTTTTCACTGATTATTATTCTTGATCTATATTTCATATTTTTTAGTTAGGAGCAAGTAGTTCAGAAGAAGCTGCAAAATGGATACGCACCTTGCAGGATTCTGCAATGAAGGTTCTACTCTGCTATCTTAATGAGTGGATGGTGTTCTCGTTATAAGAAGCATATTTTATTGTTTTTTTTTTTTTTTCAGGAGTGCCCATCTCCAACAAAGAATTTAGTGGCTTGTATTAGAAGAAGACGTTCAACTTTGAGGTACATTAACTACTTTTGAATAATATTTAAAATGCTTTAAAATTAACATGATCAACACTCATCAGTCCTTTCCTTTCTACTGTAACATTACTAGAAGGCAGTGATAATATTTACGTACCTACAATTCAATGGAAAGTGTGCCTTTTAATGTCTAGAGTTTCGTTAAAACAGAAATGGAGGCTCAAAAAGCACAGATTGGAAATACATCAACTTGAATCTTCAAACAGAAATAGGCACTGAAACGATTAGCTCTGATGTTATTGCCCCTTCACCATGGAAGATTTTTGGTTGTCAGAATGGTAAAGCTTTAGCTCCTAGAGAACATGTTTGCAGCACTAATCTGTATCTCATATAGTTCATTCCTTATGCAGGACTTAGGATGTTCAAAGAAGCCAAAGATTGCGATGCCCTTGGAAATGTAAGTTGCTCCTAACTGGATAACACTTTCATTTTAGTAAGCGGCAACTCTTCTAAAAAATAAGGAGTTGTTTTCCTTGTTCAGCATTGGGGTGATCACCCAGCAATAATGGCAGTTGGTGTGGTTGATGGAACTTCAGAAGCTATCTTCAACACTCTTATGACTCTTGATCCCTCAAGATCGGAGTAAGTCTTCTTCACTTGAAAAATAGGAAATGTGGAACCACTAAATAGGAAATGTGATCCACATGATTTAGTATAGTTTTTATATTAAGTCACCTAGCTTTTTGCAGATGGGACTTTTGTGTTCATCGAGGCAGGGTGGTTGATCACCTTGATGGACACACAGATATTGTTCATATGGAGCTGTACAGTGATTGGTTACCATGGTAGGATATATATATGTGTGTGTGTGTGTGGAACCTTGTATATGATAATTCAGTAAGCGAACATGTTAACATGTCATTATGTCACATGTCCAGGGGAATGAAACCCAGAGATTTGTTGTTACGAAGATACTGGAGGAGGGAGGATGATGGATCATATGGTACTGTATAAAACATTTAGGTTGTGAAGATATGGTTCGTTTTAATCCGTCTGTTAACTTTTTTATCTCTGATTCTGTGACAGTGTTGTTATACCATTCTGTGTACCATTCCAAGTGTCCACCAAAGAAAGGCTATGTCCGAGCTTGCCTTAAAAGTAATGTATGCTTTAAATTTGAGATTATTATTTTACCTTTTGATGCCGCCAAATAACAATGGCAGAGGGATACAGGGGATGCAACACCCTAAAATAAGAAATAAAGAGCATTTATTTTTTTATTTTTTATTTTTTATTTTTTATTGTGTGCGGCTTTCAGCATATTTTAACAATTATTATCGAATATGTTTAGTTGGAAATATTTTATGTCTTAACAAATTATAAATTTAATATTATTATAGGGGTGAACATAATTCAGTGTTAAGTTTAATTTATTTTCGTAACAAAAAAGAAATGAATTAATCAAATACTTTTAAAAATAATTGTGTACTTAAATTATCTTTTCAAATATGTTAAAAGAACATATTAATTAAAATCATAACAAAATATACAAATTTGAATTAGTGTTTTTTAATTAAAAGTTTTTTTCTCATATAATAAATATATGAATTAGTGTATCCCGGGCACAAACTATAAAAATCCGTTTATAAATGACTGGAGGGTGATCAAAACCCCACTCAAATCCCAATCAACACTTCTCTAAAATAAATGTCTTCCTAGTTTTCTCGAACCAATATTTATTAGTTTCCTAAAATGTGGTAAAATGCCAAGAATAACCATAGAATGGTTTTGAACACTCGGCAGGTGGAGGATTTGTAGTCACTCCTGTAAACAAGGGAACGCAATCAGTGGTGAGACACATGCTTGCTATTGATTGGAAGTTTTGGAAATTGTATTTGCGCCCTTCATCTTCAAGGACCATTACTATTCGTATGCTTGAACGAGTTGCAGGTATGTGGGAGACTCCAAAGTTCTGTCATCTATGTTTGTCTTGTCACATTAGTTATAACTGAAATTTCACAAGCTTTTACTATAATCTCCTTGTCGCAGCTCTTCGGGAGTTATTTAGAACCAAAGGTGGAAATTCCTCCCCTGAACCTATGACAAAAGAAATTGGATTAACTCTTGGTGAAAAGGGGGATATTAAGTCTGAAGTTTCAGAGGAGAAAAGCAAGTACGAGGAACCTCTTATTGTCCTAGAAGATCATGCAGAACCTTCCGGTCGTACAAATTTAATGGGATTGAACGATTCTGATGAGTTCTTTGATGTTCCTGAACCAACAGAGTATGATCACTTTGACAATCAATGGCATCCTGACTTGGCTTCTGAACAGATGGTACCGTTGCTTACCAACATTCATCCTCTAATTGGTTTCTGAATTTCTATTTTATTTCTTTTTGTACTTTTCCGCGTTGCTAATTTTAGACAAGTTTACAATGATGTTTTTTCTTATATAAGGAATCTAAGTACACATTAAGATTTTGTGTCATTGCGTCATATGTTTATTTTTTTATCTAAACAATCTTTTTATGATTTGTACTTTTCCGCGTTTCTAATTTTAGACAAGTTTACAATTATGTTTTTTCTAATATAAGGAATCTAACTACACATTAAGATTTTGTAATTGCGACATATGTTTATTTTATTTATCAAACAATCTTTTTATGATAAGTGATATATCTTAATAATATCAACTACTGGTGATATTGAATCGATGGATGCACAGGGTATGTCTATCCCCAGAATATCAACAGCTGTTGGCTTGGTAAAAAAGTTACACGACATTGCAGGTATAGTTTAAGTTCTTACTAATATTTTTTGAGGTAGAATGTGCATAACATATTTCTTTTTAATATATTTTACATGCGTTGCAGTTCAGAAAAAGGGGTATATGGATTTGCACGACGCTAACAGGGAGGAAAGTTCATCATGCCCTTATGGTGCCACTCTTCAAAAGGATTCAAGTTGTTCTTTACCATGTACCTGGGCTGCTTCTGATCCATCCTTGTTTCTGGTTCGAGGAGAAAATTATTTACAAGACCATCAAAAGGTATTTTAAAAGTTTAACCTTTCGGTGTGTTTTGTGTGTTCACCATAATTTGATGTTACCTCATTTTTACATTTTGGAGTTATATTTAAGATGTAAAAGGAATCTCTAAAAACCCAGGAGACAGAAAGATTTATGCCTCAAATTCATTTTTATACGAGATGAAACTGTCATCATAACTTTTATTTGTGAAAGGCTTCAGTGAAGCTAGATGCTAATATTTCAAACTATACTAAACAAATTTATGCTACTTTTTTCATTTGTTTACTTTAAAGGTTAAATGAATTTCTGTTTTCCAGATCAAGGCACACGGCACCTTGACGCAAATGGTTGGTGCAGATTGGCTTCGTTCGGACGCAAGAGAAGATAACTTAAGTAGTCGTTCTGGTTCCATAGTTCAGGTATATTCCCTTTTTCTCAGTCTTCTATTTGTGTATTTGTGATAAAACGGTCCTAAAATTACTGTCACAAGATAACCGCTAAACATTGCCATTTTGTGCTTTTGGATTTATTTAGCAATATGCAGCAAAAGGTGCTCCAGAATTCTTTTTTGTCATCAACATACAAGTGAGTATTGCCTCATCTTGATTATTACATCCATCACTCTTAAAGTATAAGATTGATGATGAATACTATTTTGATGATGTATCAGATGCCTGGAACTCCTATGTATTCCCTTGCACTTTATTACATGTTGAAAAGTCCTTTGGAAGACTATCCCGTATTGCAGAGCTTTGTGGATGGAGATGATGCTTACAGGAACTCTAGATTTAAGCTGATACCATACATCTCCCAGGTTCATTTCTGCTTAAATATGGCATGCAACAAACAAATAAAAATTTCAGCATCAATATGAGTATCTAATGGTTTTCATCCCCACTTGATTTGTTTCTCCCAGGGATCATGGATAGTAAAGCAAAGTGTTGGAAAAAAAGCATGTTTGGTGGGGCAAGCATTAGAAGTACTTTATTTCCGTGGGAAGAACTATTTGGAGGTAACATTGCCAAATTAAGTAATGCTTGGAAAGCATTAGTGATTTTGTTGTATTACTTTCAGCACTGGTAATATTGAGAGGTTTGATCATCACTTTAAGTTCGTTTCTCTTGTTCTATATGCTAACTCTTAAATTATGTTTGCCTTATTAGCTTGATATCGACGTTGGATCCTCAACAGTTGCAAGAGGGGTAGCTAGCCTAGTTCTTGGATACCTGAACAATTTGGTGGTAGAAATGGCGTTTTTGATACAGGTAAAAGTAATTGATCAATGTGGTTCTGTAAGAGCATGAGTTTGATCTCCATAATCAATGAAATAGAAGTTTATATTACTTGAATTAACAAAGTAAAACTCCATTTAATTATTATTAGATAAAAAAACAAATAGCACCTATATTACTGTAAAGTTTTTTCCAAAGTAAAATGTGTATTGGACTTACTGTAACAAGACCAAGGGCCATTGACACGTAACAACTTTGGTTAACCTTACTAATATGATACATCTTAAAATGAGTGCAGAGCAACACACAGGACGAGCTCCCGGAAGCCCTCCTTGGAACATGTCGACTAAATCATATGGATGCGTCGAAAGCATTTCTGGTGAATTCATAATTTTTAAGTTGAGAATTTCTTGGTGTCTTTGAGGAGCAGAAGCTGATACTCCTGCACTTGCAAAAGTTAAGGATGGAGTAGAAGTGTCAGATGTTGTAGAAGTTGTTGCCCTGCATTCTTCATGTTTTTGTCCAACCAGTCAAAATTGATACTGGTGCTGGCAGTTTTCCTGTGATTTTCCGCCTGGGCTTCAGTTTGCAATGCAATTATTCTTTCCTTATCTAATATATGGTTACACGAAAAATAAAAATAAAAATAATTCCTTGCCTGCTTCTTGTCACGGTTTAACATAATATGCAAATCACAATATTAATTTTTTTTTTAAATGAAAATAGAATCCCAATTTAAATTATATTCTGCTTTTATTGAAAAGTTGCATGGATTTGCTAAAAATGCCCTATATTTGCATTTGTCAAAGGAGAAGAGTGGGTATTTTATGACAAGGAGAGAAAACAGTATAATATCGATATTTTTTTATGGATGATGGAATGATTATTTTCAGGTAATAACTTTTTTAAACAGAACTTTAACGCAATATTTTTTTAAAAATGTTATATATATATATATATTAATAAACATTTTGCAAAAGTTTATAGTGAATTGTGATATTAAATTAATCTTAACAATTACTAATATGATTCTACTTTATTTAGAAGACAAAAATATTTATAAATGTTATACAGTTCTAATTAATAATTTATTTGATGTACACAAAAAAAAGGTTAAAAAATAATTAAATAATAAAATAATTACATTTTATGTTGTTAAAAATTAAAATATAATTAAACATAAGAAAAATTAAATTAACAGAAAACCAACAAACTAATATAAAATAAAAGTAAGGTACCAAGTATATTAATAGTAATAAAGTGTTAAACATATAAAAGTTTGCAAATAAAAACAAATAATTAAAATATGAATTTGAAACTTAATTTTGTTTTCTTTCTCTAACTTCTCAATAACCTTTTGCAACATTCATGGTAACAAAATTCCTGTATTAGCTAAACAAACAATATTTTAATATATGAATTATTAATTATAAAGACAAAGTTAGCAATATAAGAAATTTAATTACCTAAACTTTTAAGTGAAACATTAGATTTAAACTTTTAAGTGTCAGAAAAATATTGTTGCTTGCAGCTTTAAAAATATGTTATATAAATTTATATTATTTTAATTGATAAAATTAATTATTTCAGATTTTAACATAAAATATAATAGAATAAAAATTATTAATTATACCTTTAATTAGTGTCATAAGAACATTGGTTAGCATTTCCCGTGTCTAATACCTAAGATAATTTAATTTAAATGAAAAATTGCATGAGAGAATAAAATGGATATTATATATTATATTTGTTTAATAGTTGTGTTCATATTATTATCATGTTTTAACCTGTTTTGTAATGATTTTAATCTTGATAAGTTAATTAAAATTTACTACTATTGTATAAAGTAATGTTGATATTAGATATTATATATTAATAATACAATAAAAATATTAAAACACATTTTCTCCGTAGTGGCTTGGTTGGTACATTATGGTTATATGCCATATTGTTTGCACTTTTCTCCGGTAAAAATGAATTTGATCTTTTTCTTATGATTGGATGATAACATTGTTGTACAACTTATCGAAATGCATCCTATAAGAAAAAATAAGGTAAAAAAATATTTAAAATGTTTATATTTTTCGTATTGGTTTAGTAAAATTTAATAATAACGAATCATTAAACAAGTATATGAGGTTTCCCTACAATCAAAAACATTTATTTGTCCTGGGCTCAGCCCACATTTTACGTTAGGTCCATGGATTCATAACTGTTAAACGCACCTCCCTTTTATTTCTTTTTAGCAGAATTTAAAGATTTTCCAAACATGGACCAGGCTTGGATAATAGGTTGAAAACTGGTTGTTATAAATTAATGATTTTTTTTATTAAAAAAAAAAACTGTAATAAATTGTATAAATTAATTATTTACATGGGAATTACAATTAAAAAATTATTGAAACTGTTTTTTACCATGAGTAAAAAAAAAAAAAACTTGTATGATTTGGTAGCTGGGAAAGTTAGTGTTAAAATGAAAGCATTGAAGAAAGTTAGAGTTAGAATATAAGAAGATAAAATGGAGAAGATGAGTTTTGTTTTGATAGAGTGAAGACAAAAGAGATGGTCCTCTGAGCTCACCACAACTCTACTTTTTCTGTGCAATTATTATGAAACTCTCTATTCCTTCAAAATCAAAATAATATCTCATACTCTTTCATTTATGACTGCCCATTCAAATCTCTTCATCTTTTTGTTTCTTCTCTCTTTAATCCTTTCTTTCATCTTCAATCCATCAATCTCACCCCTAACATACTTTAATCTTCTTCAGAGGAACAACTCAAAATCCATCCAACCAATTATGTGGCTAAAGTTTCATAAAATGCATCAAAAAAATCTTATAACACTATGGATAACAAAACATTCTCAGTTCAAACTTCAAACGCAAAAAAAAAAAAAAAAAAAAAAAAAAAAAAAGTGTCGGTCATTGGCGTGAACGATTCCATCCATGTTGATCTATGCATAATTTTTATTGCTTTGTTTCTTAGGTGTCCTTTTGGCATTTTTGTGTTTTATGGGTGTGGGCCAACTTCCTTCCTAATCAATTTTCTACATAACTCCAAACAAAGATTGGGCTTTGGGACAAACTTGTCTCTCTTATTAGAACTTCGATAGGCCCACAAAACTTAATATCCAACCTTCTAACAAAAACCACTCCCCATATAACAAAAATGAAACAAAATTCAAGACAACCCACAACTCAAACTAAAATTAATACACCTTTTTCTAATTATAAAAAAAAAAGTCAATATTTAATCATAAATGGGTCCAACCAAAGTTGTGAAAACGATTATCCAACTCTCATTGTTTTTACATATAAGTGTTTTTATAATATGATTGTGATTGTGATTGATAAATAGAGTGTTTTGCTGTGTCCCCAATGCAATGCCCTTCATAAGGAGTGGGTTGCCACTCTTCAATTTCTTTTTCCACGTTACCTTAAATGGGAACCACCCTTTAAACCCCTTCATTTTCCTTCCCCAAAAATGCCCTTCTTTCCTGCACCGACACATTCATCGTACGCGGGGGCAACACCGTAATTCCACCGCACATACAACCACAAAATAACAACGTTGTCGCCACGTTGTGTGATGTAATTGTGGCACCCACGTGGCACATGTCCGCATTCAAACATGTTGTATCTTCCTATGCCTCTTAAATCTTCCTTGTCTTTTCAAGAAGACACTTAATTTAATAATTCTAACTTTGATTTAAAACTAAAAGCATTGCGGAAAAGACCTTCTTAGCCCCCACCTCACATGTGACCATCGCTTTCCTTTCCCTATTCTCGCCGTTTAATTCGCTGATTCAGAAATCTCTACTTATATAATCTTTTTCACAGATTAATATATGCACTCCCACGTGACACCATCACGTGATTCCTTTATTTTTTTCTTTCCCTCTCCACCACACCTCATGTGTCTTACGAATAAACAAATATTATGTCTCTAGTAATAATAAATAAATAAATATGTTAATAAAGAGGAACCCTGTATTCTCTTATCAGAAAAAATAAAACAAAAATTACTAATTATACAATATGTTGACAAATTCTGACTGTTGCAATACGGTCTTCTTCTGCTTTGGATATTACAGACATGGTGTTCATTTTTTAATATTAGCTGTTGGGCTTTAAAATGAAGCAAGAAACCATTTTTCTCAATTTGTGTAAATAAAATCATTCTTTATTTGAAAACATGAAATTATTTTACGTGTTTATAAAAATGTTGAGATAACGAAAAAAGGAGTTAAAAGGAAGTCAAAATAGTACGCACCGACGGCGAATGCATGGGATTCAGCTCCGTTTCCCTTCCTTAACCGGTAATCAACCTCTTTTTCCCGGTTAACCTGTTGGTGCCTTAACTGTCGGCACCACCAACATGCCACATTTATTCCGGTCATTTTCCTTCTTTTTCTGTATTTCCATTTTTTATACGGCTTTCATAATTTTCTCAAGTAATAATAACAACTACAATAATATAATATAATATAATATTTGAAGCGGTGCAGTATGTTCCTTTCCACGTGCTTTTACTATCAGGGATATTTCTGCCTTCGAAATTTAACTTCCGGTGACGTGGCACGTGCCTTTGTAAGGGGGTGATTAACAGGCTGCGGTGCGGAGCACGATAGTAGGGCCAGAAGTGAAAGATGTTTATGATTATGTGGGGACCAGTATTCCCTATTGTGTGGATGCAAGTACCGGATGAAGCTGGCACGTGACTTACAACCAATACTTGCTAAAAGGCATGCGAAGACAACTAGTACTAGTAGTATAACCTCTACATAACTGTTAGTACCACTGCATTCATGCATTCACGTTCAATAAATAACTGACTCACTTCATGCCACATTGCATTTACATTTACTGTACCATTTTCTTTTACAAGTTTTTATTAACTCTACAGAATTACATTTCAAACGTAATAAGTCATAATATTACATCATGTACCAAGATATTATATCAGAAAAAACGTTAGACACACTTTCTTCCATATTTATAAAAGAAGGTTTTTGTTACCTACTTTAGAAAACAAAGGAAAAATCATTTCAATTTGTTCGATATTCTTTTTATGCTGAATTTCTCAAGCAATCACTGTTAAGTTTATTTGAATCCGCTACACTTTTCAAGTACTATTTCACATGTACATAATATCTATTTAGGTGTGTAATTTTGGAAGGCGACAAACATGAGAAAATGCACTTTGTCTTATTTTTGGAAAACCGGTTTCTTTTGTATTAGTGTCTAAATTAATTTTTCTTTACAATTGATAGCACCAAATAATAACAATAAAATGTTTCATATATGAATAAACACTACATTTCCAACCAATAATAATAATAAAAAAAGAGTCATATATAATACCTAATTCATAATATACTGTCAATGTCATAAAATCTTAATTTTATACTCTCAAAATGTCCAACACAAATGGAACCTATCATTGTAAAAAGCAACAGAACACTACGTAGTGCATAATGTTACCAAACAATATCATGTAAATGTGCCGTTAAATTTGAGAGGATTTCTTTAATGTATGCATTTTGCGTTTTTGTTACCTTTGAAATGAAGATGCACAATTAACATTAAGAGAGTTCACAAATCTAACGAATATTAGTCACTTATGATATGACTTAATTAAGATGACAGTTCTCCAAAGTATAACCTCAAATGTGAATAAGTTTTATTAAGATTACAGACATATAAATGAGCACTGGAGAAGTGATGTTAGCACGGACCTGTCGGAGAAGATGTGTGGGCTGGGACTCGTCGAAGAGATTGAAACCAGACACCACAGAAGGGAGAGGAGAAGATATCATTGATGGTGGTGGTGGCCTGCCTAGTCTGTGGAATGTTAAGCTTGGTCGATGATAAAGGAGTGTAATGAAAGGTAACGGCGAAGGTATGTTATACTTTGGCAAAAAAATAAACATATATTGACACTGAACATCATATTTAGGTGGGAAATTTTTCACTCATTTTATCGATAGATTTTATTTGTCGGTAATTATCGATAAATATTTCATCAGTAAGTGAAATACATATTATCAATGGATTTATCGATCGATTTTATTGTTGGTAATACATTCATTAGTAAAATTCGTCAATAACTTAAATTTTATAATCCATTAACAATTTAGATTTGTCGACGAATTTTCTTCCATTAGTAATTTCATAAAATTTTGTAATGCTTACAACAGTTTAAATATTGTTACAATATTTTTTTTTTTTGCAAATATCATTAATTAGCATCATAGATAACATTTTTTAATAATTTAACGACTCGGTTATAATCTTTCAATCATGTGTTTAGTTTGATTCTTAATGGAACTAATATGGTTAAATTATATAAATATCTTATTATCATAATAAATTTGATAAGTATAACTTTAGAATGAAATTATCATTCCACATATTAAATGTTAAGGTTAATATAAAATAATCGCTTTTGAATTCATCATGATTTTTAACTTGTAGTGTTTTGTTTATATAGTATTCCACTATTTATTTAATATCGTATAGATTTAATACAAATAGGTATGACTTTCATTTCTATGGTTAACTCTTGAGGGTTCGTCAATATAATTTGAACTACCAAAACGTTATTCTCAAAACTTCAGTGTGGTATTCAATTAATTGACACTAAACATCAATCATCACATTCTACTCCATTGCTAATATGTTTCCTTTGAATTATTCTCATACCTTCTACTGCTTCTCTAAATAATATTAAAAGGTTGACTTTTTGGCCCAATGTTTTCGATGATTTTCGAAATCACCAAGTGTGAATCATTTTGCACTTTATAACTAACTTGTCGTGTTTTTATGAAATAAAATATATTTTGGTTTCGCTGAATCTGATTATTATAATTTTTTATTTTCTCAATTCAGTAACGTACCTAAAGTTTCTACCAGCAGCTGATCTACTTTGATTTCACTGTATATTAATCTGTCAGCTTAATGTTGAATAAATATGATAGTAAAAACATATAGTTCGTTAAGATTAAGAAAATGTATACAGTAAAAATATAAGTTTAGAGGTGACAACAAATGATTGTCAACTTGGTTAGAAAATTTATTCAGATAAAAGGGGCTAAGAATAAATTAAAAGAGGGGAGTAACAATAGGAATAAGAATGTGCTTTGGGATCAAAACCATGGTTCTGAAATACTAGCATATAGTACTGTAAAAAATGTTATTAAAGTTCAATGATTTAACATTAAATTAATAATAAACTATCTATAGTCAACATACACTTAGAATCGTGCTCTTTCCCCTCGTTCATTGCTTCTCCATTGTCGTGTTTATTTAAGTTTACAGCTCACTGCATTCTGCCAGTGAGCTGCACACCCTGAATGGATCAGACATTCTTATTATCTTCTGTTTTTTCTTGTAACATAGCACCTTCCAAAATTCTCATTTAACTATTCCTCTATTATTGTTAGACCAAATCAAGCAATTTTTTTCACATTTCAAACCTACCACTTGGATCAAGAATTATGACAACGTAATCTCTATTTAGATAATTAGTTTCAGTGTTAAAAATTCAATTTTTTTACTGTCTAATAAAACATCCTAGTAGGTTACCTCAAAATTATTATCTATTTCAGAAGATGTATTTTATCTGTAACAGTATTCGGCCAACTTGTCCTCAGTATTTGTAGTAAACTCAGTGACGCTGATTTGATAATGATATTAATAATTGAGGGATTTCGTTTGATACTGTGATATGTTTGGTTACATTAAATATAGCAATTATAGCGATAATGGTTCCGTAATCCTAAATTAAGGACTGATTTGTGGGGTAGGCACTGTTAGGGTCATGACCCACAAAAGTGCCTGAGAGATCACATTTTGTCCCGGACCATGTTTAGGTACGGCACTACCATATGTGGGCCCCACCGCCACATGATGCATCCAAACCAAACACTTTAAAAACTGTAACACCAGAAAATATCTTAATACTCTTTCATTTTGCTTCTAAAATAAAAATGTAAAACAAAATGACATAACAACATATGGATGGTTACCGATTGCTTTGACGGAAAAATAGTCAGCAACCACACGTGGCAGGTTCGGGTTGGGTGGAATGGAGCGAGGTGACGAATGAGAATAAGCGATGGCAAGGTCACGTGAGGGAAGTCCCTACGTCACGTGGTGTTGCTGGAATTGAGTGGGTGGGGTCCATGGTAACTGGGGTAGTCCATATTCGCCACGTTGATGAACGTGTGGACCGAACTTTCGAACATGCAACGCGGGACCCACCCAGCATGGGAGGTAACATGCCGACATTACATTGGGAAGGTTAATTAAGGTAAATCAAAGGTAAAATATACAAATATTTGTAGTTCTATACGTGTAAAAGTTCTTTATATAACGAATTAACATTAACCACTCCAAATGTAAGTAAAAGTATTGATTTATTTAATTATTTTGGTGTTGCTTATGTTAGCATAAATGAGAAATCTAATCATGTAAGCACATTCTATACTTTAATCATAGAATCAAAGATCACGATCGTGTATGTTTGCTTGTGTAACTGTAACCCTTAACGATCCATATATTGATGGTTTATGTCAATAACTTTTTTGCACCTAGTTACTCACTATCGATAAGTAGCTACCCATTTAAAATTATATAAAATAGTCCAACGTAATTAACTAAATTATAAATTATAAATTAACTAAATAGTTAATATCTAAATTTCAACATTGGCTGGTCGTCAAAGTATATTACAGTTTGTAGTTAAATCTTCATTCAATGGTAAATCTTCAATTTCAGAAGAGACCATTTAAGAACTAATTTTTCTGAATTACAATCCCCCAACACATGTTCTACTTCGAAGGGTGCGTGCCTTTGGTTTATTAAAAAAGGAAAAAGTTGTTAAACTTTCACTAATTAAATTATCGATATTAATTATTTTTTCGGTTTATTTGTTACAATTATTATGTAGGATAAAATCACATTAATATTAATATTTTCTTGTTAGGGATATTAATTTGGCATTGAATCTTTGTTTATACATCATGCATGCTTGCACAATAAGGATACAAACCCATGTGCCATTCTCAATACGAAAAAAAGTACAAGAGCATTTTGCTCACTGTACCGACACACCCATAATTAATTTAAGAAAGCAACTTGATTAGCTATCTAATCCTAATTATCTGTACATCACAGGCAACAAATCAGCATGAATCTGTGATTTAATTAATCCATAGTCTTGAATTTGAATCTTAAATTGTGTGTTATTAATTATATTGAAAACAAAATGTTTAATTAATCGATTTTTTCGGTGGAATTATATTTTCTAGAAGAAATAGGCGTAGTAAAAAGGGTGTATATATATATATATATAAAGAGAATTTTTTGCATATATTTTGATGACTTTGACGTTCAATCACGTCGTTCATTTAAATCCGTTACATTCGCATTTAGTTAAGGAAGTGACTTTAATAAGTGATTTTTTTGCAACTCAGAGAGAAAAGCGTCGGTGCGCAACATCGCTTTCATACTCCTCCTATTTTTGAAGATATATTTATGCTTTCTGGTTTAGGGATAGTCTTCTCTAAAAAAGACAATTGGCAAACAAATTATTTTGGTGAGTAAAAACACTTATCACACGTTAATTCTATGTCTCATGTTTTATAAAGCTCTTTAAATTTTATTAAATCTATGCTAAATATCTCAATTAAAGAGGAAAATATTAGGCGTGATTTAAAATAAAGAAATTAAAATTAAAATTATTTAAGTCTTGCATTTGGTTTTGTTGAGCAGGGTTAACTTTTAGTTGAATTATTAAAAGAATAAAAGTTGCGTGGTATAAAAGAAGGAAAAAGAAAGGTAAGAAAATAAAATAAGAAAGTTGCTTATGCTAATTGCTAAATGAAGTGTGTTTGGCATGTGAAGTCAAAAAGTAAAAAACAGTTGTATAGGGGCGTATAAGCGCGTTGAAATATATGAAAAGAAACAAAATAAAACTTGTTTCTTTTTTCCCTCGCTCTCTCTGGCTTCAACTCAAGTTTTGTTTTTTACTTTCCATTTGATCCAATAAACACAAGCTTCCAAATCTGAACATGATGCCAACCATGATTTGTTCGGAAAATAGAAAACACTGTCATAAAGTAAATAGTTAATTAAAAAAAATAACGATCTGAAACGTGGGGTTGGATTAAGACATGAAGAACAGAAAAAAATTGTTAGCGCAAAACGGTGAAATCGTAATTATGTTACGATAAATAGCGTGTTAGGCACTTAGCGTACTCGGAGTTAATTTATATATTTAGAAATGTACAGTGTAGTGATTGGCACGTTGAATTGTAACATTGTTACCTAATAAAATAAAAGTTGAGTTGTTTTTTCAACGAACTTTGAAGGCTGCGAATTTGGGATATGATTAATTGGTGCTAAGCCTAACACTTAGAGTGATTGAAAATGTATTTTATTTTATTTTATTTTATTTATTTTTAAATTAAAAAAAAAAAAAAAAGTCTTTTAGAAGAAAGGGATTCAAAGAGTGGAAGCGAAGTTAGTTAAAGAAGTAAAGGGTGAATGGAAGTAGCAGCAGTGCAGTGTGTCCCTTTGAAGGCTGAGTATTTTTGAAGGAATTGATTCAAAGAGTGTAACTCAAGGTAGTTAACAAAATATAAGATAGATAGATTTTGAGACCAATTGAACGCATCATTTCAGTTTGACCCAAAGCCGAACACACTTCAGTTGTACAGTCACTTTTCTCAACCTTTTTCCTATTCATTTCTATATTAAAAATGCGTTGCTTCATTTTAAGAATTAGGAGGACAAAACAATTTAAGTACCTAGTCAATGATGTTTTTTTTTTCTTCTTAAATTGGGTTCTTTGAACCTACAGAAACATGAATGTAACTGACATAGTTAAAGTTTTAAACTGATCAAATTCACTATAAAAGTAAGTAATAATCTTAGGCAGGTGTGGCAGTCAAACAGTTCTTAGTGGACATGGAATTAATTTTCTCGTAAGTTGGTTAATTCGGTTCCAACTCTTTTATGGGTGCTCGATTTCAACTCTTTGTTAGTTGCATGTGACCAAATAATATAATCAACTTTTTTTTTCTGCCCTCTGAATTTCAAAACCTCGATGAACTCATTTATCTTACACAGTCAACCAGTTTGTTAACATAGCATAAAAGGGTACTGATTGATTAAAAATTGTACACGTTAAAACATTTTAATAATCTACTAACAAAAACAAAAGTTTATATATATTATTTAGATTTTTTATATCGATCAAACATATTATAAAAGTCGAAATTTTATGTTTGTTAAAATTATAACACACATAAATTTATATTTATTAGAAAAAGAACAAATTTAAATATAGATATTTTTGAGTATTATTCAAAATCGCTTCGTGAACATGTCAAAACCTACCTAAAAAGTTCTCGTTTCATGTTAGTTTAAACTTATCTTAGTCATTGAATTCATCAACTATTCCACCTTTTTCTATAACATATGTAAATTTAAATGTGTTTTATAAGAATTAAACATAAAAATTATCTTTTATTTTTATCATCTACATATTAAAAAAATACATGGATCATTTACTTACAAAAACATTACTATGTATTTTCTACATTTAATGTCTATCATCGTTATAAATATATGTCTATCTCTCTCTCTCTCTATATATATATATATTAAGAAACTTTTGTTTTCGGTTATATTTCACTAATATAAGTAATTAAGTAAAATAATAGAATTGTTTAATGTGAAATGACCTTTAATTTTAAGATTATTACATCAATTAAAACGATAATTATTTTATTTAAACTTAGCAGTCAAAAAAGTCTTTCATACATTCGAGTCATTTTCATTGAATAATTTTTTTAAAAGAATAAAGTAATATCATATACTAAATTATTTGAATAAGTAATCATATGTTATTATATTCATTTAATGCACACAAAGAAAAATATCAAATCATGTTGCCATAAAGTTTAGTAAAATCTTTTATATATATATATATATATATATATATATATATATATATATATAGAGAGAGAGAGAGAGAGAGAGAGAGAGAGACTAAAATAATTTATTATCAATTTTACTTTTCATTGTCCACATATTCTAACTATATAATAAAATATCTAGATAGATGACTGTTACATATTAAGGCCAAAATTTAACCCATTCTTGTATGCTACCTTTTCTCCTTTATATACCTAAAAACTCTTAATTAAATGGTTTTTTTTCATTAAAATAAAATTGATTATTTGGTATTTAACAAATTAAAAGTAACTTACCAAAAATTGCAGTCTTTACTTGTATAATTAGGATTTCAAAATTCTCAACATTTAAAAAACATGATTTTATATACAAGTTGAAGTCAATTTACTTGTTCTTACATTAAAATTGAAGATTAAGTCACATAAAGTGAGAGAGACAGATTAACTAATTAACCACGTGCATGACATTGTTCACACTAGTTTTTTCCCTATTAACACTGTGGGCATCCATAAATATGTATATATATACAATATTTTAATTAACAATTATGATTCCTTTAGGGATTGAGTTAAATTGTGGTCAAAAAAAGCTCACAAAGAAAAAAATTGCATTTCATAATTGTGAAGGGTTACTCCATAATTATAATGTTTTTAGACAATTACCATGTCAAATTATTTTTAATAAATTATTGACCATTACTCTTTGCATTCCAAGGGAGTATTTTCTTTATAAAGTTTGGTTTGGTAATTAACTCAAATTAGTTGTTTAAATTTAGTTAAACTAAAATATATTGTCTAAAATGAGAAAATTTGATTATTTTAATAGAGAGTTTGATGTTTATTAGGGTATGTTAAAAATTTTATTGCCACCATTATGAAACAAAGACATTGTAATAGTTGTTGAATAAATATTATATGTTGCAACTAAAAATATTTTTTATATACCAAAATGAATCATTGTTACATTAAGGGGTTAAAGAATCTTTTAACCTTTTTACCAATTTTTTTTTAAGTTTAATCATAAAAATGGAAAACTGGAAGAAATTTTACTTCCCTAATTAATTAAGGCACATGACTGGTTTTGACTAAATTAATAGCTCATGCCACATCTTATTTTAATTATTTTAATGTTTACTCTAAAGATAATAGTTGTGTTGAATGTTTAATATATGTGAAACTGATAATATTACATTTTATTTAATTTGATATTTTATTTCTTTTTACTAGTTTTTTTTTTCTGGTAATAACTATTCATTCTTAAATTTTCGAATTGGAAACTTCTTTCTTTGAGAGGGTTAGTTAGTTTTTTGATATTTTCTATTTTTTCAATATTGATATATGATTGTTGAATGTTTGAGTATTAGTTTAGTCTGTGTAATAAAATTCAGAGTAAAACTTAGTATGTGAGTTTTTTTAAATCTTATTAATAACATTTTGTTGATATTAGGAAAGAAGTAAAATAAATAAATAAATTTTTAAATTAAGAGGAAATAGAAGAAAAGAGAATAAAGTTTCTTTTAAGTAATTTGTTACATCGAACCAAATGAAAAAAAAAATAATAAAATCATGCAAATTATCAAAAATATTTTTTAACTAAAATGCAACAAAGATAATGATGAATTAAAATTGAAAAAAATGATTGTAAATAAATATTTCATAAAATTAATAATAATGGTAAAAAATGTTTAATAATTAAATATGAATTTATTTAAATAATTAATTGTAAAATAAGTTTGACTTTTTATTCGTATATTAATTTAAAAAATATAATAAAATTATCTCACAAGTAAGTTAACTAACCTATTTTAATTTATTTATTAAAATATTATTATTTAAATTTTTATTATAATATGAAAGATAAATATTTTGTTATGTTTACATAAATATAATTGGTTATATTTCTCTATGTAATTTATTATATATATATATATATAATAAAATATTTATGTCATAATGTTATAATATTTCAATTTTGTTTTTAAAGAAAACAAAGAAAATTAAGTGTGAAATTATGTATTGTTTTTCGTATTTTAAAATTTCATTTTTTCAAGTTTTCTTTTTCATTTATTTGTTTCTTATCTCTTTGTCGGTAGAAACAAACAGAACTTAAATGTGCATAAAAAAAATGACTAAATACTAAACCTCTTAAAACACTGCTATACAGAATATAGTTGCTGTCTACATTTTTCATTACAAATGTTTTAACTATAAAATTAGTATTACAAGGTAACTCAATTATGTTTCTTTAAAAATTGTGGAGTCAAATTTCTGTATAACATTGGTATTTGATACAAACATTTTAAACTAGCAAAATTAGGGTTATTTTAACTTACCATACAATAATATTTTCCATCTTACAAATTATCTTAGTAGAGATAAATTATATATTTAAATAATAATAATAATAACCCTCTTAAAGTTATATGAAATAAGTATTAAAAAGAAAATGGTGTGTTCTTATAATTTAAAAAAAATTATTTTTGGAAAAATTATTGATTTGTCTCTAAGATTGTATATAAAGTTATTGGAATTCAATTGTATCGGTATTTAGTAATTGATTGAGATACAAATTAAAATCCACCACACATTTATATAGATAGAAGAAATCACTTTTAACTTAAAGAGGTCAATTAAGTAGGTATAATTTCTTTATAGAGTTTGTTTTCATGTCATTCTACTTGAGAATATAAAATAATTATCAATAGCAGGATGCTCACTTTGGATCATACAAATAAACAGATACACAATTATTTTAACTTAATTAGTGTTTTTGAATTTAAATACAGGATAGACAACCATGTTAAACAAATAAATAGACACGTTTATTGCCTGTAATCATCTTATTTCATTCATAAACATTTTTTTTAAAGTATCAATAAGACTTTCTATAAAAAGAAAAGAAAGTAAGAAAAAAAATTATGAACGTGACAGATAATGTTTTTTCTTTAAAAAGATTGGTTTGGTGGACTGAAGATAAACACAATGAATAGAAATAAAATTGTAAGTAATTTTTCTAAAAATAAAATAAAAAAGTAAAGAGATGAATTAAAAAACACAAGACAATAAATAAATAGGAACATTTTTAAAATGTTTTTAAATGGTTTACATTTCATCTGAAAATGGAATGTGAGTTGGAATCTTACAAGTATAGATGTAATAATAAGGATTAAATTAAAGAAGACAATGAAGTAAAATGTTGTTTGAAATATAAGTTTATAGTGTTGCATGTAAAGCATGATAGACAAGTGTGATAAGGCTAATAAATAGAGTATATTATTTATTAAAAGAAAATGGTATAATTTATTAAAAGAATAAGTTTGGTTGTAAAAATAGAAACAGTGTAAGAGGAACAGAAAAAGAGGGAGTTTATTGAGAAGAATTTCTAGAACTGTTTTTGTTGGTTTTGAGCTGAAAACAAAGAATTTTCAGATTTTTATATTCAAAGTTGAGATTTCCAAAACTCCATACTTGCTCTATTCAAATTTGTCCACAAACGCAAACTTACGATTTGTCAATCATATGGTGGCAGGGAATTAGGTAAAATTCAAACATGGTAAAAACGGTAATTAATGGAAAAAATAAGGGGATAATAGTAGTCTAGTAATTTATCGTAATAAATATAATTAAAATAATAAATGAGGCTATCCAAAGTAACCATATCCAGCGTGGAATACAAAAGAATCATTGGTTTCCGAACCCGTAACAAACACTTGTACAGGTCGTAATAAAGCTTTCAGTGTGTCTCACGCGCTTCGAGGAAGCTCCTAAACTCTGACTTTTCAGCTTTACTGTAAACCAACGCAGTAATTTTCTTTTGTTTTATTTAAGAAATCAGAGACTAAACAGAAACAAACAGCGTTTGAAACAAAGGCGGTTAAAAAAAGGCTGACAAAACACAAGCTTCTCTTGTTCTATTTATGCAAAGCCTGCACCTTCTTGGTTTCTCACTTTTTCTCTATCTCTCTGCGAAAGGAAGCATTGCTGCAATTCAGAGAAACAGAGACCCGGCGAAGAAGAAAAGGTAATTGATATCCATGGTGTTTTATTTTGTGGTTATTGAAAATGAAAAGGCATTTACTTTTGGTGTTAATTATATTTGAAAATTTGGTTGGGGGGTGGTATGGGAAATGGGATTGAAATTGAAATTGAAATGAAGATGGTTTGTGTGGGGTGGGATGGAAGTCCGTGAATGGAGGAAAGGAGAGAGAAGGGTGGGACCCATAGTTAATCTGAGGAGAGAGATGAAGGAAAAAAAGAAGAAGGAAGAAGAGAGAAAGAAGTCTTCAACATCACGACAGTGGAGGTAGTAAAAGACAGCTAGCAATGATGAAGGAGCCTCACCTACCAGTGCCCATCACATTCTCTTTCTCTCTTCTTCTTCTCCATTCTTCATAACCTCCTCTTTCCATTTAAGCCTTCTTCACTCTCCTCTCTCTCTCTCTCCTTTCAAAAACCGAAACACCTCTCCACCCCCCTCACACACTTCCTCATTGCCTCTGCTGTCCAGCTTTTCCACCTTTAAAGATTACACCTTTTTCTTCAGTTTCATCTCAAACATACCACTTTTACCCTTCAGGTTTGCTTTCTTTTCCTTCCCACCTTCTAATTTTCAACCTTACCATTCAAGGGAATTCAGTTTCAACAGTTTAGTTTCTTTTCTCTTAAACCGTTTTCATCAATTATACAAATCCTAACCATGATTTTGTCTTTCCCTCTTGTTTATTTAGTTTTTTCTTTCTTTGCCTGAACTTGAATTCTCAACCTGCTCTTGAATTTTCCTTAGTTGAACGAGGTTAGCTTGCTGGCCTTCTTCAGCTTTACCTCATTTTTTTCAAAAGGTTCACATTCTGTTTAATTTGGAAAAAAGAGGTAGCCGAAATGAGGTTTCGTATCTTCGATTACTTCAAAGGAAATAGAAAAGAGAGAGTGAAGGTTTTTCTGGATAAAATCAAAATGCCATACTGGGACCGGCTCATACTAACATGCGCCGCAGCACTCATTGCACTCGCATGCTAAAATCTTCAATTTCGGATTTTCATTTCATCAAAATAAGTAATTAATAATAACAACGCATGTCAGTTACCTTTTGTTAACTTTTTTTCCCTTTCTCTCTCTAATGATTCCAAAGAAAAATCTTAATTTTGATTTACGCAACAATGGCTACAATGGGTCACTATCTCCCCCTTCGACAACGCCTGCTGTGTGTGATATTTTCTTTTCCATTTTCTCCTTTCACACTCTGATTTTCTATCCACTTTTTAATTTTCTCAGGGAATTTTCACCTGCCGAGAAAATGGTTGGACCTAACTTCATGGATGAGATAGACTGCGGTAGCTTCTTTGACCACATCGACGACCTTCTCGATTTTCCTGTGGAGGAAGTTGAGGGTGGCGCCCCAACCTTGCCCTCCGTCGCCGCCGCCGCCGCCGCCGGAAACTGCAACTCGCTGGCAAGCATCTGGCCCGCCGAGGCCGATTCGTTTCCTGGTTCTGACTCGGTGTTCTCCGGCAACAGCGCTTCGGACCTCTCCGCCGAGCTCTCAGTTCCGGTTAGTTGTTAGAAAAAGCTGCAGTTTTTATCCAATTTGTTGTTTTGTTGAATTTTTTTGGCGCGTTCACATGAATTCCGTGAACTGCTCTGTAATTATATGTCATAGCGTCACTGGCTTCCCATGTTGCCGTTGGATTACTTAGATTATGACATCACAGTTTCATGTACGGTTCTGATTGTGTGTTTGCCGTTGCCAGCCTGACACCACGCGTATTTGATAGCATGAAATTTTGGTTCTAGTTGTGGGGAGCATTGTTAAGTGATTGTCCTCATTCCATAAATGGCTCATAATTTTTTCAAAAATAAAATCATAATTCCTATCCACTATAAAGATAATAAATTTCAAAATATCTAGACACTTGACAAAATAATATTTTTTTTGTATATAATTGAAATTTTTTGAATTTAAATTCAAGCTGGGGAGACATTATTAACTCACCATTATTATATTGTATTTTTTTAAAAAGTCATTTTATTATTCTAAAATGACACTTAATTTTGTCGGTGACATGTGGCACAGCACATCCCCATACCTCTCCATTATTTGAACATCATTATTGGATATCATGTGATTTTGCATGTGACAATCACATGATGCAAAGACAAAACACAAATAATTAGAAAAGTTGGTCACTCACTCTCTAGCTATCCATGTTTGATGATGATACCCTTTTCACAGTGAGCACAAATTCGTATTCCTCATTCAATTTGAAGAGCTCGTATATTGTTCTGTGGAATATGCTAAACATAGCACAACATGCTTTTCACGAATAGTAGTATTAATTGTATAAGAGAAAAGAAAAAGATGGAGTAAATGCATTTGAATTTGACAAGGCAAAGATATGATTCTGATGAATGTGGTGATTGCATTGCAGTATGAAGACATTTTGCAATTAGAATGGCTGTCGAACTTTGTGGAGGATTCGTTTTGTGGGGGGAGCTTGACCATGAAGAAAGTGGAAGAGCCATCGTGCACCACAAAGGAGGACTCAGTGCACAACCAATTCCACACATCAAGCCCAGTTTCTGTCCTTGAGAGCAGCAGTTCCTGCTCCGGAGGAAAGACGGTGCCAGCGCCGCCACGAAGCCCAGAGGTTTACATCCCTGTGCCATGTGGACGCGCACGCAGCAAGCGTCCACGTCCTGCCACCTTCAATCCTCGGCCAGCAATGAACCTCATTTCCCCTGCCTCGTCCTTTGTCGGGGAGAACATACAACCAAATGTAATTTCGTCGAAGACCTCTTCAGACTCTGAGAATTTTGCCGAGTCTCAACTTGTAGCAAAGATGCCAAAGCAAGGGTGTGGGGAGGCTAAGAAAAAGAAGAAAGTGAAGGTGACAGTTCCTGCAGCTGGCAGTGATAGCAACCAGAATGGATTGCAAGCGGTCAGGAAATGCATGCATTGTGAAATAACGAAGACACCACAGTGGAGGGCAGGGCCAATGGGGCCAAAAACACTATGCAATGCATGTGGTGTTCGTTTCAAGTCTGGGAGGCTCTACCCGGAGTATCGCCCAGCTGCAAGCCCAACCTTTTGTCCATCTTTGCACTCGAATTCCCACAAGAAGGTGCTGGAAATGAGATGCAGGGGCATTGAGAAATCTGGTTTTGCAATGAATAATGCAGCTGCCTCACCCGAACTCATTCCAAACACTAACAGCAGCCTTAGCCTGGAGTACATTTGATGCCATGTGAAGGAGCCATGATCCTTTGTTGGGACTCTCTCTTTCGTTGCTGTCCTCTTCAGTCTTCTTGTCTTATGTTATTTCTTATTGATATTTCATTTCTTTGGTTCATTGGTTTTTGTACAGGGTTGAACTCCGGGAATAGTAGCAATAGGTGATCATCATCATCATCATATTTTTAGCTGTTAGGGGAAGATTGTAATCAGAACTGCGGAAAAAAGGGTAGACATATGCAAGTCAAAAAGGGTAGGGTCTTAGGTCTAGTTATTGTAGGTCCCTTAAGGTCATTTAGGAGTCGCTGTCTCGCTTGTTTTCTTTTTTTTTGTTCGAATTCTTTTCATTTTTTCCCCTTTCTATATATATCCCAATTTCTGGGAATTCTTTTTGCAGTTCATTTGTAGCAAAAACTTCGAGTTGAGTAAGAAAGTTTTCAATTTGTAATGGTACCTTGCTTTCTTCTAACCTCTAACTCCTTCTTTATGAACATCTCATACGTGTGTGTGTGGGTGAGAGAGATATAGGTAAGTTTTCAAGTAAAACTTGCAGATGAAGTTTTCTTTTGAAAGTTGGAGAGTTTCTTTATGAGATCTAAAGATGGTAGCATTGCCATATTGCTCATATTTTGTGCTTCGCAATAACATGTTACATAAATAGGCATTGACACTCACCATTTTCCTCGAAGGACAATTTGCTCCTTCTAGTTGAGTAAAAATTTTGTCTGGAGTGATTGCACATGCGAAGTACAGCTGAAAAAAGAAAGGAAAAAAAAAGAGAGAATGGGTAGTTTAAGAAAAAAGGAAAGTGGAGATTAGTTATCTTTGGTTATAAATTACTTAAGTTGGTAGATATGGTGGAAAAGTGAAGGTGTAGAGGGTGAAGAAATGATGATTGGTTCGTGTTTTGAAAGGAAAGGAAAATGCTTATATATAAATCTAACTACTACTTTGAGGCTCATTCTATAGGATTTGGCAACATGTCATTATCTCTCACAACTTCACAACTAACAACAAATTAAATGATAGTAATCTCGGTTGATGAATCATTTAAATTTCACTTGCTTCAACCCCTCTGGCTCATGTCTTTTTCTTTCAAAATCATATTTTTAAGATACGTTTAACCGCTAATTTCTTCAAATTAATAAAAGGACCAACTTCTCCATCTTAATTTTTTAAGCCTACTCTAACGTGACCCGTGACTTCTCTGCCTCACTCAATTCTTCATCACACACACATTTATCTATATGAATGAAATCAATTTCATTACCAACCCCTTAGGTCTAACGAATCTATTCTAATAAAAGTTTGTTTGAAGTTCTCTATCAGATTTGGGTGGCTCTCAGAAGAGTGAGAGCAACTTCTTCCAACTCTTTCAATAGAAAATTGTATCTCTCCGGAGATACATACATACAGAGAGAGAGAGAGAGAGAGAGTATTTTTTGTAAGTTAATTTTTAAAATTTAGTATGATATACCTTCTATAGATTAGCAAGTTAATTATACTTTATAAAAGTTATTTTCATTTTTCTTCTTTTAGAATTGAAGGACAAGATTATCTAGACATAAACGAGTCTATTTAGTAAGTTGCAATGTATGATTCATGATGAGAGTATAGTGAATCCTTTTATAAAGATATTGAGTGGAGAAAATAATATATGAATATAATTCGTGTATTTAGGTGATGAGTCTTGCTCTAGAATAAGGAGAAATGCATCGAGCTACTAAAAAGTTATGTTTATGCATGAAGAGAAGAAATTGTGGGGAATAGCATAAATAGAAACAATCTTGTCACTCTCGAATTCTTACACCACAAATGAGTTGGTTTTGTTCAATTCATGCATCAATGTAAAGATTATCAGAATCACATGCTTCTGGTTGGACAATTTACAGTCACTTATTGAAAAGGCCAATCATAGCATGTCTCACACAAAGCGATGCTTCTCACTCACCATATAAATTAAAAGCAAATTGACGTTGATAATGCTTTTTCTTTTTTTTTTTGTAGAAAAAGAAACACAAGTTCTAATAATCATCACTGAATATTTTACAAATAAAATGAAAGGGAATAAATAAGACGAGTCTGCTAATGTTTTTGGTTTCATTTTAAATTACTTAATTTTAAAATTTGATGATAAAGTTTTAGAGACGTAAATTTTGCAATTATTAAAAACGTAGATACCACCTTTGAAGGAAAAATTCCATGTTGTCATTTGATTAGAATCTTAAAAACATGTATACCTCGGCACATGGAAAAACAAAAACGTGATAAAAATGGACAACTACTTTTACTTGTCATACTTCTATAGCTTCTTCATGCACCCCTATGAGTGTCATGTGCTTTCTTCATACTCATCTATGAATATATGGGAAAAATCCAATCTTCACGCCAAGAAGTCACGTGTAAGGATAACAAAAATGGACATTTTTGAAAAATAGGTGGTAAAAAAACTATAAAGATACATAGGTTCATGGAGGTTTTATGTTATTATAAAAAAAAAAAAAAAGTGGTAAAAGAAAAAGTCACGACCACCAAACTTTATCAGCCCAAATTATATATATATATATATATATATATAAAGCCCACAAAACTATAAACTCTAATGCAATTAAATTAGATTTACGAAACACGAATTTAACAGGAAAGTTGATATGGTTTGTGTTGTACTTTGTTATTCTTATAGTAGCAGTTGGGCTTCCATGGCAATTAATATTAGAATGTTGCTTACTACACCCTATCAAATTTATGTTTCTATCTCATTAAAAAATTCCAAAATTATTCATTGTATTCTAAAAAATAAATTCCAGAAATAATGAGGTATTAGAAAAAATTTGATAGAGTGTAAAAAACAATAATCTTAATATTACAAAGGAAACATTAGACCTCAGGAATTGGGCAATTTTATAAGTGGTTGTGGGCCACTTACAATGTTTTGGGCTGGACGTGTTCGAGGGCTAATAAGCGTTGGATCCAGTAAATTTGGAGAGAGAATACGAGAAATTTCTTCCAAAATGGATAATTGAGGTTTATCAAAAAGGTTACCTAATAAATTTGCTATATTAATTAAGATAAAAGAGAGAATAAAAATAAATAAATAAATACAAGGTTTTCTGGTTCAATATCTAACCGGAATTTGAGTTTTAAGTACATTTTTTGTTAAATGTTTAGAAGGAAATTTTGACTACTCATGTTAATCTCATCCGAGTTAAGTATGATTATCTTCAATGAAAAAACTTAGAGTTGTTAAAACGGGTAACCCAGCTCAACCCGGCCCGGTCCACCACGGGTTGACTCACACTAACCCAACCCGGTTCATTTATTAGCGAGCCAAAAAAATCTGAACCCGGCTTGACCTACCATAGGTTGATGGGTAAACGGGTTGGCTCACTAGCCCATTTAATTACAATTTTTTAAAATAATAAAATTACAAACTTTCTATATTCAAATTTAAACAAATTTCACTCTCAAAAAATGATGTTAAACTGAAGACAATTCAAAATAATAATAAAAAGTACAATATAATCTAAATGTCATCAAAAAACAAACACAAAAAACATACAAATAAGTTTCTTATATGCCATAAGTTTCATAAATAAAATAATAAATTAAAAAAATAAAATTAGGTAGGTGGTTGGCGGGCCAACCTGACCCATCACGAGTTCAATCCGCATGAGCCGGGTTTAAATCTGACCCGTATAAAAAAAATTTAATTTTTTCAAACCCAACCCAGTCCGAACCCATGATGGACCGAGTTGGCTCGCGGGTTGTAACCCATTTTGACGGTTCTAAAAAAACTACCGTTTCTTTTAATGGACGTGTTTAATATGAAACATTGTTTTTAATTGTTATTTATTTTATAAATTATATGTTAGATTGAGTATTTTAAGCATGTAACAAACAAGTGCTTTGTTTTCATATTTGGAGGATCAAACTTGAATTCATCTGAAATTTTAGGAAATAAATACATAATTAAGTCAATATTTTATATGCCAAATGTTAATCCGTGTTAACAAGTTGAAAATGTAAAAAAGTTAATTGAATGTGTAAAAAAAATGATGTCCTATAACGTCTCAATGCATTATCGTATAGTTTTGAAGAAATGATTTGTTTTTTTTTTATTTCTTAAAAAGTAATTCAAATATGTTAGTTAGGAAGATTTTACTTTTTTATAATTATATTTAATTTTTTTGGATGTTAAACAATTTATTTAGCTCACAAATGACAATATTGGTGCCAAAGGAAAGGTTGTTGAAGAAGTGACAATTTTTATTAATGTATACAGGGAAATTGTAATGACTACTTGCACCCGTGAATATTCTAAGTTCATCTCTAGATTATTTAATGTTAATGCTTATTTAAATAGTAAACATTAAATAATCTAGTATTTAGAGATATCCATAAATAGTTTGCAAGGCACATTCATGATTAGTTAAAAAAAATGGTATTATAGAATCACATCATTAATACCTCACATGCCATTGGTCCCAACCTTAAAGATGAAGTTTTTTTTCCCATTTTTTCACATATTTTATTTTATTTTTAAATATCTTCTCGAAACACGACCTGTTATATTTTATTTTACAATAACATATACATGAGACTTTAAATTTTATTAATAAAAAAATTAAGAAAAAAAAATTCTCTATTAGTAATTAACCGAATTTTTTTAAAAAGTTTGGTTACAATAAAGTTATTACATACTCTTGTCCTACAACATTTTGAAAAAAAAATATTATTTTCAAATTAAAATCAAAATTAAAATTTAATAATGTTTTATTAAATTTCAATATACTTTCTCAAGTAGAGGATATCAAGCGTAGAAATTTAATAGTTGGTGATACGTTTAACAAATTCAACTAATGAATTTTTTTTAATAATTTTGATATCAAATTATAAGTGACTGTAACATCATATTAATATAGTAAAATTTAAGTTGAACTTAATATCATAAATCAATTTAATAAAATAAAATAAAATATACTTTTATTTATATATTGATTTTATACAATGCGAGATTTTCAATACTTTGGATACATGCCGGATATACGTCATGATATAAAATTCTTTAGTATAAAACTACAACATATAACAAAATAAATAAAAAATAGACATTGACAAGTAATATATATATATATATATATATATATATATATATATATATATATATATATATATAAAATCTATTCTAAGTATGGTAACAATGTGTTCAGAGATGTCATTTTCTTCAATGTAAAAATTTATATAATTTTTTTGTCTTCAATATCCAACACTCATGAAATTAGCGTCTATGAGTATTTCCATATAATAATTAATATATCCTGGTCCTACTCATAATCATCCAAATACTCATTAAATATTTGTTTATTAAAAATAAAATTAACATATATTTAGAAGCTGACTGAGAGTTGAAGTGAAGAATTTAATTGCACAGAATACAAAAAACTAATAAAATAAAATTATCACTTTTCCCGATCAAAGAAACAAGAGAAGCGACAGCGACGGCAACGGCCAACGGTTCGGCGTCAGAGGAGCCTCCGGCAGCGTAAAATCACGTGCGCCATTAATCAACCATTCACGTTCTTCTGCCAACCATATTTTAATAAATATTATTGGACTCCACATTCTCCTGCTTCTGTAATTGTTTTTAATATTCAAGATTAAATTTGAGTGTAGTGTGATATTTAAAGAGAGATGATTGCTCCTTTTTATTTATTGAAAATACAAAATAATAATACCAGAATTATTATTATTATTATTATTATTATTATTATCAAATAAGAAATGACCTTCTCATTAAATAGGAGTTGTAACTTACCATTTGAAGTCAGGTGAATTTAAAAATTATTTATTTATGATCTGCATTAAAAAAATTATTGATTAAATGAAAGCGTTTGATGTAATGTGAAGAAGTACTTGATTGTTATGTCCACTAGAACACAACATAGGTGACTCCTACTACCTAGTGAAGTGTCTTACTCTGAAAAGACTGGTAGGGCATGGCATTGCAAGAGAAAATAAAGGGTATCCTCTCTCTACTCCTATATTAGCCACTCTATTCCAAACACAAACTTAATTTACTTCAAAAATTCAAATACTCATACAAAATATATAAATACCCATATATGTTCCTAATATAATGGTACTGCATGCATGTGACAGCGAATGAGGAAGAAAGGAAGTGAAACATTTCCAGTTTTTACCAGACCCCGACAACGAATTCATGCCACCACAGACAAATGTCGGTTGTTTCTCCAATGATGCCTTTCGTGAACTGCTTTTCAAAACCATCCTCTCACAAAACAACCATCTTTCAACACATGTCAGACATATCCACGTACTAATTTCTTCTTGCTTCCTTCCTTATGTTCATCTTACCACCAATTAATTATGCTGCACAAACAACATTATTTCTTCAAATCAGATCAATTTTTTACAAGTCATTCGTTGTTAAATTTCAAACCGAGTTACTGTCAAATTTATAACTTAGCAGTAACTCATTCTCCTACTTATGCTAGCCACATTTTCATTTTTCAATTTGAAAGTATATTATTTAATTAATTCAAACGCTTAACTTTAGAATAAAGGACGATGATGAAAGTTCTTGGAGAAGGAAGTTATAAAACTTGCTGTTAAAACGACTGTAATGTTATTAGTATTGTGTTGAAAGTAGGTGATGTAGTTATGAGGGATGTTTGAATGCAAATCATGGTTGAGATTCTTATATAACATATTAAATATATTAACTGTAATAATAAGTGCTGTCTTCTTCAGCTTCAGAAGCTTTTGCTGTGAGATTCTACCACTTCACTGCACACTGAGAATGATGAGAGGCTACATTTCATACTGCAACTCATTACTCATCCTCAAAAATTTATTGTGTTCCCTTAACTTTGGTGTTTTCACTGTTCATCCACAGTAGTAATGATCGAAGTGCATGCATGGACAGTAACTGCTAAAAATATAGGTAAGAATCTTTTTTTTTAACTTTTATATATATATATATATATATATATATATAAATTTAATTTTAATTAAAAACTCATTCGGCCAATAAAATAAAAGATGCAACAAAAAAAAATGCTTTTAATTTTTAATTAGGTTTGTATTTTGATTTAATTAAAATATCATCCACTAAATAAGTTTAACACTAAAAAAAAGTATGAACTTTAGTTGCATTGGTTTTTCATTGGACATGACAACACACATTACATTCCAGTAGAATAAATTTTTAATTACTTTAACTTTTAATTAAACTTCACTAAAAAAGTTAAACTATTAGTGTAACGGGTAATTTAGAATAACAATTCATAAAATTTTACAATTTTATTCAATATTCTCAACGATTTTACAATTTTATTTAACAATTATACTAACAATTTTATTATAATACAATCATGCATAAGATTTAAATCGAAAATATTATATAAAGTTGTGCAATCTTACAAATTTAGAGGTTATGTGTTGTTTCTAGGATACTTCAAGTATCAAAATTATTTACTGATTAAATCTTGATTTCAACTATAATGCTTGAACTATCAAAATTATGAAACAGTGTAAACTTTGATTGATTGCTACATTAGTGTTGTTGTAAATTATTGTTTTAATTTTAATATCTATAATCCGATTATTCCACTTAATATAATAAATTACATTTCTTTTTATTCTTGTGTTAAGTACATACATTATTATACAAACAATGATACCTTTTTACTAACTATTTCGTTGGAAAAAAAATATTTTATAAATCTAAAATGAGAAATCTTACTTAAAATCGAAAAAATTAAATAAAATTACCTTCGACTATCTAATAAGTAATTTTTTTTTAAATACAACTTTAAATAAAAATATATTAAACTGATTTAAAATTCAATTAAACTACTTTAGCAATTAACTTGGCTGCCTTTAATTTAGTCATGCATACTTGCTGTTGTGTGTGTAATTATAGGCCTAGAAGGTGACTGGTAATAACTCACATTTAAGTTTCGAACGTAAGTCATAGTGGCTTATTACTTACAAAATACTTCATAACAATGTTTTTTTTTTACTATTTATATAATATATCATTCATTTTATTTAATCTATACGTTTTTTTTCTTTTTATATTTTGTTAAAAAATACAGGTATAATTTCAGTAAATTTAATGCACAGAGGCGACTATCTAGTAAAAAAGAGCACTAACTATACTTTTTAAATCATTATTTAAAGAGGTGATAAAATAAACAGTTAAAAAAAGTTACTGTGTATTTTATTCACAATAAAATGCATAATTAAATAGTCTATAAGTGTGTTTCATTCAAGGTATTTAAAAGTAAAATGCACATAAAATCATATTTATCACACCGATTAATCAGTGATTTTATCTTATAATCTAGCAGTACTCATAATGTCTCTATATGTATTAGAGTTTTACTTTTAGAACCATATATGTGGTCGCATAGTTATATTATAGCTTGATATTGTTTTGTGGAATAATGATGTGAAATTTAAAACATTATTAATTAGGATAATGTTGCTGATGAAGAAAAGAAACATAGTTAAGAGTTAGGGCTAACATCAATAAATGTAGGAGCTAAAGAACAATAGAGAACAGATTGGCTACCAAGAACTGTTTGGAGAATATAGAAATATTACAGAAAAACCTAAAAACAAAATCATGTTCTTGGAGGACAAATATAGCATAGTGTGGCCCTTACCAATCTTTTAATGAAGACAATGAAAAGACTTAAAAAATTGTGCACCTCACCTATAAAAGTTACATTATTTAATGTAAATCATAACATTTACACAGTCTTATTGTCCACAATAAAAATACATGTACTATTTCTTTCTATTCTCACTTTTCTTTATATAATATATAATTTTGGTAATCATAGTTTGCATTCATGGTAGTTTTTATCACTTTAATTACATTACAATTGTATCAAAACGACTGAGAAATCACCCGTTTGATTCCATCTAATTTACAAACTAATCTATTTGCTTTTTCTCTTATTTATCTTGTAACTTTTTTACCAATATCAATTCGTTTCTATTAGTTAAATAATAAACTGTTATATGACTTTATAATCAAGAATTATAGATTATACATGATGCATATATATAATAAATTAAAATATTATGGTCGCTCTTTTTACATTGAATTTCCAGTTTTTTACATTTGAATATTATTTTTGTCCATTAATTCTATTTTTCACAATATATAGTAACTTAAACAATTAAAGTTTTAATTTGACATTAAATTTCCAATTGTATGACTTTTTATTTTTTAAGTATGTTGGTGGATCAGTCCAATGTGTTACGAGTTCAATCTGATGGTGAATTTAGATTTAATATTTTATACCATATTAAAAAATTGTGTACTAATTTGTGAGTAAAGGTTAGTACATGTATTTATAGTGACAAGACAATAGTAGTAGCAATGTGTATTTTATTTTTTTTAAATTCAGAAATTCATTTTATGAAAAAAAATATATATTTATGTAATTTACTCTGTATGTAGATGTATATAATTATATATTTATAACTTTTTACTTATAACAATAATAGAAGCATTACATTAAAATTAAGATTGGAGTAAAATAAAATATCTATACTCTTTTATTAGAGGAACTAATAAGTATTACTTCGATTAAATGTATCTTCTAACAGCTAAAATATATTGATATAACGTGATCTCTGAAAAAAAGAAGAAGTATAATTTGTAAGAGAAAGAATGAAAAGGTGATATAAAAGTTAAGTATTTTTATGAGTGGGTGTATACTCAATTTTACGATCACAAGTTTGATTGTTATTGATCGACAACTAAAGTTGTTGTTGATCGAGTTGGTATGGTATCTATTTCATTACAACAAGTTTTATTGATATTTTTATTTTAGGTTCAGCCGTCAATTTCAGGTTGTTTTTCGCTGCATCTTCTTCCACTGCTTACAATTTAATATACACGTGAACATAAAAATTCATAACATACATTTTCTGTCCAATCAAATGACATTAAATTAACCTCTTCTCTCATCATTTATTTCATTAATTTCTAAGACAGATAATATCATATGTTTTCCTCAATTCACTTAATGTACCAAATGAAAATAAAAAATCTTTATCCATTTCAAAATTTATCCCAAATCATAAAATAAGGGTTAACATCATTCTCACTACCTTTGCCCTAGAAACAGTTTAGTGAAAATTCCAATAAACATATACACACATCTCTAATTTAATAAAACAACCTATATAAATTTAGCTATTAAGTTATAAATTATTTTACACACACTACTTATAATAAAGCACAAAAAATGAAAATGAATCGTTACATTATGCCAAATGATTAAAACAAAAGAAGAAAACAATGAACATTTTTACTTGCAATTTTTTTATAATGAATAAATCTAGTTGTTATACTTAAGTTAATGTATAAACTTCTAATTAGTTCTTCGTAAATTTTGAAGACAAGTCGGAATAAGGAAAAATAGTAATTCAGACTAAGAAAGTTTAGCATAACTTAGTTTTACTTATCTCAACTAAATTTTATTTTAAACTATTAAATCAATCAGCGACAAAAAATAACCGTTAAAAAAACATCTCGATTAAATAATATTTTACAGATATTTTTATTAAATAAAATAAAATAATTGAACTTTACTACACTCCAATCCACGATACGTGTTTTATTTAATATATAACAGTTTAGCACCTTCTTAATTTCAATTTTAAGAAAAATAAAATTATACTATTACTTAATTTTGCTTTCATTTATATAAAATTTCAAGTTTTATAAATTTGCAGAAAAAAAATTATTTCAATCTAAATTGCTTAAAACAACACTGTCATGACCATTGTATTCATGGAGAAATATTTATTTTGAATTTCTGAACTCGCTTTAATCATATTATGAAAAATATATAAATATATTGTATGATCAATTGATTGAACGTTTCTAAAAAGTTGCTTTCAATCGTAATTTATGTAAATTCAACAATCTCTTATTAACCAAATCGATGACGATAAACACTATTATCACAAATCTAATATATTTATAAGTAAAAATAGTTAAAACATAATTATTGATTTTTGGACGGTAATTAAGTAAGTCTCAATTAAAAGTTTATTTCAAAAAAACTTATATATACAGATAGAGAAGTATGTAATTGAATTTATTGTAAATTCAATACTTTAACCTAAAAATTAATCAAATATATTTAACTTAACGTAAGAATTTGAAAATTGAAAACGAAAAACTAAAACCAATAATAAAGGTAACCTAAAATAATATTAAAAAATTAAAAGTAAAGTGTGAAGGAATAATTCTCATAAAAACAATAAATATAAATATAAATAAAATAAAGAATGGAAATACTATTTGGATTAAGAAAAAAAAAACGATAGAAGAATGTAATTTTTCCGTAATTAATTATTTTGAAATTTCTTAGGAAGAAGAGAGAAGTGACAAGAGCATGGCCTGGGTGTGGAAAAAATTGTAGCATTTGATAATACAAAGTGTCTTTTCTACTTTGTTTTGTGTTCGAAAGCAGGCCTACCTCAGTAACTCACCGTATATTTTGGCTTTTGCATGCAACTCTAGTTCCTGTCTTGCAAACATTATTTATTCCTTAACATAAAAACATTCAAATTACTAATACACTCATTTAAATAAATAAATGCCTGCAATTCATAACTACTTTCAAAAATCATAATCCACCATATTAATACTATTTTCAATACAAATTCAATTTTTATTCTTCAATTCTTTCCATACTTTTCATTTTCTTTTTTTAATAAATCTAAATATTTGTTATCCACAGGACAACGTTAAATTTATTTATTTAATTGAAGAATTGTTGAAATTTATTATATTTTATTTTTCCCTTTGCCGCTCCTCATATTATGGGTCTAGGAATCACACCCCACTTATATTATTGTGTTAGGCCTTAGCCTTAGGGTAGGGCCGAAGAGTTAGAGCCTCCCCTTAATGCATCTTTTTTTTCTTTTCTTATTTTCACCATTCACATAAAACTAATTCAAAACAATAATTTTTATAAGTAGGAAAAAAGTTATCAATATTGAGAAATGCAAGATAAATTTTAAAAAAAAAAAGCCAGTGGCAAGAGGGAGAAATTTTCAGGATTGAATAATTTAAAATTCTTTTAACCAATTAATTTTTTGGTTTGGTGGTCATTTCACTAAGTAACGTATGAAGTATTCTTTTAAAGAAATTGAGTGACAAAGTTCGTACGTTATCTTAATTTCAGATATATTTGAATCTCCTTTTTTTCTTAAGATACTTTTCATAAACCTTTTTTTTTTTCAATCTGCGACCAATATAATCACTTGGCATGCTAAATGTTCGTACAGAAATTCTTGGATGTTTCTGTTCTCTGATATATGTTTGAAATTATTTAATATTCTATCTGTGTGTACATGTATTTATTTATTTATGTATTATTTTTTTGGTTGGGTTTTGTGAGTAGAGCTGGATTCCCTTTTGACCTCATTAATATTCGTGATTTCACATTAAAAGCTTCCTTTTCTTATTATACGATCTGTTGCATGTGTTACATTTAAAGTTTGATATTTTTATAAGTATTGGCATTAAATAGAAGTGGTAGTATCAATATTCGCAACTTTAGGTCATGCCTTTATTTGCATGTGGTTTCTTATCGTGGTAGGAGCGTCTCTGCTTTATTTATTGCACCATTTTACATTGCTAATTTCTGCTTAAAGATATCACCAATTAAAAATATAAATATTCAAAATATCACATTATTTTTTTATCACAGTTTTAATAAAATTATGCACTGCATTGTTTTTAAATAATATATACTAAAATTTATTAACTGTGGTTAAAAGGTGAATATTGTATTTTTTTAAAATAATGTTAACTAATATAAGAAGCGTCCTTGCGAAAATGAAGCGTGTTTCTTGAAAAGTCAAAATTATATATAAAAATATTACTCATATGTTGACGAACATTGACAAAAGATTCCTCTCTAAAGATTTTTCATTGCTTAAGCTTTCATTTCGGGTACATTCATTTAAAAAATTATATTAAATAGCAGTTTAAATATATATCTTCTTCACTTAATTATATAAAAACACCTTTTAAAGACTTAACTTAATTTCCGAAGAAAATTCAATTCTAGAAAATTTTAATTCGCGACTTAATTAAAGCATAGGAACGGACTTTTGCCAATTAAGTTACATAAAAAAAGAACTTAAACAAAAAACAAAACAACAATTAGATAATTAAATATCTCATTCAAGAATTAAGAGAAAAATTATATCACTCAATAATTAAATTCAAAATTGATCATATTTTAAATATTAGAGGTTAAAAATTGGATTTAAATAAAATATTGACCAAACTCAATGATTGCACCAAAAACCTTCGTGCATTTTATTAACGCCTAATTAAAATTCAGAAACTTCTGTAATTTAATAAAAACTGGATAAAAACTGTATTGGTAAGGTCTTGTGATTTTATTATTTTTCAAATAGTTGTATAAAATGATCTATCAGTGATGATTAAATTTATAACATATTTCATTTCTAACTTATTCAATATTAGGTTCGATGTAGTTTATATGCTTTATATCTATGGCGTAGATAATAAATAGAATTGTATTTTAAGTATTTGGCTGAAAAAAATACAAAATTTAAAAACATGGAGTTAAGGGGGTGTGAGCTTAGAAAGATAAAGCGTTATTTGAAAATTTTATTCTTTTTTAATCATGAAAACGAGTTCAGATTATCAAAATTTTTTATACTGTCTTTTTATTGTACATTTAAAATACACTGATTTAAATATATTAAAAAAATTTATACATTTTAAAACGTCCTAAGTGTACTTCAATATATTTTAAAGATAGAATATAAGGACAATATAGAAAAATTCAACAATAAAATCTAAATTCCAAAATATATTACCTATATCTTCACCTTTTCATCTTCCTTGATTTCCATTCTTCTTTCTCTATAATTTTGCATGTAGGTTTTTATGGTTTTTTAGGCATTGATAGAAATTAAAGTTTTGAATTAATTACTAAGGGTGTTTAATGTTTAGATCTTGATTTTGAATTGCTTGAGGAATTGTTGAGGTGCTGTGCTTCGTTTTCTTCAATCCTTAAAGTAATAAAAACTAGTTCATTGGATTTTATTCTATATTTCACATTTAATAATATATATATATATATATATATATATATATATATATATATATATTCAAAATTAAGCTAACAACTGTTCAAGAATTAAATAACTTCCTTTTCTTGTTATCAATTTATATTAATTTATTATATAAAATATTGACAATATAATTAAGTAAACTTAACAATTTTATATAGTGAGAATAAAAAATGTATACAACATACAGGCACAAATATATCTCTTTTAATATTTTAAAAAACATACGGATAAGATACACATCTAATACAAATTTATATAAAAAGTTACAGAAAATAAAATTAGTTTTTTAAAAGAAAATAAAAATAAAGAAAACCTCACAATATTATGTGAATAAAATTATATTTAATGTTTGAATAAGTGATAAATGACCGATTAATAAAGAAAATTGAAAACGAAAAGAAGAAAAAGAGAATAAATTTATTAAGAAAGAAAAAGAGTTGGTTTGGTTAAGGAGATTTCATAATTAATCATGGGCCGTTTCTTCATATTTTTTAAATAAAAATAAATCAGTATTAAAAATAATAAACATATAATAAAAATATGCTAGAAAATAAATTTATATATATATTTCAATCAAATAACTATTGTTTTTATTTCTCGCTTCATTTATTTATTTTTCTTCTTTTCTCTAATATATATATATATATATATATATATATAATTTGACAGTGACATAAAAAAAAATTATTATATGGTTTTATCATTTATGAGTACGTGAGTTGTAAACTGTAATGTCGATTTTCAATTCATGTTTGTGTTATGGTCGGCAACTGAGAGAACCACATACGCGTGTGACAGTGAGATAGAGATAGAAAGAGAGAGAGAGAGAGAGAGCAGTGTGTGTCTTTATGTACTTCCAACATCCCACTCTCTCTCACTCCCCACTCTTCTTTTCCCTTCTCTTCTCTTCTTCCACATCACACATTCTCTCTCTACTTTTTCTTCATCCACCAATCAGCAACACATTCATCTTTCTCTTTATTTACAACAATCTTCTTCTCCTTCCTTCATCAACCGTCACAATCTAGCAACCTTCTCTTCTCTCCATCTCACTAATCATATCACATACTTCATTCAAACAACCCTGTTCTCCTCTTTGCATCTCTATCTTTTCTCCTTCCATACCTTCATCTCTTATTATTCTTCTTGGCCACAGAAGAAGACACACCTTATTTCCTTCAAACCTTTTCTCTGGGTTGTCTTTTCTCGTGAAAAGCGAGGATATTTAATATTTTACATTGAGATGTTCAAGGTTATGGAAAACATGGAGAGGGGTTCAGAAAGGTGCTTAGATTCTCAACTTTGGCATGCCTGTGCTGGTGCCATGGTTCAAATGCCACCTCTTAACACAAAAGTCTTCTACTTTCCCCAGGGCCACGCGGAACACGCTAATGGGAAAGTAGATTTTGGCCAAACCAGGGTTCCGCCACTCGTCCCTTGCAGACTCTCTGCCATGAAATACATGGCAGACCCTGACACAGATGAGGTGTATGTCAAAATGAGGCTGATCCCTTTGAGGGAACATGAATTGAATTTGGAGGATGATTGTTTCTTGGGGAACACTGTGGAGGGTCAAGAGAAACCTCCTACCTCTTTTGCCAAGACACTCACACAATCTGATGCCAACAATGGTGGAGGGTTTTCTGTGCCTCGTTACTGTGCAGAAACCATCTTCCCGAGGTTGGACTATTCAGCTGAGCCTCCAGTTCAGACAATCATCGCGAAGGATATGCATGGACAGTGCTGGAAGTTTAGGCACATCTATAGAGGGACGCCTAGGAGGCATCTTTTGACCACTGGATGGAGCAATTTTGTGAATCAGAAGAGGCTTGTTGCTGGGGACTCCATTGTGTTTCTCAGGGCAGAAAACGGGGATCTTTGTGTTGGGATAAGGAGGGCTAAGAAGGGGATTGGTGGAGGGTCTGAGTTCTCTTCCGGATGGAACCCTCTCTTTGGTGGGGGTTCTGGATTCTTGTGTGGGAGTGAGAGCAACTTGGTGGGTGGTACAAAAGGCGGTGGTGACGAGATGGTAGGAAGAGTGGCCGCTGAATCTGTTGTTGAGGCCGTAGCTTGTGCTGTTAATGGTAGGCCCTTCGAGGTTGTGTACTATCCAAGAGCTAGTTCCCCTGAGTTTTGTGTTAAGGCTTCTGTTGTGAAGGCTGCAATGCAAATTCAGTGGTGTTCTGGGATGAGATTCAAAATGCCCTTTGAAACTGAGGATTCTTCTAGGATTAGCTGGTTCATGGGCACCATTTCTTCTGTTCAGGTTGCGGATCCCATTCGTTGGCCTGATTCTCCTTGGCGTCTTCTGCAGGTACAACACACCCCATTATGGATTTCCTTTTACTATTGCATTAACATAATAACTTGTTCAGATCCCCTTCCTCGACTTGTCTTTGCTCAGAGGCTATACTTTTATTCTCTCAGTGTGGTACTGATTTGACCAACAGTGACACTGCCTCGTCAATGGTTAAACTATTCATTGGATTTCCAGTTTACTCCTTTTCAACCTCATCCTAAAACTGTTCAATGCTTAAAAAAGATGTAGCACAGTTTACACTTTGTCAGACAAGATGATTATTTCCTGATGCAATGTTTTTGTTTATCTTTCTTATTTATGTGTTGTGCGCCTTTCCTATTAAACAGTTGCTGAATCATACTCTGACTTGTGCAAATTGTATGTGCTGTATTCAGCAGCATTTTTATTTACAATATATTTGTTTTCTATAAATGGATTTTCTTAGTGTTCTAGGTCCATTTCAATTAAAAAATAGCGGTCAATAGTAATAACTGTTGAACTACAGTAAAGTAGCAAATCGTTTTTCATCATTTTAAGCGTGTCTGTTCAGTGCTGACAATTCTTTCTAGCAAGTACAAATGGTTGCTTCAATTAGGCACTGTCTCCATAGAGTGCTTTTGATGATTGAGCTTTACTTTTGGAAGTTCGAGTTACCTTTACCTTTTAACAATACTATGGCAGGATGTTTGTCTTCAGTTTTTTTCGTTGGTTGGTACTCTTTTGGCTTAAAGTATGGTTAAACATGAAAATAATCTATAATTTGTGATGTCACATTTCAGGTGGTATGGGATGAACCAGATTTACTTCAGAATGTGAAGTGTGTAAACCCTTGGCTGGTTGAACTAGTCTCTAACATGCCCACCTTCAATCTCTCTGCATACTCACCTCCTAGAAAGAAACAACGCTTCCTACATGACCCATATTTTCAAGTCATCAACCAACTCCCAATGCCATCATTCTCTAGCAATCTTCTGAATTATACCAACTCTCTTTGTAACATTGAAAATAGTAGTTCTGCAGGCATACAGGGAGCCAGGCATGCTCAATTTGGACTATCTCCATCTGATTTTCCCTTTAACAAGCTCCCAACAGACATGCTTCTAGGTGGGTTCTCTAGGCTCGACCATGCAACAAAACCTGTTAGGCCTCCTTGCGGAACCTATAAGAACAGCACTTCTAATACTAGTACTAAGACCAATGTTGACATATCTTGCCTGTTGACTGTGGGAAATCCCATCCCGAATTTTAAGGAATCGAATGCAACAAAAGCACCCCACATCTTGTTATTTGGAAAACTTATTCACACTGAGCAAAAGAGTTCAAACACCAGCTCTGCAAGTACAACTGGGAATAGTGTGTCTGAGGGGAATTCACTCAAGACATCTAATGCTTCTGATGGCCTAGGTTCTGCTTTGCACCAAAATAGCCCAATTGAGAATAATTCTGATGGAGGGTCTCCCTGGTACAAGGATCAGCACAAGGCTGATCTGGGATCCGACAACGTTAACACGTTATGCATTGCTTTGTAACAGATCAACTTATTTTCAGTTGCTGCGCCAGTGAGTTCTTGAGGAAATCGTGCGGCTAACTATTTTTAACATATTTCAACAACTTAGTGCTTCCTTTGTTGTATAGGCGTTGTTTTTCCTTCGGATAATTGTACTTAGGTGCAAGTTAACAAAAATATTACCCATTCGATTCAGAAACATCATAATTATTATGAGTTGTTATTCAAACTGAGTAATCATGAAAACAATAGAGGGGTAATATTTTTGTTAACTTTCACTCACTTAAGTTTCCTCTCGCTACATTTCTTATGAGGGAGAATCCCTCTTCCAATTATGGGATATGATGTAACTCATCATAGAGATTGTCTTCTTCATTTAATATTCAAGTTCCTATAAATTTCTCTAGGTCATCTTTATCCAAAATTATCAATTCCTTCCTGTTTCGACACTTTTATCATTTCTGAAAAACCATAATCCCCAGTCAGAGTAGTTGTCCTACGTAAAGCTTGAGGATTGTAACGGTCCGCAAAAAACGTAAATGACGGTGTTTGAATGTGACAATTGAATCTTACTGCAAGCCAACTCGCTTGTCCCTATTTCTTAGGAGTATTTCCTAAATTAAACCTTAACATAAGTTAGGAAAACAAACCATCTAAAGGGAAGATATTTGGCATATAAACAGTGATAAGTATCTACAAAGACTTCACTGTCTTGATGCATTGATTAGTTTTACCAAGCAAGACGAAGAAGTGGTCAATTAATTAGTTTCCTGTTTGTAGTTACTTTAGGGGACAATAAACTAATCAACAACTGCAGTCCCAAATAAAACAAAAATCTTCTTTCTTATTTGAATTTCACAGAGGTATGGCCCACGTATTGGTGGTGATCTCAGGATGAAGATACACATACACTCACTGCACACCAAGTTTTCTGGGACATTGGAGCATTAAGACAAGGATATCAACTCTCAATATAAAATGGCAATACAGAGATCGGGTGAATAACATTATATGATATCAAGTTGAAGTTGATAATCACAATGCAGGCAACATCAGCCAATTTTTGTGCTTAAAGATATACCAAATAGCAGGGCTACTCCTCAAGTACGAAACAGCACCTTGTTGTAGACTCCGTTTGCCGTTTTACCCACAATTGGACAATAAACCGTGTGCCTTAGGTGGAAAAGTATCTACTTCACCAAGATTCTCCATAGCCCTTTCTCCCAAAAATAAAAAACAAACACAGAAAATGATGATGTTACGTGGTAACAACTGCCAAATATTTCCAACACCAATCATGTTGGGAATAATTAAAAAACAAACACAGTTGTCTCACATCAGCAAATATATTCATTTAAATGGATCTCAACAAGATAAACAAGTCAATCAATACAAAAAATTACTATGTAGATATATATGAATAACTCACAAAAACACACGCTTTTTACCAACTGCTTTAAAAACATTATGAACAAGTTGATATATAACACTTAGAACAAATTGAATCTAAACAATGCAAACATTTTCCTCCTGAAATATAGCTTAAAGCATAACAGTTATATATTCTTGACTATTGTATCAGCAGCTCTAAAACTACCTGTAGAAGTCTTTTTTCTCTGCACCAATTTAGTATGGCCAAACTATTGCCATCAATAATAGTTATGTTGTTCGTCTTTTTCGATAAATATCCTAGTGGTGATGCAATAGTTAATCCTACTACTGTTATCATGTGAAGCAACCTGCATCTAATTTCCCAACCATCGGTTAGTATATAAGATAAGGTTGACTCTGATGGGCTGGCATTATAAACTAATTCCATAAATTCTTATAATATTTTTTTTATTTACCAAACAAATAAAGTATTAAATGTTTTTTATGTTTTACGATAAAAAAACACATCAATTTCAATTTTCTATTTCTTATAATAATGGAAAGACATAATAAAAAAAATTCCAAGAAGATACAACACTCCTCAATTCACAAATCACCATCACAGATCTAGCAATGAAATCAATATTTAAGTGTACAGCAATTGAATTTCCCCTCCAGTGTGTATCTCTTCTTCAACATATGGGTGTCACCCGCCATTAATTAAATCTATAATTCATTCATATAATGGTTGTTGCGATTGAAGGATCAGTCTTTGATTATGGGCCTCGTTAGATTTTGATTTCTACAAAGGAAAAACATATAAACTACAAGGTCGTTGAATGTGAAAGAAAAATTAGCAAAATTCATTAATAATCAAATTCAGTCTATTCTGCATATGTGAACTATGTTAGCTACTTGTGACGTGCAATAGGTTCATTCATATAATATATATATATATATATATATATATATATATATATATATATATTGTTTGTTTGTTAGCTGGATGGTATACCTAAAAAGTCTACTAGAGAAGAAAGTGGTGGTACAATATGAAACAAAAGACATTAATTTGGAGAGAAAAATGCACGTGAGCCTCTTCTTTTGAGAATTAAAAAAAAGGTTGGATGGAAATGGCGTTGTTTAATTGTTAAGGTTGGACATGCTTTATATAATTGAATGACCGCAAATAATTGGTAGTTTAGTATTTATAAATGACTTGTGTATGACATTTGTATGAAACACTGTATTAACTTCTAACCTAATTTTCTTTTCGGTGTATAAATATGTAGGGCTGTTTCACTATAAAATTGTCTTAGTTGCTTATATATATGGTAAGATTATTAAACTTTTACACAGAAAGTTCAGTTTAAGTGTTGATTAACTTACTGTAAATGATGAAGTCAGAAAAGATAATTTTAAGTAAATAAACAGTGGTGTTTGGATATGGTTAATCTGCATATTGGTACGAATGACATTGACCAGTAATTATACTGCAAAAAGTTGGGAACATTTCATTTTTCTGTAAGTTGCTATAATTAATGGAAACAAATAAAGAAATGGCATGCAGATGATAAGAATATAGAAAAAAATAAAAAGCTAATGTTCCGCCTATAAAATGGCGAAAGGAATAGCTTAGTAATCCACATTACGATCCCCAAGTATGACGAAGTTGCAGGAAAAAGAGTAAATGATCTCTTGGGATCCCAGTTATATGAATTTTTTTGCCCTCACATGAACTTGAGATTATGACTTACTCAACATTGTTAGTATAATATATAGTTGTTTTTTTCCCAAGCAAAGAAAGATATAGAAAGGTCAAGAAACACAGCTCAATTCAAGTATTTCATGCCCCCAACATCGGCACAATGTGTGTTTTTGTGTTGGACAAAGATTATGTATGTACACTTGTTTAATAATTTAATATAAGACTGTAGGGTTTGCATGTGAAGGTTAATGAAGGTTTATTATAATGGCTGGAAATAGTTGGCTAACCCTGCCATGTTAATTTTTTTGGATGAATCACAGATCCCAAGAGGTTTCTTCCTAAGTCAACTAATGTATCAGATTTCCCACATGGGGATTGGGGATTGTCCATTGTCAACTTTATCTGCTTCCATGTCTTGTTCGACCATAAATTTTCTATTGCTTTTAAAACATGATTTAGACATATGGAACATCGAAATTGAACAACCTGGTTGTATTCTTGAGTCAGAAAGTTGGTATTCCAACATTAAAAAGTCAAAAACACCATTTTCAAACATGGATGTGATTGTGAAATTGCCCTAGTTGTCATCTGTCTATGGAGTTGACTGTATCTTAGCGAGTGATCAAAGTGAGAACGTGACTCTAAGATATGAACTTCAATTATTGCAAAACTTCCTTCATGCAGTAATTTCTACACACACTCCAGATGCTCAAAATTATGCACATTCAATCTTTTATCAGTCATATTAAAATTTTACTACCAATGAAATCTTAGTAGTACCTTTTTTTTTTTCATGAATGATATCATATAAGAACAATTTGTATCAAAATCAAATAAAATCCTTCAATCTGAGTCTAAGACTCTGATCTTTTCTGGGATTTTGGACTGAATTGTTTACCTTTTCTGAAGATTGTACCTTACTACAGCCCAAATGTATAGAGATTCATTTTGAAGTATTTTGTATTTTGTACGTAGTCGATCTACTTTGAAGTCCTACGTGTAGTCTTATAGTCAAGCCATTATAATTCTTTTTGGATTACATTGATTCCATAAATCTAAATTAAATTCAAACTAAATCAATTAAATCGCTTTATATTATTTGGAGTAATTGAATTATTTTACTTTAAATCAAACTATAACTATAATTAGTTTGGTTCTAGAATTAATAGTTTTGAACTCATAATATTTTTTCTTATAAACTTTTACAGACAATTAATTCTTAGTATTTTAAACTTGAAAAATGATTATTTGGCACTCACATTTTTCTCTTACTTCCACCTTACAACCCATTATAATAATATAATAATATGTATTAGAATTTTATATTCGAAAATAAAACAAATATAATTAAAATAGTATTATATAATGAGTTGTCAAATGTATTTTATTTGGAGGGTGTGAAAATAAAACCATCCTTTAAAGTTTTCTGCTATTTTTTTCTTTTCATTTTTCGTGTGTTAACTTTTTATCCGGTGTTCCTGAATGTATTTGGTTATATGTAGTATCGAAATTCTTTAAGAGATTGCAGGTGAAGTAAATCAATGTATAAAATTGTAGCTATATAAATGTTGTATATTAATTGAAAATAATATTATTAATTGAAATCGCGTAATTATTGTTAAAAATTATTAAAGAATACAAAACATTTTACAGTAATATTAATTTGAAAATTTATATTGTAGGTAAAGCATAAAATAGAATTTTAAAATTGTAATAATTTTTTAAGCTAACCCAGTGACTTTAAACGAATCAACACAATTTTAGTCAGATAAGTGCAATTCGAACTATCTAATTTTTATATGGAAAAAAAATTAATGAGACAGATCTTATTAAATTTGATCAGTTTAAATTTTATTTTAAAGTGGAAAAAACCATCTAAGTTATTAATAGGATTTTCACTCAAGGCATGGGTTTGTGTAATCGGAGCCCAAAAAGTTAAATTAGGGCGAACGCGCTTGTTTTCCGATAAGGGAATTTCTTCCTGCACCCCATGTTTATTTTTCTGTATCTCATAATTTTAAAGTTCTAACTACAGTCCATCGAAATGGAACCCATTTTTTCTGACTGCACCACTAGTCCTCCACTACACTACACTCTTTTAGAAGAAGAGAGAGAGCTTTTATTCTAAAAAAAACTGATTTTGAAAGTTATCATTTATGTTCTAAAATGTATTTTATAGAAACTATAGTTAGGAAAACTCAACGTAGTTGATGTTATGAAAATATAAATTTAGAAGGTAATCTAAAAGTTACTTTTACAGATGCAGTTATCAATTATGTTGGTGCATGAAGAAAATGCCCTTATAAGAATACCTTGTACTGGGCTTTTGCTTTGCAAATCGATATTGCAACTTGCTAATTTCCATTTCCCTCTTTCCTTTCACACCACTTAAATTTATACCTTTTTAACAAATAGACACCAAAAATTATCATTTAATCTTCAATAGAATTTAAAAATTTATCATTGTTTCAATAAAATTAATTTTCATTCTATATGAAAAGTTTGTGTTTGATATATATATATATATATATATATATATATATATATATATATATATATATATATATATATATATATATATATTTAACGTTCACGACTCTTTTATAAAATAGCTACACAAGGAAATTTTTTTATTTTATTTTTCGTTTGATTGAAGAATTGAAAGGAAATAATATTTTATGTATTCTGGTTGAATTAAAACCGAAAGTTAATTTTAGTTAGTGGATAGTTATTTTGTGTGTGTATATTTTCACCAACCCCTTAAATAATGTATTTAATTTTGTGTTTTTTTAATAAGTTTAATAGTTAAATAACTTAATAAGTAAAATACGAGGCATAATTATTTGACAAATTTAAAAAAAAAAGTATATTTACAGAAATAGACAGAAAGAGGAAAACATAGAGCTTAATCGAAAAGACGGAAATGATAAAGCAATGTGATAAAATCTAACTAGTTAAATTTAGTACATATTTATTTGATCTCATGTGCTCATTGTACAAGTTAAAGAACGTTAAACACATTTCTATATTTTTAAATTACTCAGAAAGTAAACATAAAATAATTTTGTTCATCCCAAATATAATAAATATTTATCTTTTGAATAAAATTTATATTTTTATATACCTAACATGAATAAGATAAATTAGTTTTATATAAGAAATATTTTGGGTGAGTGGATGAGGATGCTATGGTGGAGTTTATCTGACGATAATCTTTGTCCCTGTTGTGTACAAAAATTTAAAATGAAAAGGAATAGGAAAAGGAATAAGAAGAAAAATGGAAATAGGAAAATTGGAATAGTGAGATGGGTAACATGAAGTCACGTGCGCGAGGTTTGTTTGTTGTAAAGCGCAGTAGGTGGAACTGAACTAAGCTGAAGTGGAAGAAGGTTACAGAAAAAATTGAAAACACAAAAAGGTTTTCACTTGTCTCTAATTCTCCGTCACGGCAATTCAAGCACCCTCACATGGCAGGTCTCATTCCATTTCAACCCTTTTCTTTTTTTCCTTCCTTCTGTTCATCCATTCAATTCAATTACGTGCCATCGTTCTTAAAGTGCTCATCGAATTATTTATTCAATACTTGACGATAATAGTGATGATGATAATAATTGCAATCGGAACGTGTTGGTGTACGTACAACCAAGTTTCATGAAATTTTGCTGTGAACAACTAGAGATAGAGAAATAATTCACCCCACATGATGACCAGAAAGATGTAATCGGTGGAGAGTTTTTGTTTACCTGGAAATCTCAATGATCTGATAAAGGTGTGAATGTTTATATGCAGCGACATCAGGGAAGATTGTCCAAAATGTTTTTGTGTCACACAGCTTCCAACAGAATACACAGTTGTTCGCTTCACAGTCACAGGGTCGAAGGGACTATTATTTTGCCCCTTATCCCCGCAACTCAAACCTTCCCTCTCCGCCAGGGAAGTTGGCATGGACTGCCTCTTCCATTCAATTGCGCACTTTATACAAACCCCAGAATCATTTTAGTGTCCAGAGAAATTTTCACTGCAATGGTCTGTTCTAGATTCTAATTATACTGGTTCATATGAAGCCAAAATACTCATACATTTAAACACATTTAAAATTATGCTCTTTTTAACCTTTCTTTTACAGGCTTCTTCGATGTAAGAGTATTGTGTTAGTATCTGCATGTAGGCATACATTTCGCCCCTGTTTTTGACCGAATTTGCTTTACATTCAACCTTTCGTTGGTTTTTAACTAGCGTGTTTTCTAATGGATGCTTGTTCCTTCCATTTCATTTGGACTTCTGGTTGCAGCTTCTTCATCTGCTTCTGCTACTGCTTTGCCATATCTAGACAAGACAGATTTTCTAAAGCTTCAGAATGGCAGGTGAAGATCACTTTATTAAAGCAATCTAGCTAATAAGTGTATATTGGTACAAAATCTACTTCTTTAGCGGACTATCTGCCCCTGCTTTTTTTCATCATAATAGAAATTTGTTCAGGCCATCGTTTTTTCTTTCCATACCTTATTTTAGTCAAAGGATGGTGATTCTGTTAATATACTTAGTGAAAAGGAAGAGATGAAAACATCAAAACAGGAAGCAAAGTACTCTGTAAAGGTTCTGAGTGGTAAAAAGAGGAAAAGGAGATGAACATGGAATATAGTTGAATCCTCTCTGCTCCTTTCCTTTCCATTACCTTTTTAATTGCTGCTTTGCTGTACACTGTCTATGTTGTATATGTCTAGGCATTTAGACAAAATAGAACAAAAAATAAAACTTATAGTATTTTATTTATTTCTTAAGACCTTATTTTGCGAATTCATGCAAAAATTAAAAGTTAGTTATTTCATGTAAAATATTTTGTAATTGCTATATAATCTTTTCACGTTCAGTATAATAATGACTATAATAATGACTGTAATCTTGTACTTTATTTAAAGAAAGCTTCTAGCTAAAATATCCCATCTTCCTTTTTATTAAGATGACAAGCAATTTTACATTTGAAGCTGAACTCTTGTGGTGTTATTAAGGCTTTTGATATCACTCTTCAAAAAGGTTGAGAGCTCTTTGGGTGGAGATCGATTTTTTTCTAAATGTGAAAGCTTCTTCTGATAGTTCTTGAGTTCCTTGGAAGTTAAGGAACAGATAGAGTAATAATGTTTTTGGAGTCCATTAAGAATATACAGTCTAGATTTTCACACATTTTATGGGAGGGAAATAGGCCTACGGATTGTTTAGCTGCTTATGCTTTTAGAATTTTAATTTTTACAGGGTGAGATGAAGTACCTTTTGTGTTGTCTCTGAATTTCGTACACATTTCGGATTCCTTTAGTGGCTTTTGGTTTGGTCCCCCACTTTTGTATTTATTTTTTCTATTAATTGTATAACAAATGCTGCAAGTAGTGCTAACCTGGTTTGGATTGTAACCTGTATAGTGATGCAATAGCATTCCTTCCTTTTGATTAGAAAAAATGCACTAGCATTTATTGGGCTTACATCCTGCACACTGACTCATAAACTTATAAATGAAATTAACTTAACAGTGACATACGTGGTGTGGCTATTGATGGTGTCGAGGGAGAGAAAGTTAACCTCACTGAACCTGTTGCTGAGGCAATAGGAGCTGCTTTTGCTGCATGGTTAATGGAGAAGAAAAAAGCTGACTCTTCCCAGCATTTGAGAGTTTCTATTGGCCATGATACCCGAATATCAGCCAAATTATTACAGGTTTTGATTGTTCTGTATAACATTTTTTTTAACTCCCACCTTTATATAAAGTGATTGTTGATTGTGTTAAAACTCTGATGGTTATGAAACTAAATGTTTGTCCATTTTCAATTTTAGAATGCAATTTCTCGAGGTCTCGCCGGTGCTGGTCTAGAATTTGTCCACTACGGGTGGGTGATATCAATTTTTTCTAGAAAAATATTAGCATTTTTTGTTTGCATGATAAAGTGTATTATTGGTTTTAAATCCCCAATGGGTGCAATTACTGTTCAAGCATATACCATACACTGATACTCTTGTTTCAAGATAATATAATCAGATTTGAGCATGGATATTCAGTTAATTTGATCAAACTATGCAGAAAGTTTTGGTTTGAAGCTACAACCTCTGAAGAAGGTGAACGACATGCTCTTAGTACATTATAATTTGGGGATGGCAATAGTGATGGGTTTACTTGTTGAGAAAAACTAAAGTTAGTGGGAGACATGCTAGAGTTTATAGTGAGCTTGTACCCAAAAATGGGATGAAATTTGTAATTTGATACAGCACATGCATTTTGTAATTCTTATGTTTGTAAAGTGGTTTTGAGTGTTAGGACTGGACTGGTAACGAAACCAATAAAGATTCTGTTGCTTATGTTAAAGTATTGGGGAAAATAACAAGATGTTAGCGCTAAAAAACAAGATCTAGTTGTTTGGAAATAATTAAAAGTTGCTTACTAGTAACTATTGTGTTAATGAGTTCACTGTTGATCAGCCAAAAACTCAAAATAATTACTTAGTTTTTGGGACTTCTTTTGCTATTTACTAAGGAATTACTAATCGAATTGCAAATTAAAGGCTAAGGAATTACTTAGTTTTTTAATGTACTTCTATAAGCCGTAACTATTAAGCTGCTATTGTAATTTGCATATCATAAGATTATTGATAATGACTAGTTCATCTGCTTCTTAGTTGCATCTTATATGCATAACCATTTGATTAGCTCTTTTTTTCTGATATGATCATACTTCACTGCGTTTCTGTTTCAGCATTTGTTGTTTTGTTTGATAAATTTTACCATGGATATTTGGTATTGTAAACTTAAATATGCTTCTAGTATCTGCAAAATTAGTGCTTTTGATTTTAATTCTTAAAAATTGTTGGAAATCATATTTCCAGTCCCTACTGTTATCTGACACTCTTCAATTACATATGTTTAACAGAAATTGACTATCCCAAGTAATACTTGCTAGTGTTTGAAGTACAATGTCTACCTCTAAAATTTTTTCTAAACCCCTCAATTAAATGTTATTTATATACCTTGATACGAACTTTAGAGCCAAAAAGCGATTTTATTTTGGAGACAAAAATATTTAATAAAGATTAAAATCAAGACTTGTTTATTCTGTATAGGGACAAAAATCAATTATTTAAAATTCTAGGAGATGGTAAGCAAAGAAAATATTACATTAGGACAAAAGTCAAAAACATGTTTATTTTATAGGAATTAAAAGCAAATTTCAGCCTAATATTATTACCCAACTGTTTCCATGGCCTAATGTATTTAATACTGTCTTTTCATTTTTAGATTAGCATCAACACCGGCCATGTTCAATTGCACACTCACAAAGGATGAAGCATTTTTGTGTCCTGCTGATGGATCTATTATGATTACAGGTACATTATAAAGCTCTAAATGGCATTGTTTTAACTTTTAAGATTTCGCCAACTTTCCCATTTATGCAAAAAGTCATTTTGGATTGATCTATAGAGAGTATGGTATCAAATTTCATCTTAAAACCAATTGGTGTTAAGTGAAGCTGTCCAACTAATATATAAGCCTCACTCCAAGAATTGAGGCAGAACATTCGAGACTTCCCAACCCCCCCATTCTGCAGATATCTACCAAACTAGGCTAGTCTATCAAAATAGGCAATTACCAAAATGAGTTGTAGTCTCTTATACCATGTCGGATTTCATCTTAAAATCAATTGGAATTAAGTGATATTGTCTCACAGATATATAAGTCGCACCTAAAAAATTGAGGCAGAATATGTAAGACTTCCCCATGTGTGGATATAGCACAACCTCTTTTTACTAAAAGTTTAACGAAACATGTAGAATAGATTTACTTGAAAGCTGAGACACTGTGAATACCAACAGCTTTGGTTTTCATGTGTATCCATTTTATTTTGTACGGTATTCACTTATTATTTTGCATTTATTGTTTGTTAATGTCCATGAATTGTGAATGCTGTTTTTGTTTTTATGTCCCAATTTGATTTGATAATTCGTAAATTTATTTTTCATAGATAAATGAATTTGGATGCTGGTTTGCCTACTAACTATGAAATGTCCCGTATGTGAACAGCAAGTCATCTGCCTTTCAACAGAAATGGATTCAAATTTTTCACTAATGCTGGTGGGCTTGGGAAGGCTGACATCAAGGATATCTTAGAGAGGGCTGCAGACATATACAATCAATTTACCCCAGAAAGTTTGAAGAATTCAGAGAAAAAAGCTTTATTAACTTTTAAGAAAGTTGATTACATGATTGCTTATACATCTGATCTGGTAAAAGCGGTTCGCAAGGCTGCTGGAAACATAGGCATGACCTCACTTAAGTATTTATACAATAGTCAATATGTTTGGGGAAATAATTAATGCATTGTTCTCTAAATGAAGAGGAAGAATAATGCAACTCTAATTAGAGACCTGTTTTTATTATTCAAGTTTTTTCTGTAAAATTTATAGTTTTTCCTTTTGTTTTTGATTTCCTGATCTTGTTTGCTAAAGTTTATTGCATTGTTTATACACAGAGAAACCATTGGAGGGTTTTCATATAGTTGTTGATGCTGGCAATGGAGCAGGAGGTTTTTTTGCAGTAAGTTCTATTCAATCTCCTTAATTTTTTTGTCTGTTAATAACTTTCTAGTATTATGAATTTCACTTGAAATATCTATATAAAATATTGTGATCATTGTACTCTTCTAAAGTGAGAAATGTTCTTTAAAGGGTAAACTAAAGGGCAAATCTATAACCGCTGATTAAAAAAAATCAATGGTTAAGATTCTGGTAAAATACATTCACATGTGTAACAAACTGTGATTTTCTATCCAATGGGTATATCAACAATTACACTTGAAAAACTTCTATCAAGCTTTTTGTTTTTTGAGAAACTTTTATGCTTAATAAGTACATATAATCGTTTCTTAATAACTCTCCTATGAGCTCTCCTTTTTTATATGATTTACCATGGGCCAATATGCATGAATGATATAATTTAGTTTTCTTTTGGTTTCTGGCTCATCTCATGTGAAATCATAAAAAATGTTTTTTCGTAATTAGAAAATTTCATGCATTGACTATGTACGGGTATGGAGAAGGATAATACCCAAATTTTTAAAGTGAGTATGAGGACAGAGAGGAGTATGTACTCTTACCGTTTTAAATTATTAAAATATCTTTGATTTATTATGTAATCTGAAAAACTTATATTAACTTTTCTTTTGTCCTTAATTTTGTAACTTATTTCTAAGATAAATATTTGATCATTTTTATTATTTTGTATACTTATTTGACCTTGTCTAATTGTTATTGGTAGGTGATATTTATTTAATTATAATTTTTTTTAATATTTGATATTAGATAAAAAAATGTGTATCCTTTTAACCTTAAATACTTGAATGAGACAAAAATTTCATACTTATTGAATGTGGGCATGAGATAGTTAAATCCACGTCTGCCCGTTCTCTTACCATCCGTAGTTACAAATAGTTACAAACATATGCACACTGTCTGAAACTGCTTTAGAAGTATAGCAGGTAATTTACAGTGAAAATAGATCTATTGGTAATGTTTACAACTTTGATACTTTTACTGAGTTCTGGAAGACTGGAACTGACGTACATGGTGATTTTATAGGATCTTTAAAATAAAATCAGCTGAGAAAATTGTTGATGATGACCTTTTTATATTTTTATATTATGAATTTAGTAAGATAATAGTTTTTCTAGATAGAATCTTAGTAGTTTTTCTGAAATTTTCATTTCTTTACACTGGGAAAGACTAGTTCATAAATTAATTAATGGATTAGATTATTGTGTATAATTTGAAATCATTCAGAATTTTAGAATGTTTTTATCTGGTTAAGGTTTTTGGCTCTTGCATCAAGCTTGATATTTGATATTACTTTTCGGTGAATAGGAAAAGGTTTTGAAACCTCTGGGGGCAATAACTTCTGGTAGTCAATTTTTGGAGCCTGATGGTAATAACTTCTTCTGGAGGAGTGATTTCAGCTGGTTATGGTACATGCACTGTTAGTAACAGATGGATTTTGTATTCGTTCAGGCTTGTTTCCAAATCACATCCCAAATCCTGAAGATAAGACAGCAATGAAAGCTATAACCCAAGCAGTCCTCGACAACAAAGCTGATCTTGGAATTATCTTTGATACTGATGTGGACAGGTAAGATTCTTATTACTGAGAGATTGCACAGAAACGCTACCGTTTTCAAATTTATTGAGCATCAACCACTTTCATCTGTAGATCTGCTGCTGTGGATTTCACTGGTCGTGAATTTAATCGGAATCGTTTGATTGCCTTAATGGCAGCTATTGTTCTTGAGGAAGTAAGGTTTTTAACTTTAGCTTATTTCAGACCTGGTTTCTTAACCTCTCATTTCCCTGTATCAATTATTTCTCATCAGTTTTTTCCTTCTCTCATTTTCTGTAGCATCCTGGAACAACTATTGTCACAGACAGTGTGACTTCCGATGGGCTTACTACCTTTATCGAGAAGAAACTCGGTAGGAATCTAAACTGCCATGACCTTTTAGTTGGCCTTTCTCACCTTCTTTTAAGATTTCATCATGAACTAAAATATTTTTCATTGAATTTGAATAGAAAAATTACTTGAAAACACATTAGAGTTAATAACTTGCTGGTACTATTTTTCTTAGGTGGCAAACACCATCGGTTCAAGAGAGGCTACAAAAATGTGATTGATGAAGCTATTCGTTTGGTATGATGAAAGCTTGCCCATAATTCAATAAATTATGAATCAGATTAGTTATGCCCGGTGGCCTGTGCTTGTCTGTGCCAGTATTTCAAATTGAAGCTTGCACATTTTAGCTAAATTTATTCAAAATGGGTCCTAGTAGTAATACCTGGCTAAAATGCAAAACGAAAGCAGTTTAAGCAATAATTTGTGTTTAGATACCTAGCTTCCATTGTGCATTTTTTCATCTTGTTTCTTTTAATTTTTTTTTTTAAAAATTTTTCAATTTCATATTTTCATGTATTTATTTGACTTGTGATGCTAATATTGCTGACAGAATTCTATAGGAGAGGAGTCACATTTGGCAATTGAAACCAGTGGACATGGGGCTCTCAAGGAGAATCACTGGCTTGATGATGGTGCATACCTAATGGTATATTATAGTAGTCACATTAAGTAAACGAAATAATCACCCTATTACTTGCTCTTCATTAATCAATAATTGATATTATACGTACCCAGGAGTTGAACCATTCAACTATATGATGAAGATATTAGTAGAGGACCATAGGCAAAGAATATGTACACTTCTTACTTGAACTAAATTTCTCATGACTTGACACTATGCTGTATTAGATTGTGAATATAACTGTGTTGTAGAATCAAGAAATAGATCAGATTAGGTGAAAAGAGGTTCCAATGATATGTTATCATGCTGCTGTACTGAGCTAAGCAGGGTCCAAGATTAGTTTTAATATTCAAATTATGACAAATATGACATTTATTCTGCAGGTTAAGATCTTAAATAAACTTGCTTCTGCAAGAGCTTCTGGAAATGGTGGTGGAAGCAAGGTTTTGACTGATTTAATAGAAGGGCTTGAGGAACCAGCTTTTGCTACAGAACTGAGATTAAAGATAAACCAATTCCATCCAGATCTTAAAGAGGGGTAAGCTAGTGTATAAAGGTTCTCTGTTTGTGTGCATCCATCCATTATTGTCATTAATTCACTGACATGTCTGAGCTTTTAGATCTTTTCGGGAATACGGAGAAGCTGTGCTGAAACAATTAGAGAATTCAATTGGCTCTGATCCAAGTTTGCACAAGGCTCCCGTGAACTACGAAGGGGTATGTTTGTCCCTGCTTATTGCTAAATTGTAAGCCTGTTTAGTTAGTATTGAGATGAAATTTTCAATGACAAATTATGGAGACAATTAGGACTAACATGTTCCAAAATTGGAATTTGCATACAATTCTACATTGATTGGTTTTCTGACTTTCTGCTCCCAAAATAATTTATTGCTTGTCTGATCTAATCCTCAACCAGGTCCGAGTTTCTGGCTATGGGGGATGGTTCCTTCTTCGATTATCACTCCATGATCCTGTACTTCCCCTTAACATTGAGGTAAAGGCCCGCACAGCACGTATTGTGGAGTTTATATGCAACTTTTAAGCAATGCAACTAAATCAAAATTAACATAATTCACTGTAGGCACCTAGTAATGACGATGCTGTGAAGCTCGGACTTGCTGTGCTTGAAGCTGTAAAGGAGTTTGGAGGTTTAGACACATCGGCCTTGAAGAAGTTTGTTGGAGCATCATAATTCAATGCTTCGTACAAGAATTGAGTTGGGTGATGGAAATGTTTTCGCTTCTATGTTTTCGTTATACAAAGAGGTTCCCTATACTTGCATCAGCGGCAACAGAGGGTGAATTAAATTATTATCATGAGAATGGTGTGTTGTCTTGTGAATTAGAAATATCAGAGATATCTATAAAAAAGAAATTTTAATGACATCAAGATCTACGGTGTAATTTTTTTGTTCTTTGCATTTAACATTATTGACATTTTTTTATATGCTTTTGGACCAGTAACCAGACAGGTGCTGCCTTTCCATTTTTCTGAAGGAATCATCCATGGCATCAACTTCTCGTGGCAAGAAAAAACGAAAAGAAAGTGAAAAAGGAGAAAACATAAAAAATTAAAAAGAAAAATGGACGGACAGTACCTCTGACCTTGGCAACGTGTCTTTTATGTAAAATTTGATGGAAGGAGCTAATTATTTGCCATAAGTGTGGGGTTGGACAATTTTAACTCCAATTCTGCATTTAGATACAAAAGAATGCCAAGTGATATACAAATGTCTGCTATTGGAGCAATCTAAAAGGTTCTCAAGTGATTTTTTTCTCTAATTCTTTGGTTTTTTTTTTCATGTACACATTTCAATAGCTGACTGCTTTTTCCATGTGCATTTTTTTTTTCTTAAAAACATTATGTTTCAGAACATAAATATTGCCCACTACGCAATGTCTAATTTGATTTAGAAGCAGCTTAGTTGTTGAGAAGCTTCATCATGAAATTGAACTTTATATCTGGTGAGGTCTTTGGCTGTGGCCAGTTAGCTCCTTCTGGAACCTTGATAGATCTGAAACCTTGGCCTTGATATAACTTTGTGGCAGCAGGATTTTTGAAATCACAGTGTAATGCAATTGCACGACAGCCCCAGCTTCTGGCTTGTGATTCTGCCTTTGCTACCAAGAGTTTAGCTATTCCCTTCCGCCTAAATTTTTCCCGGACTGCCACATTTGATATATATGCAATTCCAGTCCTAGCATTATTTTAAAACAACAGAAATTACAAACATCAGCAGAAATTCAGCGGTAAAGTGATGTGTCAGTCAAGAATATCATGATCCCAGCAGCATGCGCATAATTAGAAAAATCAGAAGCTAACCATTTTGAAGGGTTCAAGTTTTCAAATAGAAAAAGATAGAAACGATAGTAACACATTTTCTAATATGTTTTTAACAGTCTTTTAAGTAAAAATTAAGAACAATATTCATATAAGCCACAGGATGGTGAAGCATGAACAATGAAAGGCACTCTCACAAGTCAAAGGTTGACAACATTATATCGACCACATACATGATGCAAGTAAAAAAATACACAAAACTACGTTGGAGAATCAAGATTCTTGAACTCACCTTTTCTGCCGCAAGGGCCCCTTCCTAGGTAGAAAGTCAGCAACAGTATCTACTGTTAATATACCAGCCACATACCCCTTGTTGAGGCTGAATTTCCCATCAAAACCACCAACCTTGAAATCATCACTTCCAAACAAGAAAGTTTCACTAAGTGAGTTGCCAATAACAGCAACCAAACAGGTTCTCTTGCAACCGTTTGGTAATGTAAATCCTGCCAACATGGCCACCAATCTGTCCATCCTCAGCACAAAATCTAGTGGGAAGGAATATTCAGGGAAGAAGGAGCTGCAGTGAGTCTCTGCCACTTCCCAACAGTCCTCCAACCTGGCCTCACGCACAATAATTTCAGGAGACACAGTTGGGAACAAATCAGCTACTTGACTTGCTCTACATATTCCTACATCCAAACGTCATACCCTCAGTTCCTAATTCCTCTCCAACTTTAGCATTACAGAATATAACAAGTATCAAGGATCTAACTCCTCTAAAACTACAATATATATATATATATGTACCCTTGATTTGAAGAGCATTAAATCTGTGAGACACATTCAAATGAAGAGTGAATATGTAGAAAAATAAACGTGACACACACAAAGATATTGCACTGTAAATTTTTGTGTTACTTTGATAGAGAAAAACTATTAAATAGCCGTCAAAGGCCTTGGGCCTGATACATCAGTGCATAACAACTGAAATAAATAATACTGAAAAACAAACTAGCGGAAAGCTCTACAAAATAAAACCAGCCACTAATTATTGGGCTGTTACAGTGAATAAAAAAACTCACCAATAAAACTGAAGCAACCAATGCGGTACAATAAATCTGCAACTCTGGAAAAATAAAATATCACTCTAAATTATAAAACTACCCTTCATAATTTAAGTTTATTAATTTAAGTTTATTTAAATAAACTTATCCATGTATTCCTTCATCCCATATGTGGCCTTATAGCCAAATAAACCTTGTTCATTACATCCTGTGCCTGCATATCACTGTAATTCTTCTTAGCCATATGTTCGGCCAAAGTTCAGCCTTGCTATTCTTTGCTTAATCTCTGTGTTCTCATTCGTTAATGCTGCTATAAGTCCCTTAAGTACACCTATCTCACGGCTAATAAGGAGTATGGCCTCCTGTAGAACTTTATTTGCTTCCACGCCATACTCTTTGTCCTGCTCCATAGCTTCTTTAGTTTGGGTCGCCTCATGTTGGTCCATATTGTCCACTGGGGGATTCTCGTCAGTAGCAATGTGACCAGGTTTACCATATCTGTAGTAGTTCCTCCATCCGCACTCATTTGCATAGTGGCTATGTTTGCCACATTTGAAGCACTCCACACTTGTCTTAGACCGTCCTCCACGACCCCTCGCACGACCACGGCTCTCTTCCTCAAGTCGTAGGCCTTTAATAACCCAGTTAACTATTTTCTCATTAACTATTTTCTCATTAGCTATTTTCTCATTAGCTATTTTCTCATTAGCTATTTTCTCATTAGCTATTCATCCACAACATTGTATAGAAAGTACAAAGCTGACATTGTACTCATTTTCCACTATGTCCCATACATCTTGAGATGTAAGAAGAACTGGGGCACACTTATTCCATTTACTACTTTTGCCATCTATCTCACAAAACACTCACCTTTTCCTTCAGGGTCCTCTCTCTTTTTTTCTTTTTTTTACTCAAAGCATAAAACTCTTGTCACTTTGTAGAAAAAATAAACGTGATACACACTAAAGATCTTCTTTCCCGTCTAAATTTTTGTGTTACTTTCATTGATACAGAAAAACTATTAAATAGCCATCAAAGGCCCTGCGCCGGTTACATTAGTGCATATCTACTGAAACAAATAATAACTGAAAAACAAACTAGCGGAAAGCTCCACAAAATAAAAAAACTGAGCAACCAATGCGGTACAATAAATCCGCAACTCTAGAAAAGTAAAACATCACTCTAAATTATAAAACTACCTTTCATAATTTAAGTTTATTAATTTCAGTTTATTTAACCGAATACACCCTTTAGACAAACTGGATCCAATGAATATGAAATATTTCACCCCTCTTTGACTACTACACCAAAACAGAATAGTTCTGTATAAGGTGAAATAAAAACCATAGTACTGAATAACCCAGATAAGAGTTTAAGCATGCTTATATACGATATTCCTCATTGATTATCAAGGTATAATTTAGGAGTAAGGATTATGAGAACTAAATGAAGGGTAATTCCAAACAACTTTGAAGAATGGCATTACCTCTTTCTTGTGCTTAAAATTACATTAAATATTGTTTTAAAAAAGCATCTTTTACAATCATGTTTTCCCAGATTACTGACGGAAAATCATTTAGCTTAATCCTCCTCCGATCACTTGTCTTCATTTTCCCCACAAATTTCTATAGCCAGCCTTCCTAAGACAAGTTGACTAAATTGTCAGACATCATCAGCTTTTCAGGAATTGGATAAAATTAAAAAAAAAAAAACCATTAATCCACTTGATATAATAAAATTTAGGGTTTGACACAGACGTGCTAATACATCAAATTCAACAACCTATCTACTGAATTCCTTAAAAAAATCAAGCATCCATAATCCAGCAGTGAAACAGAGTTTTTACAAAGAGCGAGAAACTAGGCACCTGATTGTGAGAGAGAGAATTCGTGAGGAGAAGTTGAACCCCAATATGGAAAAGTGGGTGATTTCTTGAAATTAATGTTGAAAGGTGATATTTTTGAGGTGTTTATAGGAGTAGGAGATAGTGAAGTTCCCAGAGGAAATGACCGCATTTCTTGGAGGGGTGTCTTGCTCACTCAAAGAATCCAAAGATTCTCTGTGAGATTGAATCATCACATAACATGAGAGGGTGAGTGAACTTAGAACAACTTGGTATAGCAAAGCTGTGCTTACAAGACTTTCAAAACTTGTGGGGGCCACCTGATTCTGACAACCAAACTCACAAAGATTAGAGTTAAATATTTGTCTTCAATTTCCATCCATGTCTTTCAGATTTTTTTTTTCTTGCATCTGATAGATACAAAGGTTTAGTTTTTAGATAAACTTCACGTTTTATTCTGTAATCCTTTTTGTTCAAAATTATCTTTGATTAAGTGATTAGGAAAAAATTGTTGCTTTAAATAAATAAATAAAAAAAAGAGCAAAAAACCAACAAAAACACGAGATGGAGTGGTTGGTTTTCTTGCCAAACATGTGTTCATGAGTGACTGCGTTTTTGTTTTGTTTTTGTTTACAAAGGTAATTGAAATTGGAACAAAACATGTTGCGTGGAAGTAGAAACACCTCTCATTTCTTACTTCACTGAATGGTGGCTGAAAAAGAAAGTGCATGTGCATTATTATCAGTGCAAGAATTTCAAATATTCTAGTATTCTAAACAACCAATGTACAAGTTTAACAAATCATCCATAGCTCTAAGTTAAGTGAAGCTTATTTAATTCTATATGAGCGAAAATTTGGACTTCATTATTAGAAACTTTGGCAGATTAAACCCCAAGAAAATCGTGCATACTTAATTTGATTGAAGTTGTATTTCATGCTGTAATTTTTTATTGTAATTCAGAATGTGTTCATAATACACTTTTTTTTATATAAAAGATAACAATTCACTCTTTAATACACTTTTTAATTAATTAAAATTTATTATATGAAAAGTGAAACTGGCAAATTTTTATAATTTCTAATAAATTTCAATTTATAACAGAAGGTGTATTTAAAATATTATATTTCGAAAATATTTGTTCACATTTCTCCTTGTTTTTACTGTTAAAATTATTTGTTTACAGGAGGAATAACAGCATCCTTTCCTAAGCTCCAGGGCTTAGCTTTTTTAATCAAAAGTTAAAAACTAATTAATCGATGAATGGAAGGATTAGATATAATTCTGATAAAAACCAGGGTTAGTTATTTTCATTTACATATGTTAGTCTTCAAACTCAAAACTTTTTGGGTACCATGCTAAGGAGCACAGACTAGGCTTCACTCACTGGTTCCATAACCAAAATTTATCAGCTTTTTCTCTGTATCATTTTAAGTTTCAACATAAAATGAATTACTTCTTGACTAATAGATCTTGTGCATCCTGTCTAAATTTATACCATTACTCTCAAAACATAATCATATGATTATTTGAATTTGAAAGGAATAAAGTCCAGCTTTTGTTCATTTGGTTGGATGGAAAAAGTACAGAGAAAAATTAAACAAATTTGGATAAAATATTATTTTCTTTAAATTTTGATTAGTTTATTTTACACGTGTATATATATATATATATATATAGTTTTTATCTACTAATTAATGGTCTCAAATAAAGTTTATAATAAAATTCACAATTCAATTATTTAGACACTGAGCCGACTCCAATTAGTTTTTTTTTTTTCAGGTAGAAAAACATTATTCTTCTCAAATGAAACATAGGCCTGAATTTTTCTTTTGTGGCCGGTTCCTGTTAGCAAAATTACCAGGGAATAAGAGAAATATGAAGAACACGTTCGAAAAAAAACAAATACTTATCTATTAGCTATTGAGCTAGTGATTATTTAATAAATTCTACATTAGTTTAAGATTTTAAGACTTATTCTATAAAAGGTTACAGTTTCAAGTAACTAAAAATTAACATACAGATTTCTCAAGAAAGCAAAGGTATAAGGAGATGTAGACTTTCCAAACAAAGAACACCAATGAGGAAGCTTCTTAAGGACTCGTTCGGTTATTGGTGTTAATCTGTCCACATCAGTTCTAAGCTTAAGAATAGGAGTATCAGATTTATGAGTTGAACCTGACCTCCAGTAAAGAGTCAGATCAAACAACTTGGGTGCATTTTTTCCTCCAGAAAACTGAATAATATGCCAACCATCCACACCATTCTTTTTGCCAACTGAAATCAATTCTTCAGAATCCCTTGCATCTGAGGTTGAGTCAGAAAAACAACACTTTAGATAATGAAATATCATAATATCAATATTGGGAAACAAGCATCAAGAACGATCATTTTAATCAACGCAAGTTTGTAATAGAATGTGTAAAATATGATCTTTTACTCAACGCCACTTTAAGTAAAATGCAAGGCAAGAGATATCACGGTTTACTACCTTAACAATTTCATTTCCATACTTTGTATACCTTAATTTCATTCATGTCTAGATACTCTACAACCCCAATAATTTTACCTTCTGGTAAACAAACAGATTACACATGTTAACGAAGACCATGATGATGTTTACTATAGATGTTGGTACAAAACCATTTACCTAAAGCTTAGGCCTTATAAGGATAATTGGTTTGTGCTGATAGATTGATATATAAACAGTATTAAGAACTTGACCAAGCATGGTGTCAGCCAATTTTTGAAAACTCATGCTGATACAACATGCATAATTCAGGAGGATAATGGGTCAACTGAAGCTAACAATTCAAGTGTTAGTGCTAGGCCCAAAAGAAATATTATGAGGCCCACAAATTGGGACGATTACTGCATTGAGAAGGAGTGTTATGATTGTTTTGTGGGAATCTTTCTGTTAGAACTCTTTTGTATTGTTTTTACGTGGTTACCGTGATATACCGATAAACCGTTAGTATATGCAATGAATATAAGCATAGTAATAAACTTTTGGGGATAAGAATATTATTCACTAAATTTCTTTTTTTCTCCTTGGAAGCCTGGTACCTCGAATACCATATTGTTAACTCTAACACCTATCACATGCTCAAATTGATGATCATTTAGAAACACAACTCGATACCTTTAAGCTCAAAATCTTCTATTTCTTCTGTGTTGATTGCAAGAACCCAACGGATAGAACCCTTTGTATCAATTGAAACTTCTGTTATTCTTCCATTTCCTTCAGCATCACTAAGGACATGCATTGTAGGAATATCCATCTCAGACCAGCCACTAACGGTGTCATTATAAGCCCAACATCCATATTTGACTAAGAAAGTCACAAAATCAACTGTTTTGTCTCTACCACATACAAAACTTTCATTAATCTCTCGAACCTCCTTGTTCAAATTTCCAGGAGTAGTAGAAAATAAAGATAAATATGATTTAGGATTTTGTCCTTCATCGGGTTTTCCTGTGGCATCAACAACATGTACAACCTGAAAATAAAGAGAAATTTAGTTGTTATGCTAGCTTTACTTGGTAATTGTCAAATTAAATGGTTATGATAGGGAAGGAGAAAGACAAATAAATAAAATAATAGGACTAATGACATTATATTCATATGGTGTGTAATGGTGTGTAATAATGTGTTGCAATATACAGACTTTTACTAAAAGGTCAAATAAAGTAGTATCGCTAGTACAAGCTCAATCCCTAGTATGGTAAGAAAATTAAGACTAAAAATGAAAAAAAAAATTAATAAGCATTATGAATAGGAAAAAACTCATAATATCACATCCTCAATTAGATGACTAGTTGATTCTAAACCCACAGATATTATTTTATAAATATTTTAGGATATTCAATAAGATGAAATGGATGTATTGACTGTAAACAACAGAAGAATATCAGGAATCACCATTCTCCATAGTAAGTACAAAGGCCAACGTTCAATGATAATTATAATTACAGGTAATGATTGCCAGGGCAATGAATAGGTAAAGAATCATTTTTGTTGCCACTTTCAGATCCAATATCTTGCAGACTACAACATTTCTTCAGGACAAAGGTGGCACAATCCAAGAACATTATTGTGATCTGCCAAATAAAATATGTGATGGGAATCTAAGAGAATACATGATTGATGGGTGCTAAACCCGGTGATTCTCCTATCCTATGAATCCTAATGCCAATATTCTGTGAAGATAAGCGAGTCATTTTCACACCCTTAAAGGAACAAAAGACCAGTTGGGAAACCGAACTATTTGATTGTCATTTGTCCAGGCATCTCCTTTGCATTCAGTGTAGCAAGTCAATTTCTTAGCTCTCCATGTGAAGAACCCAAAGATGCAGTAGTGCACAACTTGAAGTATATTGAAGGAGGTCTAAGAAAAGATTCTTTATACAAAGACAAAGGCTGTATTTAGACTGCGGGATATGGGTGACCATTCAATCTTTATTGGTGATAATCTGATTTCGAGGAAAAGCAAGGAATCAAATATAGTTGCTAGACCTAATGCAGAAATGGAGTATCGAGTCAAAACTTAGACCACTTGAGAGCTTATCTGACTCAATGAGTTGCTCAAAGAGATTTGTGGAGGTACACAAATGGCACTCATGTGATAATCAAGCACCTTGCATGTTTCCTCAAATATAGAGATAAATTTCCATTTAATTAGAGACGAAATATTATCCCAAGACATCACCATTAGCTTTGTCAATCCAAAAGACCAAGGTTGGCTGTTTCAACTAAGTCATTATGAAGTCCTTAATATTGTTCTTTGTGACAAGCTTGGTGAATATGGTTTATATGTTCCAACCTGAGGAAGAGAGTTAAAAATATGTAATTATAGTAATACTGTAAATACATCACATCATATTCTAGTGATTATTTCTAGCTATCCTTGTATTTAGCAATATTGTAAATACATCACATCCCAAGTGCTTCATTCATTTATAATTTTTCTCTTGCTAATAAAAAAAAAATTAAGACAATATAAACTCCACTACTAGTAGACAAACATAATTCAAACCAGGGAAGGGAAGTTCTATGTGTATTCATACTATATGAGGTAGAATAAGTGCTTCTGTTAACTATTAAGTGACAAAAAAGAGTGTAAAATTTATATGCAAATAAAAACTTACATTCACAGCTCTAGCAATGTCTTCTGAAAATGGAGGAACAACACCCGATAATATAATTGCAAGTGATGAAGCAAATAACATTAGGGTAGCTAGGATGATAGCCTTTTTAGCACCTGGACATCAAATTACCAATACAAGAAACATCATGGAATATTAAGTTTCAAAATGCTTAAAAAACATTCCTTAATGTTTTACAAAATGTATCATTTAATTATACTTCAAACTTATAGAGTCAACTATTCCTCAATAAACAACAATTATGTGTGAAGACCATACCTTTGAATTATAGACTCAAATACATATTTGTTTTTGAAGGTATAAACATGATCAAGCCAAATATGTTCAAATTGATAGACATTTCATAAAGGAAAAGACCAACACCGGCCTAATTTGCATTCCCTTTGTTCCTACTTCACAACAAGTAGTTGACGTTCTTACTAAAGGATTGTTTAAGCCCAACTTTGAGTTTCTTGTAAGCAAGTGGGGTATGTTGTACATCTGTGCTCTAACTTGATATGGAGTGTTGATATATCAAAATTAATTAGACATTTGGAGAGAGAGAGACCATGAAATGATCCATAGGGAATCAATATCATTTTGAGTTTCCTTGGTAATATTTATTATGTTTTTTTAATTAAGTGCTGAATTGTCACATGGGAAGATCAAAAACCATAAGGGAAGATGGGAACTAATGATTGCATATAGTAGGAATTATAGGCAGCACTAGTAGGAATTAATTGCCAATGGACATTAAAAACTACTTAGTAAGAATTAAGTGGAATTTAGTGGGCCTTTTTATGGTTGTCTAGAATGGCATATAATTTTGTCTATACAAGAATGTATTTTTAATGCAATAGGAGATATATGAATTCTGAAAGAAAATTAAGTTTTCTCTTTGTGAGAAATTTATAGAGTTCTGGGCTATAAGATCCCAAATTTTGATCCAAGATAATATGTGACAGTCAACCCTAGAACTTATCCCTTACCTGTTCAGCTTTCTTAAATGTTGCGACAATATCCTTTCCCAAATTGAATATTAGAATATCCCCTTTTGTTTTCTCATCGGGCCAAGAAGGACATTAGAAGATTTGGTCAATATGGATCTTTAGATAAACATTATGTTTGAAACTTTGATCTTTAATTGAGTTGAATGGCATCAGGATAAGACTTTGCTGTTGCTATTGCAAATTTGAATGGTACACTAGTACCATTTTGTAAAACCAAATAGTCGAAACATGCTCATTTCATTCACCCCACATGAATATTGTGGTTCATATGTCCCTCTATTCTCATTTCGTATGATGGGTCTAGATACTTAAATTGTGAGACTTGTGCTAAAATATGCTCTTCAAACCTCTAACCAAGAGTAATTTTGTGCCTTTAACTAAATTTATATTTCATATAACTCCCACTTAAACAAAAAAAGTCCAAGGAAAAAAGAAAAAATACATGTCAAATTTTTATGAGGTTAAATAGGATGTCAGGTGACAATAAATGTTTTAAAAATTGGCAACCATTTATTAAAACAAGCAAGTAGCATCCCCAGTATCATAAATAGTAAGACTAAAGCATTACTTGCAAAAGAACATACAGTAAGCAAACCTGAAAGATGGACATATGAAAGAAGGTACACCAAAGTCAAAGATAGAAGAGAAGCAATAAAAGCAGCAATCACAAAACCTCCAAGCCATTCAGGAGTACCACCAGGATTCCTGCATGGTAAAGAAAAGTAAATTAGATGTTAACTGTAAAAGTGAAAATTGACCTGTGAAAAAGATTAATGGTGCTAATAGGAGTAGTGAGTCTAAAGACAATGCCATTGGCAACAATAGACAAGTGAGGATGTATGCAACTGACTGAAGGAGGCAATCCGATATCAAATCAGTGATTAAGTGTATTTTAGAAGGAAGTAATTGGGCCACAGCTAAATAGGCCCATTAACACTTCCAATCATGACTCCTATCCTAACACATCAATGATACCAATAAATAATCAAACAATTCTTATTGGACTTCATTTTCATGAAGGATTTCTTATTTCCTTTTTAGAATTCAATTTTCTTCATCAACAAAATTTATTTTATACCAACAAATGCTAGTAAATTTGCATAAAATAGCCTCCAACATGATTAAAAGATGACTAAAAGTAGAAATTCCATTTTAAAGTTCAATTTCAGCACTGGTATAGCCCACTAAAAGGTAAAACGTTTTCAGATTCTTCTTGATCTATTTATCTCCTTCCATAATTTACCTTTGATGTTTCTATTCTTACCCCCTGCAGCAGACCATTGTAGAATACAAACATGTAAAACCAAAACAGGCAGTAACACCCACACCACACCAAAAAATGAAAATAAGCATCATTACCAAAGCACTAAGCAATAGACTTAGCTCATTACAGGTCAGTCCACATATACTGATTAGAGGGAAAAGGATTTACCTATCAAATCGAACCATACCCCCTATGAGTGTGGCCGCAAGCCGAATAAATATGCCTGCAGAGAATAAAATTGGTGTGGCTAACCCCAGAATTAGCGTTATCAGTTTGAGTGGCTTTGGTAACCTTTCTGAGGTTAATGTTGCTTCAAAAAAACCATCTGGAAATTCAACCAAAATTTAGTACCACGAAAAAAAAAATGTTGTTCTAACAGAGGAAAGTATAAGGTAGTGATAGTTACATGCAAATGCCGGAGAAACTAACCAAACAAGAGCCAAGTAAGAAGAGCCAATTTTAAAATAGTTTCCCAAAATGAGAAGTATAAGCCATTGAAAGGATCCAGCTTTAAAGAGCCATCTTTCAGCCTCCATCTTGACAACAGCAGCTTTAATAATGAGGGGCAATTGCCTTCTCTTTGAGTGTGCATTCAGAAGATATTTTTGAAGTAGAAGAAAACCCAAATGTTGACCAATCAATGCTCCAAGAAAAGCTGGTGCACCAAATAATCCAACCACCAATAATGGGCTTGAAACATATGGTACTGGTGATGAAGATATGAAAGGAAGGAGAAGTGCAACAAGGAAGGAGAAACTTAAGGCAAACACCCACATGAGGAGAACACTCAAAAATGACAAAGCCAATGAAACTACAGCTGGTATACCACCCATAATTAAGGATGTAGTCCATATTAGAAGTGACTGCATTATCACTGAATTATGGAGCATATTGGCAAACTTTTGACGGTATACAACCATATACATTCCCTGGAAAAATTCGACATTTACAACATATCAGAGGCTAATGGTATGACAGTAGCATACTACGCTACTACCACTGTTATATTGAAAATAGTACATGATTTTACACACTATAGCATAGAATTGGAATAAGATTCGCAAATCAGAATGACCAAATTTTCTTTCCAGAAATAACTTACCAAAATGTCAAAATATATGGCACTGTTCTTTCTTATATCCTCCTCTGCTTCAGTTGAATTGCCTTCTGGAATATGAGAACATGCCCCAATATGAAGCAAGAAAGCAAGCATATTTTCCCCCAGATGTTGAAGAGATCCAGTCTTCAAAAGCTCTAATTTATCATTCTGCACAAGGAAAAATATAACATTATTATTGTCATTGGATATGAAAATAGATTAATAAACCCCTTATTTATCTCACGATATCCATTCACTTCAACCACTCATGATGTCATTCAATATTGTATCAGAGTAAACACATTGTAGGCTATAAAACCATTATTTATTTTCAGAATTTAGGATTCAATCTAACTCATCCTTACAGAACCAACAGTAAGATGAGAGTTGCTTCCTACATATACACTATTTTGTCCTTATCATTAGTTGATGTGGAACTTAAGATTTTACCATATTAGCTACAGATACGGCAAATACACAAGTGAGGAACAAGCATCATCTCATAACTCGCAAATCAGTTTTATATGATTAAATTAAACACAAACTCAAATTCTAAGAAATTACTATTGTTCTAAGCACTATCTTGAAGAGTTGTTATGTTAAGTCTCATTCTTTCCACAAAACACAATGAATTTACATGGTTAGAAATAAAATGTAGAACAAAAAGCAGTCCAAGTATTTCATAAAAAAGTAAGGACAGAAGGAAACCTTGGTATGATATACAGGAGTGTTATCTAAAAATGCAAAATCAAGCCCAGAAAGACCAGCAACTTCTTTGTACACTTGGAAATCAGTTGCAGATTTTATAGCCCCAGAAGCAAACAAATCCTGGAGGACAAATATTGGTAGATTTGAGTGATAATTCAAAAAATAACAATATAAAATAGGTAAAGGTCAAACGTTCAATTAAAGAAACCAACAAACCTGTGCAATAACTTGACCAGATGGGTATTTTGCTACTAAAGCAAAGTTCTCAGCAGCCCAAGGATGAGGTCCAGCCTACTAAATGCAAAGCCATTAAAAAGAGACATGAACTTGTTACAAGAATTAATAAACTGCAGAAAGAAAAGATTCAGATACTAAATAACTGGATAATATTTCTATTTTAAAAGTTTCCAGACAAGATTGAATAATAGTTTTTAAGGTTCAATATTGAACATAATACACGAGAAACCATCAAAAAAATGGATGACTTGTCAATGGAAGAATGGAAATTATTTTTCACTTGATTGTGTTATTAAAATCACGTGAAAATAAGCAATTGTTGATAACTCAAATCTATGGACGTACAGAAAAGGCAAACAAGACCATTAAAAGTTCCAGTTAAAATGAACTCATCAAAGAATGAAGAATCTTGGAAATTTGGGACAAGACAGCACAGGAAAGTATAAGTTTTTGTAAAACAACTCTATTTACAATAAAACAATCAGGGTATGAATAATTTTGCAATTCATTTTTAATATATTTGTTTTAATAGAAAAAACATTAATTTTCAAAACAGTAAACATGCGGCAATGACAGGTAGAAATAATTATTTTGATTAAATAAGGCATCTAAATAGAAGTAACAAGAACCTGGGGAATAAAAGATAATCTAAGCTGCACAACTTCTGCTACTGTCAAAAGTTATTTTAAACCTTACATGGTTGAAGAAATTTATTTGATATCATGCACTTACAGGGTGTCAATAAACAATGCTCCTAAAAGGTATGTGGATATGTTAATGCACAGATTGATTTTATTCCTAACTCATCCCTACACATGAGAGCCCTTTGGTCTTGAAGCACGGCCATACTCATGCCAACTCAACATTGTTTTGAAATTCAAATTTATTTAGAGGGAGGACAACGAAGATTGAATTTAGGACCATTTGGTCATAGTTTAACTACAAAGGCAAAAGATTACAATTACTAGGACCAGGTACAATCAAAAGAGACTGATATAAACAATGTTCATACCTACGAAGGTAGAAGATTGCTTTTATTCCTAAGGCAGGGAAGATTTTATATTGATTATGGTCCAACTGAGACAACTATGACAGCATTAACATGTGATCTCTATTCCATCTATTTCAATAACCAAAGACGTAGAAAAAATTTGCCAACAAACAAAACTAAGGGCATGTTTGATTTGAGAAAATGTTATATGTTTCATTTTCTGTAATTCACTTCTATTGACAAGATTATGACCCTATTTTCATTTTGTTGCGCATTAATAGAAAAACAGGAGTAGATGTCCACCAAGAAAAAGTATTTCTTAAAAGTTACTTACAAAGAGAAAAGATACAACTATTTATAGAAGATAGTTATCCTCAACAGGAAACATAAACAAAAGTAACTACTGTAAAAAACATACAGGCCGTAACAGCAGTCTATCTTCAAAACGAAATAACTGTCTGTTAAATAACTATATTCGTACCACGAGAATTCAGTACTCTAATACCAAAAGAAAAGATGAAAACAATGTAGCAATTTGGTAATTTAAAGTGGAAACACAGAAACATTTTCACAAAGAACACACTACAATATCATAAAAAATTAATAGTTATCAATAAACACACCTGGAAAATGCTAGACTTCCCTCCAATGCCCATGGCCTCCAAATCAATAGCCATTCGAACAGTTTTGCTCCAAGGATGCTGCATCAAAAATTTCGTTTATTGGTGATAAGGATTCTATACAATAAGTGTATCTTAGATACCAATAAAAATTCATTCCAACACTTTGTAACAGCTTGAGAGAACTTCTAATTCTAACGCATTTCAGGCCTCACTAGGCAGAAAGTACAAGATTTTTCAAGCATCTACGCTTTCATGCAGTAAGTTCAAAATCCACAACGGAGAACAAAGTACAGCAGAAACTACAGCCAAATAATGGAGAAAACAATATTACAAGGGATTTTGAGGATGTGGGACCCTACTTAACAAAAAGGGAAAACAAGAACAACAAAGAAAATAGAGAACATCAATGAAGCAAGGTGTGTGATTACTCTGCGTATATTTTAGATAAACCCTCACGAACAGACCATGTGCTTTACACCAAATACAATTCTAAAGCCAAAATACAAGAGGCATACTCCGATGCAATGCACCAAACAAAAGCACAGGTATTGCATATAATTGCTAACTTAAAACCTTAAACAATATTAAAGTGTCATTCCAATTAAAATATGTGCTTAAAAATTGAGTAAATTACACTCTCCTCTTTAGACTAAAATATAAAGTGTAAACTCCCATCATCTGACAAGTTCCAATATATGACATTTTACTCTGTTTTAAATTTCACAATAAAATTGTTAGCTTCTGCTAAAAAACTACTATCAAATTGTTACCATCACCCAACAAACACCACCTTCCCTCCCCTCTTTTGTTGTAATCTTCCCTTGACAAATATATTAAACTTTATTCTCTTTTTAAATTTTCATTAAAATTAATTTTATGACTAAATATATTGTTACATTTACTACTACAAAATGTAAATATTACTTTTCTGTTTTCATATTTTAAAATATATAGTTTTCTCTTTTAATAGATTAGAACACACCACTCTTTTTTACAATTTCTATATTTTCTACAAACAATCTAATAATCTTCACTAAAGATTATTTATAACTAAATATTTTCTATTAAAACTATATGATACTAAGCTACTTGTTTCATATAATACATGTACAGTAATAATTTTTTTTTCTCCATTAAACGTCATTTCTAGCCATTTATATAAACAACAAATTTGGTTAAATTAAAGGTTTTTCACTCTCAAAGCAGTTTTACTTTGCCTGCAATCCATTACAAAGAGAAGCTATAGGGCATGAAATGACTAAAGGCTAGCTTGGCAAATTATAAACATTTTAGCATATTTTAAATAATATTCTTTTTATGGTGTTAATTTAAATGCAGTAAACTATATATTTCAAGAAAAGAGAGGATGATAACGTTAACACTCACATTTCATCGGAAAAATAAGTGTAATTCCTTTAACATTATTAACTTAAAAGGAGACTAAACTACATATTTCAACAAAAGAAAGGAGAACAACCTAATATTCACATCTCTTAGGAGAAGAAACCTGATTTACTCTGAAAATTTATAATAGTTCTGTAAGCAAAAAACAACAGAAACCTAAAAAAGTTGAATTAGTGTTTTTCTCAAAAGCTAAGAATAATTGTTGTGGGGGCAGGGAATACTCTACAAAAATGCTGCATAATAGAATCATTTTTTTAAGCTTAAATATATAGGTTCTAATTCTTTTTAATTGATAGTTTGTGCTCTCTTCATGTATGAGCAAATTCATAACAACAATACCTTAGCAATCCAGTCACAATAAACCCACCAGGAACTGATATTCCTAATAGAAGTTTAAAAAATGTTATCATAGAGAAACGCAATGAAGTTCTAGATTTGGTATTTTCTTAGCATACTCCTAATTTTGATATTGTTGAAAGTCAAAGTGAGCATTATGATAATCACTGTTCAGATAAGTTGATAAGTTTAGGTCTGGAAAACGAAGAAGGTTTTAAACGGTACATAATAGGACTATTCTTCCTATGTTCAAATTTGTATAGGTTTTCTTGGCAGTTTTTTTATTTGTTTTTTCTTCCCAAATTCAGAATTGTACAGGCTTTTTGGAAAGTTGTTTCATCTGTTTTACAAGAGTTTGGTTTGGTCCCCGTACTTTTTGTTTATTCGTTTTTTCTTTTATTTAATAAATTGTTATATGATGACAAATGATTGATGTTCTTTGGAATACCAACATCACTAAGATGTCAAAGTACATAATGATACCTAACATGAGTTTTATAAAAAAAAAAAAGTCTGCAGTATGATAATAACAAATGAACCATGTGATTAGATAAACATAGACATGGCAAACCGTTTTGTAGTCTACTATACTTTTTGTTTATTTTAATTTGCATTAATGATAAATAAAAATGATAATTAAAGTTTTGTATTAAAATGCTTTCAAAACTTTTTATGCTTACATAATAGAGATGCTTGCTTCATTTGAAAATAAATTTTAGGAATTATTTTAAAAGAATAATGATGATATTAGAATATACTATATGCCAATGTTTTTCACTAAAATTTGGGAAAAAATATCTTTAAATAATGCAAGAAAAAATCTTGAAATTACCTAATATGTTTTCCAAAAATTAAGAATGAAAATGCAATGTAAATCTTAATATGACAAAAAATAAAATAGTATATTTTCCATTCACTTTAAGCATATCTTTTAAATAAGCAATGGGAAAATTATAATCATTAATAACATCACATGTTCCAGGCCAAATAGATGAGGCAGATCAAAATTGAAGGGCTCAATTGAAAATTGAAATATAGTCCATTATCATTTTTCCAATATATTTAACCAATAAATCTTTATAATTTAGATTTCTTCTAATCCCAATATCAGTCCTATAATCTGCAAATTTAAAAATCATATTTTCAAAACAGATGAGAAACAAGAGAACTACTAAATATAAGGATGCATTAACAAATGGCAAACAATTCCATACCTGAGTTATGAAGCTATGAGCACCATTAAGACCCTCCTCCTCACCTGTATTAAATAAGAATATAACAGCTCTCTTAAATCCATGAGCCCATTGAGAAATCCCACGAGCAAGTTCCAGCATAACACCAACACATGAACTGCAGTCTCCTGCCCCTGCCCTGTTAAATCAGTGCTATATTTTTAGCAGAAAATAATGAAGTGCACTTAACTGGTTCAAAATTTTCAAATATTCAAATGAAAAGCAGAAAATTTTAGAGCTGTCACTTTGCATGCTTGCTAGGAAGTGCAGATGTATAGCACCAAGCAATAGCATAAAGAGAATCTAATGGAAAATTTTAACAAATTGATGTTTACTAAAAATGTTTGATTGCAAATATTCTCAATATATAAAGAATTCTTATCGATGTCCCCTTTACAATTTACAACTAGTAGAAAAACGCCACTTCTCAAATGTCCTTCCAGGACCATTATGCTCTTATTTTCATAATGTTATTACTCAATGAGTTTAATTTTGATCCACAATCACTGTTATAAACTTCTTTGCAGTTCCATCCAACCACGTGTTGCCAAATCTACTAAAAATTTTGGCCTCTAATGCAGCACCACATGCTTGGACATATGCGAGTTTAATCATGACAAACGATAATAAACAGACTCTTATTAAACAGTATTCAACTACATATGATGTACAACAGATGTGAAAAGTCACTTAAGTTTAACTAGCATAAAACAATATACTCAGCATCTCAAAGCAAGAACTGAAAAACATTACTCTATAACCAGTTTCATTTAATTTTTAAGCCAAAGATGTGATCACTTTTTTGTTTTAGATCCCTAGCTTGTATTCAAAAGCCAATTTGGACCTTAACTAATTTGAGACCAATTAAGAGGGGCCATGCAGAGGGAAAAAGCTCTTCTACTTCAGATAATAGGAATCTAAGATACTGGCTAAGGGGAACCAAGCTCCCTGCCTCATATCCACAAACACTACGATGCAATGTAATGACCAGAACAACAATAATAAATTAATGCAATGAGAACAATAATAAACAGCAACAATAATATGCCAAAACATTCATATTATAACATATAAGAATGGTCCAATGTCCAACCATTTCATATCATCAGCCATGCTTAAATGTAACCATATTACAATTTCAATTTATAAGTCCATCATCTTCTACAAAATGTATGCCATTTTGTTGTTCCAAGGAGAAAAAAGTTTTC